>JAPPVO010000007.1:44171316-44718726 GCA_030407325.1 Camellia japonica
GCTCAAAGTAGAAACCCTAGAACTCCGCAATGACTAAAACAACAGTAACCCATCAAGAAAAGAAAATTGATTCCCAAAATCAAGAAAACAAAACCCGGAAAATCAAATATAAAACCCAAATCTAACAAAAGACAACATGAACAAAACACTGACTGAAAATAAAAAAGAACCTCGAATAGAGGACTAAAACCAGAAGAATAAAGAATGATATGAATAGAAAAACTTACATTTTATCAGCTTCCCAATTGGTCTGTGACATGTTGTTGAATCCAATACTTCAAACAAAAGTGAATAATACAATAATGTCAGATTTCAATCCATGGTTTCTTCTTGCTTCTGCTCTCTTAACCTCTAAAGACCAAGATTTAACATACCCAGAAATATTAAAACAAAAAACAAAAAAAAAAACAAGCTTTTTGTTACTGAAATGAAGATCCTCTAAAGAAGTAGAGGCACAAATATACAGAAAAGAAGATACAGAAAGAGAGAAAAAGAAAGAGGGTAGACAAATCTATCTGATGGAATAGAAGCTGGTAACACAGAATAATATATATATACTGTGTATATGTACATAGTTATAGATTGAGAATATAATAAATTCTATATAATATATATAGACTGTGTATATGTATATAGTTATTGATTGAGAATATAATAAACAAATTAAAGCAAAGTTGGATAGAGATGCCTTCAAACCTAGAAAAATTCTTTCTACTGTTTGTGGACTTTTTACTCAATAGAAAAAATACTTTAGGCTGTTTATGAGCTTTTATTCATTTTTTAAATTCAATTACGTGTTAAAAATGATCGATGAGTGATTATTCTTTAATTATTAATTATTCATCTTCTTAAAGTATGAATTTAAAAAATGAGTTTTTCTTTGGTGTAAAATTGTTGGGGTTTTTTATTAAATAAAAAATATTATTTTTTTAACAAAAATAAAAATATATTAGAGTATTTACTTTTTTTAATAGCTACGGTGGATTGAATTTACCTTTAAAGCCCTTGGTCATGGTCAAATGTTTAAGGTTATTTTAGAAATTAATTTTTTTATTTTTTTTTTTTTTGAATTATTTTGTATGTGTTGCCAAAATAGCCCTTTGTATGAGACCAAATCACATGGATGTGCTATACAACCGAAGGGCATTTTGTTTGGACAAATATAACTTTGGATTAATAATTTAATAAAATATATAATTTTATTTTTGATTAAGAAAATTAAAATTTAGATTAATAGTATGTACACTAAGGGTCTGTTTGGTAATCATTCCATTTTCAGTTAAGTTTTGTTGGCTTTTTGGCTTTCGAATGTTACTTTTGTAATTATGAGCGTGCCAGTAAGGATCAATCAGTCCTTACAGAAAATTAATTGCCAACCAATTATCAGACGATTGTGTTTTAGTTCTTTCAGTCTCAATGAAGAGGACTTTTACTGGTGGCTTGATTTAGGAGAATTAAGTAAACAACAATCAGATGAAGAATAATTGAAGCATTTCGTTAAAATGAAAAAACTTACAATGATCCAAACTCAGCCTCGTAGAGGTTTACAGCAACAATCTACTTGAAACTACTCATATGAACGAAGTGCAGTGCAGGAATTTTAAAGTACAGAAATGTAAAGAACAGGAAATGTGAAACTAGAAAGGAAACAAAGTAGAATAAGACTGGTTTTTTGAATCTGAGTCTGGGACTTTTCTGGGGTCTTCTCTGCTATTTATACTTCTCAAGAATGACCATCGAACTGCATTTCCAACCGTTGAACTGCTCCTCCATGATCGCTAACCATGTTGCCTTATAATTAGCTCTATTATGCCATCACTTGCAATTAGGCTTCCCTCCTAATTTTGAATTTGAATGTGAATAACCGTTGAAGCCACATCACTTTGCATCTCTTTGCTAATCCAATGCTACTCAGATCTCGCAATAACCAATACTAACTGCCACGTGTACGATCAGGATCGAAGATTTAAATAGTCTTCCTGTATTACCCTTATTCTACCACGCATCGAATTGTAATTGGCTTATGCAAAATATTTAGCCAACATTACCCCCCGCACTAATATACCCAATACTTAGTGATATTAGTGAATCAAGGTCTTTTATCCACATCTTAGAACGTGCATGGGCTTTTGCATTCTTCTAGAAATGCAACCGTCATTCATCATTTGCATTAAACTCTCTTTCAATCTTTTGAACACCCCCACCACCTTAGTATTCGAACAGACTGATACATTTTTATGGCCAAATCAATTTTCTCCTCTATTGATCGAGCACACAAAGAGTCATGTCATCTGATGATACTGTTCCTCCTCGAAAGAACCTCCATACATTAATTAGTCACCTTTACCCACCTTTCTATATTCAAGTCATGGAAGCCTTTGCAAATTATCAACCCTTGGACTACAAACACATTGCCCTTAATCCTTTGATTCAGAAAGTTACAAACATGGACATGGGAAGCTCTTCTTCTGATTCACCCTTGGACTACGAATAAACTGCCCTCAATCTTTTGATTCAGAAAGTTGCAAATATGGACATGGGAAGTTCTTCCTCACAACCCTCTGCATGGGATAAGGCTGTGGTTTCTTCTTCCTCTGGGGCTTCTGACTAGGCAAACTGGTCGGAACCTGAGGCCTGTGATTTAAAAGAGCGAATTAACCATCATTTTGTCGAGTTTACTGACCCTTTAGAGTGTCCTTCCTATGCGCGAAGCTTAGTGGTTTATCCTTACGTGCCCATCAACCGCCGACGCAGTCTAGAGGACAATTTGCTTGTAGCATGGTACACATCCTCCATGCCTACAAAAATAGTGTACGCTACCCGACGCCCAGAAAAAGCACAAGGGTACAACCCATCGTTCTTAGCCTAGAAGGCGAAGTTTTGTTCTTCTGATTGGCTTGATTATATTAATGTCTTTGTTCCTTATGCCTTTGCTCCTTTTCCCGAAATGGAAGCTTTCATACCTCTTCCTCCACCAAATCCTTGCTAGACAGAGAGACTGAGGCTTGCCCTCTCTACGGATAAGGTCTTTCCTCCTTACAAGCCTTTACATTCCCCTACTCCAGCTGAGCGGAAGCAAGCCCAACTTCTACTTGCGGCCTTTTCTTACTTGTCTTTCAATGTTCTTCAGGACGATGTTCCTCTCAAGAACCTTCGATGGGCTTATGATATTCTGACTCGGGGTCACGTCCTTAACCCCCTCATCCAAGCAGAGCTTCACATGTTTTTGGACCAACTCCCATTGCTTCTTCACTGGCATCGAACTTCTGTGGCCACTACTCAATCTTTGGACCAACTCTCATCCCTTCGAGTTCATACCCAGTACGAAGCAGAGAACCTTATTAAATAATTTGATAACTTCAAGAATAAAGATTCTGCGTACTGGGATGACTTGGATATGGATGAGTTGGAACAAGGATTGAGAGAAACAGCGTTCGAAATAAAGGCTGAAGAGCTCTTCTATGAAGTGAGAGCACATCAACTTCAGCAGCCAATCCTAGAATAAATAGAAGATAGAATAAAGAAATAACAGAAATTCATTGATCATAGTTGGACCAACTTTCATGATATTGTTATTTATTCTATTCCTTATTTTTATGAACTTGAATTTGTACCCAAAGAGGGCCATTCGATGTAATTGCTTTTACTATAATACAACTAAGACTTTTCCCTTTGTTTGTTTGATCTTGTCTTCGTTTGTCTTTAAAAGCAAATTTAGGGCTTTGAACTGAACAATCTTATCATTCGAATCTGGACTCAATCGTTTTAAATGAATCACTAAAATACCAACATGAACTTTTTCAATTTATGAAATACAGTTGACAGCTTTTGCTGATTTCATTTAAAATCAGTGCTTCGAATTTAACAGTCTTACCATTTAAAGCTTGTTTTAATCATAACCAACATATGGTCATGGTTAGTATGATCAATTAGTTTTAAATTGACCATTTTTGCCTCGAACAACAATTCATACTTTCAAAAATATGGAAACTCCTTTTGAGGGCTACACTGTTTTAGTCCGAAAAGACAATCTTTTCTGTATATATATAAACCAACTATTGATTTTGATGTTTCGAACACCAATTCTCATCCTTAGGGGATTTCAAGTTTAGCTTCGAACGACATTACTCTCATTAAGAAACCTAAAACAAGTCTTTAATCCCTTTGAAGTAAACAAATACTTGAGTACTCTTACATCCTTAGGTATGAAATGTGTTTCGAAGTCAGCTTCTCAGTTTCGAAGCCATTGTTATTTGACTTTTGGCGCCAAAATCTGGTTTCGAAGCCAAACATTTTACTTTGAAGCTGGCATCAACATCTGGGATGTGTTTTTCCCTCCAAAAGTATCAATATTGAAGGAAACTCTCCGTATTTGTACTTTTAGTACTTAACGAATGACGTGATATATCTTTCAGACACAATGACTTTTAAAACCCTTTTATTTCGTGCTCTGAAATCACTCGCTCGCTCAAAACACAAACCCTTCCCCTCTGTTAACCCTCTCTTCCTTGCTGCTTGCTACCAATGGATTCTTCTTCTCTGAAAGTGCTTGCTGGTGATCGTATAAGCCCAACCATGGCTTTGAAAAGATGTATTGATGAAGAGATTGCCAAGTTAACAACTGATGGGTCAAGTGCTATAGACGGATGTCTCTTCGTTCCCCGCCACAGCAACAAACAAGAATATGTCTTAGGTCCCATCTTTCGAGAAGCTCCTGCTCAACTTCTAGCTTTATACCCTCGTCTGGAGGACCATTTTATTCTCTACAAAGGGGGGCTCGACTGGGGAAATTGGAGAATGACCCGACCTCACCATTGTTGGCCGACATTGAGAACTGAATGGGAGGAATGGTATGACAGAGTTGTGCCTGCAAGAGAAGATGGCCTGCAAGAGCTCTGTATTCTCGATGCCCTCCGTCTTTCCAGGTTTATCATTCCTGAAGACCCTTTCTTGATTCCTGCTGCTCTTTGCTTTTGGAACATAGCTTTCAATTTTTTTTAGTTTTGGTGCGGCATGATGGCCCCCACCATTCTTGATATTTGCCATCTCTTAGAGCTTTCACCCATTGGCTCTCCTTTCACTCCCAGCTACCCAGACCTCTCTGCTAAGTTTTCCCTTCTACCCTTAAACTCTTCTTACAGTGATTTTGTAAAGGCTGAAAATAAGAGAGAAGGCCTTGTGAGAGATAGAGAACTTTTTTCCTTTATATTATACTGGTTGTGCAAATTTCTCTTTTGTATATCATCTCAGCGGATCATGCCTGAGTTCGCTCCACTTGCGAAGGCACTTGTTTTGAAAAAACGCATAGCCCTGGCTCCTTACCTCTTAGGTTATGTTTATAGAGCATGTTCCCAATTTTTTGAGAAACCTCTTGATGTTAACCAAGGGGGTCTCCTTTGGGTGCTCCAACTCTGGCTCTTTGCTTACTTCACTGATTTGCACCCCAAATGCTTAAAATTCCTTGTTCAAGACCCTAGCACTTATGGGAAGAAATATGCCAGAATTGTTCTTTATTCTGCTTCCTTTGCCTACTACCTCACCTTTTTTCACCAACTTTCTATTTCTCCATCTGCCACCTTCTTCTGCCCCTTTGATGTCAACAAAGGACCTGCTTGGCTGCAAACATTCTTAGCTGATAAAGAGTGCTCCACTCCACCCTACAAAGACATGTAGGCTTCTATTTTGCTGCCGAGTGAGCTGTTCATTGGCACTTTAAACCCTCGAGCTTATAAGTGTATAGCTGAGGTGTACTGCCCTTCTCAATTTGCCAGGCAATTTGAGTTAACTCAGGGGATTCCTATTCCACTTTGCAGCCTCTCGAATGTCCATTTTATAGCCAGAGACTTGAAAATACCTAAATCAAAACTGGAAGAGGCAACATTTAAACTGTTGAAAGAATTGAGCGAGTTCAAATTTGTCCCTTTCCTTCCCTCTGGCTTGGCTCTGAAAAGATTTCAAAACTGGTGGACAGCCAATATGGAAGTGCGCCTATCCGTACACCCTCGTGATTTACTGATAGGGTTAGGAGTGCCTTCGAAGGCTAAATCAACAGCAGTCGAGAACATTCCCTCTCTTTCCACAGCTGCCAAAACTGCTCCTGCAGCCTCACCCCCTTCTACTAGAGTTACCAGAGCTGTTTCAAAAAGAGGTAAGTATTTTCAGGTTTCTTTTTCCTTAGACTCTTTTGTTTGTTTTCTTTACATTCATATCTCTTGGTTCAGGGTCTCCACAAGAAGAGTCTCCTAAAAGAGCTGAAACTTTAGCTACTCTTAAAGACAAACAACAGTAGAAAAAGAAAAGGAAGCTAATACTCCCCCCTGAAGAATCTGAATCTTAGACTGAAGAGAAAGAGATGGAGGAAGAGCAAGAAATACCATTACAGAGAACAAAGAGGAAAAAGATGATTATCTCTCCTTCTAACTTGGTCGAAGACCCTTCTTATGAGACAACTGCCAAAGCAGCAGAAAAAGAACTTACTCCTAAAAGGTCTGAATCCCAGATTGAAGAGAGGGAGACTGAGAAAGAACAGGAAATACCATTACCAAGAAGAAAGAGAAAGAAGACGACTGTTTCTCCTTCTGATTTGGTCGAAGACCCAGTCATGAGGCGACTGTCAGAGCAGTAGAGGAGGAACATTCCAGAGAAATAATTGTTTTTCAAAGAGCTGAGAAGAGACGGCAGCAGCAATTCTTAAGAGATGAAGCTGCTGATACAATCCAAAGGGAAACTGCAAGAAGACAACATATTGCTGAGCACTATTCCCTTCGTAGCTCTCCCATTGTTGCTATCACTTCTGAAACAAGTAACTTCTTTCATGTCTCTGCTACTTTTCCTTGTCAAATTTTTGGTATTGAGACTTGACATTACTTTGTACTTCTTCTTTTGCAGCAACAACTATTGAGCCTATTCTTCCAATAAGGACTCCCTCAGTTTCAGTTGAAGTTGATCAACTGCAAAATGTGAGATCTATTCAGATAATATTCCCACTTCCTAGGCCTACATTCTCTGTACCCTCCTTGAGGCCAAGTATTCCTGCATCACTTTCTTTTGGCTTAACTCCAAACCTTCCTTATTTGTCTTTTGATCTTACTCAATTTGGTTCCCTTTTGAGCTTCGTTTCTCCTCCCCCTCCTAAGGAAATTCTAACTATTACCTTATCTTCAATGGTAGCTGATTCCCCTATAGAGGGTGCTGGCAGCTCTCCAACTCATGGTCTATTGCCTTTGCTTAGTTCCAGCCCTTCTTCCCTCGATCTATTGGTGGCTAGAACCATAGAGACTGCTGAAGATGCTCCACTCATTTCTCCTATCCCTATGCAGTCCTTTGTGCCTTCCATCAAAGCTCTTTTTGCACCCTTCATGTCCACGGATGAGGTAGACATCTTCGAAGCAAGGCTAGCTAGTCTCTTTAACATGCCTTCTACCTCTCCAATGGCTAGTGATGAGACTGAGCCATTAGTTTTGGCTGATTCCCTACTAGAAATTTTTGAGAGCTCTTCCTTCAGTAGTAAACCTTCTTCACCTCTGATAGACTTGGACAGCTGCCTGGAGCTATTGACATATTTTTCGAGGATCCCTTTTGAGGCTTTACAGAGGCCTACAATAAGAAATGGTTTCCTTCAGTGCTGCAAAATCGTTGAGCAATCCGGCATGATTGTCTCCAGTCATTTATCTCAGGCAGTAACCACTATTGACTTTTACATCAACATTTGCCATGCTGTAAAGGCTGCAGAGGGGAAATTGGTTAGAGACCAGAGCTTTGTTTCCACAGTACATACTGAAGTATCAGAGCTAAAGGAACAACATTCCTCTGTCTCTCACTTTCGAACCCAACTACTAGAGAAGAAAGCTCAACTTAAGGAGGAGCTATCTGTAGTTAACCAGGCCTTAATCCGAACTGACACCAAGTTGTAGATTACCAACCAAGGACTGGCCGACTGAAAGCAGGAAATGACCACAGCCATCCAGTTGTTCTCATCATTTAAGAATATAACATCCATTGTAAAAGAACAACTGAGACATTGTAATAACTTTTGGGCCAATTTATGGCAGAATGTATTCAACTCTTTATGAGAAGCAAATTCTTATTTATCATTTGAATATTCTCATGTTTTTAACATTTATTCTATTCCTTGTGTTTCCCATATAGTTGGAAAATAAGGCTTCAAATATCTGCCATTAATCTTTTTGGGATGTACATATCCATTCAAATTTCTTAAATGGTATGCTCTAAAAGGCAGGACTCTATGAACTTGATATAGTCATTCCCAGATAGATGACCATTTGCCAAACTTATGGCTTTTAATCCCTATTGGGAGTATTGTCTTCCATACCAAATCACCTTCATCAAAGCCAATGTGTTTGACTTTTTTATTATAGTTTTTGGCTGCTTTTTTCTTTTGAAAAAGAATGCTATTTAATGCCAGAATTCTAGATTCATCTATGCTTTCTAACTCCAAGCACATACTCTGATGGTATTGCTCAAGATCTAACTGGTCTTGGCATCTTACCCTCAAGGACTTAACATTAATTTCTACAGGTAACACTACATCATGCCCATATACTAAGGCATAAGGAGTGACTCCTGTGCTTGACCTTGGAGAAGTTCTATAAGCCCACAATACATCCAACAACAAGTTATGTCAATCCCTAAGATTGTCCTCCACAACCTTTTGTATTCCTTTTTTCAAGGATTTATTGGATGATTCAGCTTGACCATTGGTTTGTGCATAATAGGGGGTGGAATTAACAAGGCTAATTCCAAACTCTGCCATAAAAGACTTTACCATTTTCCCATCGAATACTGTCCCATTATCAACAGTTATAGTCTGTGGGATACCAAATCTATGGATTAAATCCTTAATGAATCCAATGACCTCAATTTGGTCTACAAATTTGTATGGCTTAGCTTCGACCCACTTAGTGAAGTAATCAGTGGCCACCAAAATGAAACAATGATGCTTCGAAGAAGGTGGGTGTATTTTCCCCATCATATCCATGGCACATCCTCTAAATGGCCAAGGCTTCACTACTGCATGCAAGTCAGTTATGGGCACATGCTTTATTGTGCCATGCTTTTGACATGCCAGGCAACCTTTTGCATATTCTATGCAGTCTTTAAGGATAGTTGGCCAATAGTAGGAATGTGTCACGACCCAAACCTGCCCCTATGGGTTTAGCACCGTAACCGGCCAATAATCTGTGATTACCAAAGGCTTGCTTAACAGTAATGACAGTAATACAGAGTAAGGGGCTGGCGGAAGCCAAAACAGTAAATAAAAGATGTCCAATGAGCTGTGACAGTCTGTATGCAAAAAAAAGACTTTTCTGTAACATAATCACATTCAAAACCAAAACAGTATATACATAACAGGTGCACATAACATCCAGATTAGGGACCAAGTCCCTTCTTCAAACTATACAGTACAAGTCTAAAACAGTATTATAAAATAGAAGCAAAAGGGTGAACTGAGACACCCAAAAAGCCCTGGCTTGGACTGACATGGAACCTCGAAGTGAGGCACGTACGATGGTTGGCTTGACAAAAAGGGAGCTAACCTAACGCTCTTAACTCCGATCCGGTGCCTGGACACCTACATATAAATATAAACAGTGAGCTAAAGTCCAGTGAATAACAAATGCATAAAGAGGTTAAGAATGAATGTCCTTTCAGTAACAAATCAGTCATATCAGTTATATGTGGTACATCCAATAACAAACAGTACAATAGGTCTTAACAGATCGAACAGTCAGTTGATGGCCATCATAACAGTAACAGTAGTGGTTCCAAACATGGGAACCGACAGAGATCTCTGTGACAGTAGCAGTAACAGTACAGTAACAGTAAGTTGCTAAGGATGCCACGAATTCAGTTTACAAATAGGACAAACATTCGTTCATTAAACAATAACGTCTCAGTAAACAGAACAGTTGATCATTCAGAAAATATTCATAATTGAACATATCTTTACAACATTGTTACTCACAGAGCACTGGGCTAATAGCAGCTAATGAGCGTCCTTGGATGCCAACCCTACACAGTTACAGAACGAACACACACTAAGTTACACACTTGGGAATCAACAACTTAGTCCCTATCTTGACTCGGTGTGGTTCTACATCAATATCCTCATTACGATGCCTTAAACATGGCCTAGGAATGCCTAGGATGGAAAGATGATGCAAAGATGTACTTTAAAACACTTTTTAAAATTTTCAGAAAACAGGGGTCTCGCTCGAGCGTGGCTTTCTACGCTCGAACGGACATGCAGACAAAGGAGCTCCGCTCGAGCGTGACTTCCTTCGCTCGAGCGGACTGTAAACTTCATGACAAGTACTGGATGCATGCAATTCATGCTCGACGGACGCTCGACCTCCGCTCAAGCGTGAGACTCAGGTCCTCGCTCGAGAGTGAACTCTCTCACTCGAGCGGACTGTAAAACACAAGAACTTCTGGGTACATACATTTCACGCTCGAGCGCAACTTTCCACACTCGAGCGGAAGTGCACAACTTAGAGGGTACGCTCGAGCGTGAAGTCCTACGCTCGAGCGTGGGTCCAAAATCTGGAATTTCCAGATTCATCCCCAAGTACAAAACTCAAGCATTTAAGCCTCAAACTCGATCCTTTTGGGCTAATTTTCTGGAAAACACTTAAAAACCCATAATACAACATGTTTCAAAGATCAATTTTGTAAAATCAAGCCCAAAGGTAAACCAATTGAACACCAATTACAAATAAACTTCAAGAACAAGATGTACATTTAACATGCATGTGTTCAATTGAATTCAAAGCTACTAACACATGACCAAATGCAAGTTTTAGCTCAAGAACATGATGAATTCATGGACCTCTACTAAAATATGGACATGCATGTAAGGAATTCATGCAAAACAACTTCAAATTTCAAGAACATGTACATGCATGCATGAATTCACTCTCAATTCAACTCTCTAAACCAATTATTGACTTTAAACTCTAAATTACCATGAACCATGCAAGATACAACCCAAATTCACAAATGAGAGGATGAAATCTCTACCTTAGGTCTTGAATTCAAGGTATGATAGCTCAAATGTGCAATTCTCTTCCAAATCTTCTAAGTTTCAAACCATTCTAGGTGAACTCAACTTTTTTACCAACTCTCTAGCTCTCTCTCACGGTTTTGGTCTAGGAAGTGGCTGAAGTAAAGATGCATCAATTGGTATGAGTTACATTCCTATAATGCTTCTAAAGTGGTCCACTAAGTGGCAAAAATGCAATTAATTCAAGTTGATGTATTTTAACTTTATTTAATCTAATTTAATCATACCAAATCACATTTCAATTAAACTTACCATAAAATCACATAATTCTAATTAACACAAAATACCAATCAATTTCAGATTCGGTCGCCGATAAGGCCTTCAATTTGCAGTTCGAAACTTAAAACATGAACAGATCAATCAATTGATAAACAGATAGAAATGCAATCAAGCAACATACTCATGCAATCAGTTTAGGATTTCATCCTAATTAGTTACTTATCATATTCAGTCACAGTTTAACAGTAATCAGAGGTGAGGGTTGTCACAAAATGCCTTCGAAGCAACCATCTCATCTTCACACCAGGCTGATGAGCACCACAGATGCCTTCATGAACCTTAGCCATAGCTGTCAATGCTTCTTTTGGGCCTAAACATTCCAGCAATAGACCATCTCCTTCCCTTTTGTAGAGAGCATTACCATATATCATGTATTGCATAGATTGCAATTTAATTTTTCTACTGGCCTTTGAAGATAGGCCAGCCAGA
This sequence comes from Camellia japonica, assembly GCA_030407325.1. NCBI lineage: Eukaryota > Viridiplantae > Streptophyta > Magnoliopsida > Ericales > Theaceae > Camellia > Camellia japonica. The sequence goes on from JAPPVO010000007.1 coordinate 44,183,108, forward strand.
TACTGCATTATTGGATACCTCCAATCTTGTTCTTGTAAGTCATTATGATTGACTTCCAAGACCACATTCCTTTTATTTAAGGGTGGTATTAATTTCTGAAATGTTGTTTGGCTTATGTCCCTTTGAACATTATCCCTCCTTTTGAAATTTGAAACTTTCTGAGCCACATCATTAGCTCTATTATTTAAGAATCTTGAGACATGAGTTACATTTGCTATTTGAAATTGAGAAAGCAGATGTAATGCAACAACATAGTATGACAACATGCTTATACTTTGACATTTGAAAATCCCTTTCACTTGGTTAACCACCAATTGAGAATCTCCAAATATGTCAACTGCATGAACTTGTAATCCAATAAGAATTTCCAGTCCCACTATTAAGGCTTCATATTCAGCTTGATTATCAGAAAAAGTAATTTCATCCACTCTGAAACCATGTGTGGTTTCTACTCCTTGTGGTGACTTAATCACTATACCAATTCCAATTAGGCCATTGGCTTTTGATCCATCGAACCACATTTGTCATGGCTTAACACTAGCCATACCAAGTTCCATTATCTCTTGGCTTTCTGTTTGAGATGGATGGTTTGCCAAAAAATTAGCTAAAACTTGTCATTTTACTGCCTTTTGGGGAACATATTCTAAATGAAATTCTAATAAGGCTAGTATCCATTTGTCAATTATTTCCCTCAACATAGGTCTAGATAACATATACTTAACCAAATCTGTGGTTGCAATTACCAAGACAGTTGTAGGCAAAAGATAGTACCTTAATTTCATTGCAGCAAAATACAATGCAAGGCACAGCTTTTCTACAGCTGAGTATTTACATTCACAAGAATTTAAAAACCTACTAAGGTAATAAACAGCTTGCTCTTTGCCTTCTTCATTGTCTTGGGCTAAGAAAGCTCCCAATGAATCCTCTGTTGCAGCTATGTATAACTTGAAGGGCTTTTCACTCTTTGGTGGCATCAGCACTAGAGGGTTGGCCAAGTAGGTTTTGATTCCTTCGAAAGCAATTTGACGCTCTGTTGTCCACACAAATTCCTCTTCATCTTTTAGCCTTAACAAGGAAGAAAATACTTTAATTTTCCTTGCAGTGTTAGAAACGAATCTTCGAAGAAAATTAACCTGTCCAAGGAACTTTTGTAATTCTTTCTTACTTGATGGATGTCTGGCTTCAATGATGGCTTTGGCTTTATTCTGATCAATCTGTATTCTTTTCTTGTGTACTACATAGCCCAAGAAGTTTCTAGATGATACGCCAAAAGCACACTTAAGAGGATTGAGTTACAACTTGAACTTTCTCATTCTTTCAAAAGCTGCTTCTAAGTGAAACAGATGCTCCTCCATGGATTGGGATTTAACTACAATGTCATCAATATAACACTCTAAATATCCTCTAATGAGGTCATGAAAGATAGTGTTCATAGCCCTCTGATTTGTAGCCCCAGCATTCTTCAGACCAAATGGCATTTTAACCCATTCGAAGGTGTCAATATTCCCAGGATATCTGAATGCCGTCTTGTGGACATCCTCCTCTGCAATGCAGATTTGGTTATAACCAGAGTGCCCATCCATCATTGATAAAATTTGATGCCCTGCTGAACTGTCTACCAACAAATCTACTATAAGCATAGGATACTCATCTTTTGGAGTTGCTAGATTTAAGTTTCTGAAATCAATGCATACCCTCATTTTACCATTCTTCTTAACTACAGGCACAATATTGGATAGCCATTCAACATACCTGGATGTCCTAATAAAACCTGCCTTGAGTAGTCTAGGAATTTCCTCCTTAACTCTCTGAATCACTTCTGGACTCATTCTTCTTGGTTTTTGCTTGTGTGGCTTGAAATTAGGCTTCATAGGGAGCCTATGTTCCACTAATGACCTATCCAATCCTGGTAGTTCATTATAAGACCATGCAAAACAATCTTTATATTTCTTCAAAACAACCAACAATTGGTCCCTGTCTAGAGCATTCAAACAAGCACTTATATAGGTGGGCTGTTGCATAGAACCTTCCCCTAAATTTACTTCTTCTAAGGGGTCTTGTGTCTGAGAACTTACTAAAGCTTCTTCTTTGACTCCTTCTGCCTTCGAAGCAATCTTCTTGCTTTGTTCTGCTCCCAAGTTCCTTAATTCAACATCTTTACCCTCCTCTTCATAGACAAAGTCTGTCCATAAGGCTCATTCTTTCTATATCTCTTGGACGTTTGTTTCAATGTCCAATGCACAGTATTTATCAAGAGCCAAAACTCTAGCCTGTTGCTGCTCCTGCTTGCAGCCAATTATCATGGCTTCCTTCTCTTGCTCTTGCACTTTCTGGATTATTGATTTTACATCCAATATTGAAAACTTAATTAGAGCCAAAGGCTTGGCTTCTTGTGCTTCATTTCTTTGCCTACAACCAGGCATCATTGTCATCCTTAACGACAACTTCTTCATCAGCACTTTCCTAGACTAAGTGCTTCAGGTGTGTCACTTCCTCATCAGCCGTTACTTCGGCTGAGCCATCAGGTTTCCTCAGTATACTGAGTGGTGTCACTCCCTCAATATACAATTTGGCCTCTGCAAAGTCTGCACAGGCTATAAAGGGTTGAGGATCTGCATCAATTTCCTCTGTCTCTTTATTGCCCAAGGCCATCATTATTTTCTGATGCAAAGAGGAAGGCACACATTTGTTAGTATGGATCTAATCTCTGCCAAGTAAAGCATTGTACTTAGCATTGCTGTCGATAACGAAGAATGCCGTCATGTAGTCCCTGGTTCCTACACTCAGGTTGATGGGCAGAATTCCCTAAGTCATCTGTTTGTCTCCAGCGAAGCCAGCAATGGTTGTGCTGGTTGGGATTAACCTGGGGTTCCTTTTCCCTAGTTTCTTCAAGGAAGATTTCGGTAGTAAGTTCACCGCTGCTCCATTATCCACTAAGACTCGGTTCAATTGTATCCCATCGAAGAAGGCCTTGCTATACAAAGGCTTGACATGCTATGTCATAGAGTTCGAGAGATACTCAAAAGGATATGATAGGTTAATACTCATCTCTTCTTCACTCTCATATTCAGTTTCCATTGGGGTAGCCATTCCGGATTCATCTTGCACCATACTCACTTGTGAGTCTTCACTAGAGACTGGAATTGGGTCAATTTCTTACCACTCTTGGTTCTCATCTCCAACTTGGAATTCATGCGGTAGTATGTGTACCATATTCACTGATACTGAGCCAAATTGGATAGCCGGCTGTGCCTGTTTCTCCTCTTGGCCACCTTGTTCAGTTACTTCAGAAGCATCTTCCATGCTGCATTCTGGCACCTCATTACTAACAGACTCCTTCGAATGGCCTTTCCCGACTGGCTTTTCAACCAAAAATGTTTGTTCAGCCATGAAGGCTTCGAACATTTCTTCATCAACCATTCCTTTCTTTTGGCCTAGGCCAACTTCTTCTTCTGTCTCGGTATCACTCTCCATCAAGGCCTTCTCCAATCCTGCTAAACAGGACTTCACTCTGGCTTTTAGTTCAGAGTGAACTTTGGCCAACTGTTCTTTACTGCAGTCCATTTTGCCTTGTAGAGTTGGTTTTGGAGTATGGTCTGACTTTAGATTCTTCTTTCCTTCTGTCTGGACCAATGAAGAGCTCTCTCCACTTTCTTTCAGGTCTTTCTGGTACTGAGTGTACCTACGCTGAATCTTTCTTCTTTGTGATCTCGAAATTGCTGGGACCATAGCTGGTTCCTTTGTTTTTGGGTGTTTAAGCAATACCCAATTGTTTGGGGCCACCAAAGGAGGTTTCACCATCCTACCTTGGTTTCCAATAACATCTCTTTGAGTAGATACCTCCCTAGGTTTGTTCTACATGACAAACCAATCTGGAACTCCAGGTACCCACGAACTTACCGACCCAGATGTTGAACTGTTCATTTCTTCCTTCGAAGCCATCTTCGAAACTGGTTGTGAAGGCCACTGCTTGGTTCTGACTTCATGTTTTGGGCCTAACTCAGGCCTTTGATGAAGGTGGCCACTTTCTGTCCTGCGTGAGGCTGGTCTAGGGGGCCAATCTCTGGCTTTGATTCCATAAACTGAACCCTTCTCCAGTCTCTTTTCAGAATGACTACTCTCCATTCTGTAATAATTAGGTGGCCTAGACTCATATAAAGGTCTCTTGCCTTTAGAATGCATTCTATCGGCTGTTGGCTCAACCATTAATGGCTGCTGCCTGCCACTAGTTGGATATGGCCTTTTGTTATAAGCATTGGTTGGTTTAGGACGTCTCTGCACATCCCTGTAATATTGTTTCCCATCAATTGGAAGCCCTTTCAACCACTTATAGCTCAGTCTGCACCTGGGACACATCCTTTGCATTACAGCTGCTTCTAAAGAGTCGTCATCCAGTGCTTTTTCATCAGAGTCTTCTCTCTGGTGTGAGAAACCTTGTCCAATAGCTGGTAGATTTCCAGTGTCTTTCTTGATAGTTGTTTGGTTGGCAACATGCATTTGCACATTGACTTCTTCCAATTCTTTCAAGGACAAGTTCTGAAAGTCTGGCATAATGACATTGGCTGCCACCTCTTCAATTTCTGGAAATGGATTACTGTCGATCCCCATGGCCTTTTCTGCTTTGGCTGGGAATTTCAAACTTCATTTCCGAAATTTGTTCTTGGATCCTGTCTCGAAAAACAATACAGTTTTTAGTCGAGTGAGACCAAGAATTATGCCATTTACAATATACTTTTCCTTTAAGTTCATCTGGAGATAGAATTTTGACTCCTTTTGGTAACTTAAGGAAGTTGGCCGCAAGTAAATGATCAAAAATGTCATTTGCCTTAGTTAAATCGAAAGAGTATTTCCTATGAAGGTCTTTCTTTTTAAACTGTTGGTCAATTGTTGTATCCTTATGAATTAATGCTTCACAGATCACAGATTCTTTCCCCACAATCTCTGCTGCATTGATCTCATAATTAGGATCTTTATAATATGTCTTGTATGATGCATTATTTCGATCTTGTTCCTCCTCTTCTAGTAATGCTTCGTACCTAGACACTTTATAAGTGAATTCCACTAAGTTTCTGAACTCAGTTGAGTCAAACTTCTTTCGAAGGCTAAACTCTAAGCCATTTTGAGCCAATCTCACGAATTCTGGCTCTGGTAGGATGACTCTACATTTATTTTAAGCCCTTTTAAATTTGGTAATAAACTGAGTAGCTTTCTCATCAGGCCTTTGACTCAATCTTGCCAAGTCTGCCATGGAAACTTCTGGCTCCGATTGGAAGAATTGAGCATGAAATGCCTCTTCCATTTGTTGCCAAGTTTGTATAGAGCCAGGTGTAAGGTTAATATACCATACAAATGCTCCCCCAGTTAGGAAATTTGGGAATAACATTAACTTCATATAGTCATTATTAGTAAATTCACCGCATTGAGCAGCAAACCTAGCAATATGCTCCACAGTTGATTGGTTTCCATTCCCATAAAAAAGGGCAAAATCTGGGTATTCATGTACCCTATCTACCCAATCTGGGTATGGTTTCCTGTACATAGGAGTCTGGACCCCTTGAGCCATTGGTCCACACATCTCTTTAACAATGTCAGCAATTTGATCCCTAGGGACCATATTTTATGCCTGCTGAACCGTTACTGGAGGGACAAACACAGGATTTGGTGGGCAAACTTGTGCCTGTGGTCCTCTTGGTCTATAAGGTGGTATATTTGGAACTAGTTACCCCTGTGGTGCCGGTTGCTGTTGGGGGTGTGGGTAACCCCTTTGAGCCTGTCCTGCGAAAGGTGCTGGAACAGGTGTTGTGTCTCTTCCATTTGTAGGAAAACCTTCTAACCCCCCGGGCATAAATTCGAATAAAGGATTAGTAAATCCCCTCGTGCCAGGTGTGGCTTCGAACATGGGATTTGAGACTATTCTTATGCCATTTTCTTGTACTGGGCCAAATCCACCAACTTGCATGGCTTCACTGTTAAGCACTGATGCATTTTGACCTGCCATAGGCCTCGAAATAGGTTCATACCAAGACTGGGGTGATGGTCTTTCATAGTTTTGATTACTAGTTTGACCATTAGAATGTCCATTAATTTGCATAGGTTGTTTATCTCTAGCCAATCTTTGCTGAGGGACATTTGAAATTTCTTCCATGTGTGTTGTGTTTGTTGGTTGATGGGTATTCATTCGATCCAAAAAGGATGTTGCTCATCTTTCTATTGTGTTCATTAACTGCTGTCCCATAGCATCTATTAGGTCACCCCATGGATTTATTGGCTGAGTAGATGGAATAGTGAATGGTCCAATTCCTTGGCCTCGTCCAATATTATGAACATGTGGTAGTTGTTCCGAAGTACTGGTCTGTTTGACCATAGGTTTTGATGAACTAGGTGCTTCCACAGGATGTGTTATCACATTATCCTCTGGATTAGGCACTTCTACTTCTCCTTCCACGCCTTCTTTCAAGCGTTCATTTTCTCCTTGTCTCCTACGTCTAGCCATTTCAATTTGTCCCACTGGGCGTGGCAAAAATATATGTTGGCTTTTTGGCTTTCGAATGTTACTTTTGTAATTATGAACGTGCCAGGAAGGATCAATCAGTCCTTACAGAAAATTAATTGCCAACCAATTATCAGACGATTGTGTTTTAGTTCTTTCAGCCTCAATAAAGAGGATTTTTACTGGTGGCTTGATTTAGGAGAATTAAGCAAATAATAATCAGATAAAGAATAATTGAAGCATGTCATTAAAATGAAAAAACTTACAATGATTCAAACTCAGCCTCGTAGAGGTTTACAGCAACAATCTACTTGAAACTACTCCTATGAACGAAGTACAGTGCAGGAATTTTAAAGTACAGAAATGTAAAGAACAGGAAATGTGAAACTGGAAAGGAAACAAAGTAGACTAAGACTGGTTTTTTAGATCTGAGTCTGAGGCTTTTTTCTAGGGCCTTCTCTGCTATTTATACTTCTCAAGAATGACCATCGAACTGCATTTCCAACCGTCGAACTGCTCCTTCATGATCGCTGACCATGTTGCCTTATAATTAGCTCTACTATGCCATCACTTGCAATTAGGCTTCCCTCCTAATTTTGAATTTGAATGTGAATAACCGTTGAAACCACATCACTTTGCATCTCTTTGCTAATCCAATGCTACTCAGATCTCGCAATAACCAATACTAACTGCCACGTGTACGATCAGAATCGAAGATTTGAATAGTCTTCCTGTATTACCCTTATTCTGTCACGCATCAAATTGTAATTGGCTTATACAAAATATGTAGCCAACAAATTTATATTTATAAAAATTTAAAAAACTGTCATAAAAACTTGTTTGATAATTTTTGTGGTTTATAAATGGTTGTCTCAGTTTATAAATTTGAGAAAAAAACGTAAATTCAAAAAATGAGTTTACGTTTTCAGTTTTCAATTAATTTTTTTTCAAATAATTTTTTTTCAATTAATTTTTTTTTCAATTAATTTTTTTCAAATATTTTTTTTCCCAATTAAATTTTTTTTCAATTATTAGCGTTTGGTAATGTTTACGTTTTTTGTTTATGTTTATAAAAATTTTATAAACTGGTTTTTGTTTATTTTTAAAAAAACATAAATTACAAACGCGTTTTAAAAATTTTTAAAAACATAAACTAAAAAATATGTTTGTTCGGGTCTAAAATATTTATATTTATATTTATTATTTATAACAATGGGATCACACACATTATAATTGAAAAAAAAAATTAATTAAAAAAAAATTGAAAAAAATTAATTGGAAAAAAAATTATTTGAAAAAAAAATGAAAAAAATTAATTAAAAAAATATTTGAAAAAAAAAATTAATTGGAAAAAAAATTGAAAATAAATTATTTGAAAAAAAAATTAATTGAAAAAAAAAATTGAAAATTGAAAACTGAAAACGTAAACTCATTTTTTGAGTTTACGTTTTTTCCTCAAATTTATAAACTAAAACAACAATTTATAAACTAAAAAAATTATCAAATAAATTTTTATGACAGTTTTTTAAATTTTTATAAATATAAACTGAAAACGGAATGATTACCAAACAGGCCTATCTAATTAATTGAATTGTAAACTTTATTGGATTTTATCAATTATTTATGATAATGTTGGTTAGGGGTGCAACTCAGACGAGTTTGGTCAGATTATGAGGCTATCCAAGCCCAACTCGAGTTATGCTAAGACTTATCCAGACCCGAATTATAATATGAGGTTGTCTATCTAAACTCGACCCGAATTGCATGAGTTGTCTAAATTGTACCTGAATTTCAGTTTTTTTTTTTTTGGTTAAATTATTAATTTATTAAAATTAGACTCTATTTATATTTTTTTTAGAAAACCATTAATAATATCAAAACAAATAATTTATATAATGTAAGAGATATGCACTATGGTAATCTTTATAATTTATGAGTGAGAATAAAAAAAATATAAGAATTTGTATTACTTGTATATATAATATATATTCAATATGATTTAATAATCTAAATTATGTTAATATCATGTAATAACTAATAATGATATGTATATTTAATATTTTATATATAATTCGGGTTTCGGATTATTTGATATCTTTGTCTAATAAATCCATTCAAATTTAATTCAAATTTCTAAATTTTATTAAAACTCGTAGCAAATTAAAAAATATATTCTCTAAACTTTACAAAAATTTGGCTAAGCTAAAGTTGCTCAGGTTAAATCCGCAAAGAAATGCAATGGATTAATAATATCACGTAAGAATGCTAATAATCTAATGTAGTCCGCTTGAATAAATATGGAGTGCATTAGGTATTCAAAAGAGAAGATTGTTAATAAATTTTTCTTCGTCTAAATTTGATTGAATCTTAGGCCTCATTTGATAATAAATTATTTTAGTAATTTTTTATTTTTTTATAAAAAAAACGTGCAAAAAGTAAAGAGAGTGATATGACAACTTATAATTACTTTTTGACTAAAATATTTAGTCTCCAAACGAGACCTTATTAATACAATATAATTAGGATTCAATAAAAAAAAATGAAAAAATAAAACTTGTTTCATGTTTCTCTATTTAAAATTAACCAAGTCTTATTAGATTATCTTTTGTTTGTTGAATTAGGTTAGATGAGATTATTAACGCGATAAGATTACTAGTGTAGTGGTATTATGGTTGACAATATAACATAAATTGTGTTTATTTGTATATTAGTATTGTGATATAAGTTGAGAAAATTATATTTGCACAGTGCATAAAAAATTCAGTACACAATATTTGTATTGTTCAGATATAAATTTTTAAAAAAGTTAAATATTCAAATATAAATTTATAAACAAAAATGAATTATTCAGATATACGTTTCGTTCAACTGTTTATATTTAAAAAGCTTTTTTTTTTTTTTTTTGAAATTTACATTCAAACGACATAAATAGTGTGTACTGAAATTTTTTGAAATGTACAAATATAATTACTCTACTAGTTGATTGAGATTAAACATATAAATTTATGTGAAAATCCCTCACTATAGAAAATATGATTTTATTATTTTCATAAAATAAAGATAAATATCCTATGGAATTACTAATACGCCCTTGAGGAATTTCTAGTCCCAAGGGAATAAACATAATTTATGTGGGCTTGTTGAATTATTAATCCAATTCCACCATCAATGAAACAAATAGGGTGGGGGTGCTTTTTGTCATTTTGACTTGTTTTGACTTATAATGGACTTTTCAATGTGGCACTTGTATAGTTTATTTATGGATGAGCCCAAGATTTTGAAATTTTGTCTGCTTTCTTTTTCATTTTTCATTTTATATTTTTTATTATTATTGTTTTTTTAACATAGCTTTGTTTTTGTATTTTTCTAGATCCTTTTAGTTGTCATCGTTAGCCTTCCTTGACCAGTTATAAACGCCTGCTCACTAGCCTACAGTCTAAAATGACCCTTTTGACCTTGTATTTCGAGTTAGTCAATATGATTTCCACATAGTTAACCACCAACCTCAACCTCAACCTCAACCTCAACCTCGATATTATTTTAAGTAGTCATCAACCTCAGTATTATTTTAAGTAGTCATCAATTAATTAGGTAAGACCGAATAACATCCCATAAATAAGAAAATATATTTGTTTACACACTTTTTCGTAAACAAAAAATAAAATATGACTAACTCAAATATGAGTGTTATTATTTATTCCGATCAAATTTCTATAGACACCAATCTTCTTTGAACCTTCATTTCTAAATTTTGAAATTTCAATCCTTTTTTTTTTTAATTTTTTTGTGGATCCCTACATTATTTCCAATTCTACCCTCACGCTCAAAATCTGACCCTAATCCCTTAGGGCTAAGTAAGGAATTTGAAAAATTCACAATCTGAACCTGTCCAGTTCAATTCAGTAGGTTTGAACTGGTTTGTTGAATCCATGATTCAATTCAGATATGGAAAATTAAGGAGTCGGTCTCCGTGGATCGATTCCATATTTGAATTCACATTTCCAGATTATAACCAAACCGGATTGTGTGCAACTTAAACCATATACATACCATATACCTAATGCTATTATTGTTGTTCTTACTACTATTCTTGTTGTTTTTTTTAATTATTTAGCAAAATTTTAGTTTTGTAATTGTTGTTGCCACGACAAAATGTTTGTTTGATAGGAGTTTTATACTTACTGCATGTTAAACACAATGTTGTTTTACTAGAAATTATATTTGTTCAAGTTATGTTTCGAAAAATTATGGGCAAATTAATGTTTAACAATTTATGATAGATTGAATTTTTTTGAAAATGTTATATGATTTTTCTTATGAAAAGATTATGGGAAATCGTGGTTCCAAACATAGTCGAACCGTGTTTGAATGGATTGGTTTGGTTTTAATTTTTATGGAACCGTAGACAACCGATTGGTCCTGGTTTTTATTCCAAGCCAAACTAATTCGAACAATACTCACCCCTATAATTCCCTTACCTTCACTTCTAGCCACCGATGAACCCCTTCAAGCACTTCCCTTGTAACGCCCCGAAAGAATTAACAATAACCCATTACACAACTGTGTTATCATAGATCAACAATCTCATATCTTTCATTCATTATATTTTTTATCGTTACAAAAGATGACATATGCAAAATATATTTCACAAATCTTAGATTCTGAATTTATAGCATATGGCATGGATCCAAGTGTAAAAAGGAAATTAAAATCAAATAAAAAAATATACTAATGGCTTACAACTTTTCGAGACGGTGCTTGATTATAACAAAATGAGTTTAAACTCAATACAAGGCTTGAACAAAATATTTACATCAAGAAACAAAAAATGAAGCCTTAAGTTCCGAGTCCTCCTAAGTTACGTCCTTAGTGGAGGCATATCATCAGTACCTGAAAGTTGTTTTTCACATAGGATGAGCCAGAGTCTAGTAGGAATACTCTAACACGGTATATGAATCTTAGCAAAATCATAAGGTGAATGCACATTTATGCCATTTTCCAAACATTTCTCGTTTTTTATCTCAAAACCATACGATGCCAGATTATATATCAATTCATGAAAATAATTTTTTTATATAAAAAAACAGGGTAGTGAATATAAAACACTAAGAATCTCTAGGTATTTGTCTGTCAATAAGTTATACAAGCACTACTCAAGCCATTTTACCGGTACTAACCAGATGGATCGGCATTTAACCGCGTGGATTTCTGGACTTTCACTAAGGACACACGGCCAACATTATAACCACAACCACACCCTCTAACCAGATTCACAAAGGTATTCACCAATTTTTCTCAAAAATTAATACATTTAAAAATGTTCGATGTGTAATGATGTACAATGCACAATGGATGAGAAATTAGTTTCAATTCAACCTAATCCTCATGAAAAGTCTACAACAATCAAAATTATCCTCCACTGATAGCCTAAAACAGATATTTCTATACAATAGATAATTCCAAATCAAGAGATACAATTTTATCAATTAAAATTGGAGTGATACTACATATCCAACTCCACCGTCATCATTAACCCATCCATTATTCCAATTTTACAATATCCAACATTATTTTCCATTTCCCCTTTTCAATTTCAAATATCCAAAATGAAGGCAAATCCCCTTTTTTCTTTCAAAATCAATTTTAAGAAAAGATTTTCATCATTACAACACAACTCACCCATAACCACATTCACACAACCATTTTCAAGAATCAATTTGGAAAATGCTTCTTTTGATTTCAAACCAAACCCTAGGTTCTCTCAAAAATCCCAAATCAATAACCTTTTTTAAAGGGCAAATAACTAAGCTAAAAATCATATAAAAGAGTCAAAGAAATCCTTACCTCAAAGTGGAAGACAAGAAGAAATAAAAATGAGGACTTGACGGAATCAAAAACACCAAATGCTCTAATTAAAACGAAGCCCTCGATATGGTCTATCTTTTACTTCAAAGGACGAGGGTGAGGAAATCAATAGATTGAGAGTATATGGAGCTAGAAGTGAGAACTAGAGAGAGAGTGTGTGGATCTAGGGTTTTAAAATGTTTAGAAAGAGAAAGAGATGAAAAAGTGATTCAAAAAGTCACTTTCTCGAACAAATATACACACAGATCGCTTGAGCGAAGGAATAGTTGCTCGAGCGACAGACACAATAAGTGACATTACTTGAGCGACCAAAATCACCACTCGAGCACACAATGACCCCCTCCTAGAAGTTCAAACTTGTAAAAGTTCGCTCGAGTGCAAGAAAGACCGCTCGAGTAAAGATATCAAACTTCCAGTAGTTTTATAGACTGTAAAAGACCGTTCGAGCGCAGGAATGGTTGCTTGAGCGAACAGGCAAAATCCTAGGCAACAACACCTTGAAAAACTAACTTCCAAACATGTTTCAAACCCAATCAAAACTCCCAATAGCCAAACTCAAGGAGCAATAAGACTGAAAATGAGTTGAACAACAATTGAATACACAGTTTCTCAGATCCAAAATCAATAAATGGGTCAGGTCTAAAACCAGGATCGTTATATCCCTCCTTACTGCAGCACCATCTTTCCAACAAATCCCCTTTTTGTACATTCTTTTTCAGGTGACCTTATACATCTATTGACGACTTCATTCCTACTGCAAACCTCGACCTATTTTTCCTTACCAACGACCCTCTTCCTTTACCCCTACTACATCGTAACACTAGCCCGCAACTCATATATTATTCTTTTTCCCATCCTTTTTTGCCTCTTCTTTCTTCTTTTTTTTTACCCGTGCAAAAACCCTAACTCCACCATTTACTATCTTTCTTTCACTTTACATAAGGTTCAATGATTGAGTTGTAAGGACATAATGAATGAAATATATTAATGATAAGTACAGATTATTGTTTTAAATGACATATTTTTTCTTTTATTTTTATCCTTGTTCTTTTTTTATCTCTATTTTCTCTTTCTTACACAATATTATCAATTGCTACCCACCACTGTTAATCGCCAACAAATTGACTGGCAGTGATTAGTGGCAACGGACAAGTGAAGAGACAAGTAAACAAATAAATGAACAAGCAGGCAGATAGGTTGACAAATTGAGATTTTATGGACAAAAAATAATAGGGTTGGGGTAATTACACCTTTAACTTCTATAGTTTATACCCAAATTTCACTTTGATCTTAATAGTTTCAAATTAAACAATTTAATCTTTATGTTTTAAGGCTAGTTTCAATTTGATCATTTTGTTGAAATTAAAAGTTAAAATTAATAATTTTGTGACACTTGTCAATTTTTTAATGTGTATACACAGAAAAAAAAAATAATAGAAATTCAGATAAAATGACCAAATTGAACCTGAATTAAAGTGTAACTGTTAGGTTTTTATAATTGGCAATCTCGTTAGACAAAACTCCTTTCAATTGTAATATTATTCGCTCTTTTGTCTTAGTAAGGATGTGAGTGTTTAGATGCGAATTAACCCGAATTGTGCCTATGAAGAGGAGTTTGTGATCTTGAGACTTTCATGTTTGCCACTTCGCCAACTACGTATGGGAATTGAGTTAAGCGGTTATTTGTACGCTCGATCAGAGAAAAAGATCATCCAGTACTTTTGTAGAGTGCCTAAACTTCTGGAAATAAAGTTTTACCGTTCGAACGGTGAATGTTGTGCTCGAGCGGTTAACCTATATGTTTTGCACCGCCTTTACTCACACCACTCAAGCATAAAGTGTGTGCTCGAGCAATCTTCGTGATCCATGTTACTGTAAAAGTACGTTGTCTGCTTGTTTTAGGGTTTGAGCCCTCCAAATTTTCAGAGAGGAAGAAAAAACAAAGTGTTTTATATTAAAGAGTGCTTTATACGTGTTTCCTTAATATTTAGAGAGTGATTAATGGATATTTGTGTCGGAGAATTTGAATTTAAATTTACTCCAATGGTTGTGTCTCTTGAAATGGAAGAGTGTATCTTTTGAAGGGTCACAACTTTTCTGAAAAGTCATGGAAGAATCTATGAATTCCATCTCCCTCACTTCAATTTGGATGGAGAATTCATTATTTCTTCTTCATCTTTACATGTATTATTCATATTTTTCTTGAGTCTAATTTTTCTATAAAGAGAGTACATGCATAATGAAGTTCGCCAGGCTTGCAATAGTAGTACTACTAGTGCAAGACATTGATAGTTGTATCCTGGGAGATAGATGTCCATTGAATCCTAAACAACGGTGGGAGGACGAATCTGTCTTAAGGAAAGAATGTCACACATTCGACTCGATCAGGTTTTATCTATTTATGTACTGTAAGTTTTGTTACGTTATTACGTCGATTTATTTCAGTTTTGGTTTTGCCCAAAAACCGTTTACATAATTTTAAATTATATTTTTCATATAGTTTTGATACTATTTTTCTAATAATTTGAACTTCATATTAACATCATCAAGGGGTTTGTTTGTTTTCTTTTATTTAGAAAAGAGAGAGTTATTTTTCAGTGGATTTTGAAGTGGCTCATCGTCGTGGATTCGATATTAGCGTTGTGGATTCAACATTGGGTAAGACAATTATGAGGTGAAGACAGTGGTGGAAGAGCCACATCGAATTCGGTTCAATTCGGGCATGGATTCACTAAATAATTGAGGGTACACATGTGCAATTATTTTTTTGTCTTCTTAATGGATTGCTTTGTGGTTTTGGTCTGTGATTTTTTATTTTATTTATTACAATTAGAATAGCTCCAATTGTGATTTTTTTCGCGTTAAATCGGTATGTTGATTTAGTTTTGATTGTTTGATTGAGATTGTTATTCGTTATTTAAAATTAAAATATAATCACAAATTAATATCGCAAAGATTTTAGATTTTCTAGTAATGACCAAAATATTTTAATTAAAATAATAAAAATTAAAATAAAATTTGAATCAAATTATAAAGATGAAAAAGTATTATTTATCAAATTAGAATGATATGGAAATGTACTTACTATATCCAACACAGTCTAGGAGGTTCATATATTCTACAGAGACTATACTAAAATGTAAAGCAACATAGTTTGATAAAATGTATAGCCATTTATAACTATTTTACTTTATTTTACTGTTTTTTAGACTTCTGCTTTTTGTCTATATGCCGACGTGGAGTGGTGTGGATGGACTGGAGATATCGAGCTAACGAAAGACATGCTAGTCCATTTCTTCAAATTTTTACAAAGGCATTTTGATTGACCTTTTAATTTTTAATGAGTTTTGAGAGATTTTTATTTTTTTTTTCCTTTTCTTTTCAATATTCTATATTCTAGAAAAGAAGCCCTCAAAAGTTAAAAGAAAAATTTATCCATAAATCTCATAAGGAGAAATATTGATTCATTTGATTCTAAAAGTTTTCTTATGAATTAATTAGTCTTTTTTATTTCGAAAAATTATATTTATTTGATTTGGTATCATGTAAATTTAAGTGAATGTCATTTTGTGAGTCATTTTTATTTTAATTTTCTGATTTGTTTTTATGATGAGAATAGAAATGTGAGGTGTGAAAGATTCTTTTTAGGGGATTGGTGGCTGAAGTGTTGGTTGTCGAGCGTGAAAATCTAAATTTCTATTAGTGCGTTTTTCTGGTGTTACATTGGAGTATTACATTAGAGTGCTACGTTTGAAAAAAATACACTAAAGAGTTTTTATGTATTACATTGATTAGAGTGTTACGTTTGGAAAAAATACATAATTTTTTTTTTTTTTTGTGTGGAATGTTACGTTGTTACATTTAAGAAAAGTACACTAAGGAGTTTTTTAGTGTATTACATTAGTGTGTTACGTTTGGGAAAAGTACACTAAAAAGTTTTTGTGCGTTATATTGATTGGAGTATTACATTTGAAAAAAAAAATTACATTAAGTATTTTTTTTAAATGTTATGTTGTTACGTTTAAAAAAATATATATTAAGGAGTTTTTTAGTGTGTTATATTGGAGTGTTACGTTTGGGGGAAAAAAAAAACACTAAGGAGATTTTTAGTTTGTTATATTGGAGTGTTACGTTTAGAAAAAACTACATTAAGAAGTTTTTGTGTATTACATTGATTGAAGTGTTACATTTGGAGAAAATACACTAAGGAATTTTTTTCGAATGTTACGTTTGAGAAAAGTAGACTAAGGAATTTTTTTAGTGTGTTATATTAGAGTATTGCATTTGGAAAAAGTAGACTTCTTTTTTTTTTTTTTTTTTTTTTTGAAGTGCTACGTTTAGTAATTTCAACATTATGGAAAAATCCATATTTATCACTCAACACATAACACATGCACACGTTTATGCTTGATCCTTTATGTAATTTATATTAGAATGGGACCTTTCAGTATCTAAGAAAAGATGGAAGATCAAACAGTTTATAAGATCACTATTTAGGATTTATTGGTGCTTCACCCAAGTTAAAAATGAATTAAATTGGAAAAAAAAGTTTTTTGTTTTTTTAGTGAATTTTTTTAATATTTTAAGAATTTTATTTTTACTTTTTAGATGCATATACAAAGTAAAATATTTGTGATTTTAAAAAAAAGTACAAAAACAAAAATTAAATATATATTTGTTTTTATTATTATTTTTTTGTATTTCTTCATAAATATTACAAAATTTATTAAAAACAAAAAAAATTCAAAAATTATTTTTCAAAACTCAAAACAAAACATATTAATTATTTGTTTTTTTATGGACTTTATTCTACAAGCACCTAACAAGTAAAAAAATAATAGTAATAATAATGATAGCCAAAAAATAAAAAAATAAAAAAAATCTAAAAACTAAATAATAATAATCCCAAGAAAATGCCAAACTGCATTCAAGACTCTTGCTCCACTTTGGGATTTTTGAGTTTCTCATTTAAATTAAAACAACTTATATATGTTGGGAAAGTGGTACATAGAAACCAAAGGAATTTGCATGGGAATTAGGGTTGGTTTAGAAATTGGAGTTTTATTTAGTGATTTTTTAGTTATTTTTATTTTTATTTTTTATGAAGTGAAAAAAGTTAATGTGCTTGAAAATATGTTTTTTGACTTTTTTAGTTGTATAAAAGAAACATGAAAAACTGATGTGATATTTGACTCTCTTTTTTTCTAAAATTTCCATTTTAGGGTTCGTTAGTCTTTTTATGTTAAACTATTTTCAAAATATTTAAATATTATTTTGGATTTATGATTTTTTTCAATTTTTTTTTTCTTGCGTGAAGTCTTGCCCCACATAAGAAAGAGAGGGCAATAATTTTCCTATGATCAGACTATTAAAACGCTACAAAATACGATCAAATGACCAAATTACAAACTGTTATTATGACAATTGTAGAGTAACTATTATATGGCAGTTTATGACTGTTATTAACAGTTATTTTATTCAAACTTAAAAGGATATGAAGATTAGATTAGGCATGCAGAAATCACCACAAAAATTCATATTATTCTTCAAGGTTTTCTATAAAACAATCTACTATTCTTTCTCTTTTTCTTCTAGGTTATGTGTTTTGTAGATATAGAATTTCAAAACCTGATCTATTTTGTGCATCACCAATTAGTTTTTTTGGTCACTTTTTGTTAAGTGCAAAATGCAAATTGAAAAACAGTTTTGGCTGGGCTTCATCTTAGAAATGATTTGTTATTACCCGTTGCACTATTTGTAGGGGCAAATAACGTCTCAAGGACAATGACATCTGTAACACGCCTTGAAGTGATATTTTCCATTGTTCATAACATTATCATTACACCGATTTTTCTAACATTTTACACTGGTATAAGTCAACTTTTATAAATGTATGTCAAACATATTCCATGTTTGGTTTGTATTTTAGAAAAAAAAAAAAAAAATGATTCAGTGTGTTTGGTTTGAGTTTTCTGGATTAAGTTTTTTGAAAACTAAATTTTTTGTTTTTCATGTTTTTTTTGTTTTTAGTGAATATTTTTAAAATTTTACACATTTTTTTTAGTTTTTTAGATGCACCTTACTTATATGTATCTAAAAAGTAAAAAATTGTGAAAAAATATTTTAAAAAATTATTAAATACATAAAAATACAAAAAAATATACTGAATTTTTTTTTTTTTGTATTTTTGGTATTTAGTGAATTTTTAAAAGATTTTTTTCACAAATTTTTTATTTTTTAGGTATATTTATGTTAGGTATATCTAAAAATTAAAAAAATTGCTTAAAATATTAAAAAAATTCATTAAAAACAAAAAAATACAGAAAATAAGAAAGTAGAATTTTCTGAAAACTGTTTTCAGAAAAACGAAACCAAACAATAAAAAAAAAAAAAAACTAGAAACTAATTTGATAAAAGTAAATATAAAAAAAAAAATTAAATTTTTAAAAATTATTTCTAACTTTCCAAAAAATAAAATTATATAAAAATGATAAGAATTTTTTTTTATTATTTCTTTCATTAAATTAATTCTTAATTTTTTAAAAAAATTTCTGAAACAAGTTTCTAAAAAATCAAACCAAACATTACAATTAACTTTTTAATTTTTTAAATAATTTTTTTTAAAATTTTTTAACGAAAATAATCTCTTCTCAGACAGTTCCTTATATTGCACAAGAATGGGTTGACCTACAAATGATATATACACCATCATATAGCATCATCCTAGTGATCATTACCCTTTTTTTTTCCCAAATTTTTGGGTCAATTAACAAATACAAGGCCATGGCCCATTTTCATTATTGCTTTCCACTATTCGATAAAAGAGCAATAATTAACTTAAATATTCTATTCTTTTCAATATGCTTCTAATTTGTGAGCGAACCATGCACCTTACTTCATGGCTAATTCAACTCTCTCCACTTATGTAATTTTTTTCTTGTATTTGTTTAGTGTTATTTTTGTATGTGTGATTTGTGTGATTGCTTAGTTATTTTACATTTATATGATAGTATGTTGTTAGATTTTTGTTTTGCGAAGTTAAAAGTTTAATTTGATTTAAGTCTTGCAAATTTTATAAATTATTTTAATTTGATTTAAGTCTTGTAAAATTTATAAATTATCTCTTAAGTATGGCTTATAAGAGTATCTCCAACGCTGCATCAAAATTTTCATCAAGTTTGAGTAAAAATTTGATGAAAAATTTGATTTGATATGATGCACTCTAATGATAAATTCAAAATTTTCATAAAATCTTGTTACAATCCCAGTTGTTCGAGAGGACTTCTTGGCGGACGTCTAGTCATGAGTAAAAACTGACATTCAGATAAGGAAAGCTCAGTTGTTCAGAAGGATGTCTAGACAGACGTCCAACCCAATGGCTACCTGCAAAATTTGATAAAGGATAAAAGATGCCTTGATATAATGAAAGATTTAGTTCTCCCTTAATTAGATATCAAATTGATGAAAGCGTTTGAACTGAGTTTTAAGGTGTTTTTCATCAAATTTAAATTTGATAAAACATTTAATGAAGAATTGGAGATGGCCTAAGCTGGCTTTTTTTGCTTATTATAAAAAGTCGTGTAAAAAAGTAGAGAGTTTATGTGATCCAAATAAGTCAATAAGCTGACTTTTTTAGATGTTGACAAAAGAAGCCTAAAATACTCTTAAATCAAAGAAACTACACTGTCCTTTGGACCGTTATGGCCTCGTTTTTTTTTTAAAGGTAGGATGGATGAGATTATTGGTGAGTGAATTAAGTAAAATTGTGTTTGTTTTGATGATAGTTGTTAGTGTAAGAATTGTTAAATTATTTTTATATAAAATAATTAGAGACCATGATTTTTCAAGACAGCCATAATTTTTTCACAAATCATGGTTTTTACCTGACGCAAAAAAATAAAAATAAATAAATAAATAAATTGTTCACAGATGTGCGGCTGCACATAGTTTAAAAATAAATAAAAAAAACAAAACAAAATTTGTACTTGGGTTCCATTATAATCCGAACGGATTATTTTCGAATATCATCTCATCATCTAGACTGTTAGCCCGCTCGTCCAAGGCCTTTCATGGTCCAAATGGACTCCGAATCCAGAATTTCCTTTTGCAAACAAACATAATATTCATATTTTGTTCCTCATTAACAGTCCAGTCCAGTCCAGTCTAGACGTTGATATTGAAAAACAAACAGGCCCTATTTCTGATCTTGCTTTACAAGGGTTGACTACCAATTGTTTAAAAAAATCAAAAAGTTAAGGTAATTGTCATCAATTAAAAAAGTTAAATGTTATATCAATTTTTTTTTTTATTAACTTCCTAAACTTTACTTTTTTAACTTCTAAAAAAAAATAATTAATATTTTTTATTTTTACCAAACTAGTTTTTGAAAGTTCAGAAAGAAAAGAAAACCAAATTTTGATTTAAGAACTTGTTTCTTTCTTCTTCTTTTTTTAATTAGAAACTAGTTTGACAAAAAGAATATTTTGATAAAATTAATTGTAATTTGGTGTGATTAATATGAAAATTAAAATTGGCATTAAGTTAAGCGAGTGAATGAGCGAAAGTCACATGTGCAACAAATTATTATTATTATTGTTAGACAAGACACCAATTATAGATAGAGAAAATTGTTGAAAATTTTTTATTTGTTTTGAAAGGTATTTTATTTTTAATTTTACCTTTTTATTTATTTATTAATTTTTTTAATTATCTGTTTAAACTTATATCCATCTGTTAAATTTTTTAACTATTTGTTGAAATTATCTGCTCAAAATTTTGCAATATGTTAAAATTGACCACCTGCTGAACTGAATTTTTTCACCTATCTTTCAATTTTTTTTCTTGTTTAAATTTTTATTTGTTCAAATTTTCTGTCCAAATTTTAAAATTCTATCTATTGGAATTTTCCACCACCAAGACTCAAATATAACACACATATACACTATTTTTATTTGTTTCTTATCATTATCAAGAAGACCAAAAAAAAAAAAAAGAAAAAAAAAAAGCACAACAATATTCATTTGAGATCTGTAGATCGTAGACCAACCGATCACAGATCGAGAAAAGTATCAGATTGATGAAAATAAATAAATCCACATGTTCATGTCTATCAATCTCCATATTTTTTTTAGGTTTTCTTCCAAGTGTATCAGATCTCAGATCTGTAATCGGTTAAACACTCGTAGATCCGCGCTGTTCTCTCTTCCGGCTATCAACCCCACTCACGTAGATCTGGAATCACGTCGGAACCCTAGACTCGCCGACCAGAATCACAATCTGTTCCGACCACCACGCAAATCGGAATCAAGTAGACATGCAGATCTAAAACCCAACTATATATCTATATCTATATACACATATACATAGTAGACAAAAAGAGACGACTTGAGTTTGAAGTAGCCACTTCTTCTTCCTCTCCGATCCTAGAGAGAGAAACGAGAAAACTAGAGAGAGAAAAACGAGAAAATGGATTGTGGGAACTCGTATATATATATACACGAATCAACAACAACAACGAATCTCCGACTTTCCACCAGTGATCAAGCACACAGTCAATCACCCCCACTCTGGACCTAGTGAAGATCTAGCCATCGTCGTTCAGATCTGAGTCATGTAATTGCAGAAAAACAGATCTGAGAGAGGCGCCGGTGAGGAGAGACGGCGGCGAGGTGAGACGACGAGGAGGCGAGATGGCGACGGCGTACGAGCTGAAGAACAGAGAGAGATGGGGAAATTGTTTTATTTTCCACCGTAAACCATGGGTTGGTTTGTGACGTGGGTTTACTTTTTATTTTTTTATTCGAAAAATGTTATAGATTTTAAATTTTTTATCAAGGACATTCATGTGAGACATAACGTTACTATTTGATTTTTGGAAAATGCCTCAGAGCCCGAGTCTCTGAGACTCGAATACTGGCTCGAAAAGAAGAAAAAGAGAGAGAGAAGGAGAAAAGAGAGGGAGAGAGGAGAAAGAGAGAGAGGCAGACGGGAAGAGAGAGAGAGAAGACGCCGATGCCCAGCGATCGTCGCCCAGCCGCGGTCGTCTCGCCGACCGCCGTCGTCGCCCAGCCGCCGGGGCGAGCTCGCCGTCCCTCGTCGCAGCTCGTCGATGCTCGGAGCCAGCCTTCCGATCGTCGCCCCTCGTCGCAGCAGCCGCACCGCCGCGCCTCCGCCTCCTCCTCCTCCTCCTCCTCCTCCCCGATGATTAGGCCCCCTCCAGTCCGGCCCCTCCCCCTCTCTCTCCTTCCCCTCCCCTCTCCTCCCCCTCCCCCTGCGTCTTCTTCTTTTTCTGCGCGTCTTCTTCTTCGTCTGTCCAAAAAAAAAAATATATAGTGAAGGAGGGTCAACGAGAAAAAGAGAAGGAAAAAAAAAAAAAAAAAGAGGGTCAAAACGACGTCGTTTTGACCAAAACGACGTCGTTTTGGATTCGAGCCAGTATTCAGGGCACCGTTTTTCGGGCCCTGTAGCATTATTGTTGATTTTTTTAGTTGTTAGCCTCGTTTGGCAAATGTTTATTTTAACATAAAGTTATTAAAAATATTATAAATTTTATAATTTATATTAAAAAGTTTAAAAAAAATTTCTTTATTTTTGCACATCTGTTTATAAAAAATTAAAAAATTGTTCTAAATTTTTTTTATCTTATATTTTAACTAAAAATTAAAAAATTATTAAAATAGTCTGTTCCTAAATGAAACTTTAGTTTGGAGCTAAAATGTTTAGTTTGGGATTTTTTTTTGGTTTTTTTTACTATCGTGAGAGAAAAAACAAAATAATTATAAGTTAGATGTAATATTTCTTATTTAACTAAAATAACCTATTTGGTTCTATAGGGCTATTTTAGTCCAAACCAGTATCCTAAACGGCCCTCAGTATATATATATATATATATATATGGGTTTTTGGGTCAATTTATCTAGGTTTATCTTTATGAAGAGATTATTTGAGTGTTTAGACTTTAAGGGCTAGTTTGACATGTTATAAAAAGGATAAAAAGTAAAAAAATTATTAAAAAAATCAAAAAGTTATCATTATTTACAAATATATATATAAAAACAAATTTATACACACAAAAAAAATAGGGAAAATTACATATACCTCCTTCGAGGTTTGGCTAAATTACAAATACCCCCTGAGGTTTGAGAAATTATAAATTTTCCCCTGAATGCTATATTTGCATAACAAATTAGGAGGTAATTTGTTATGAAATTTAAATCTCAGGGGACAAATTGTTATGAAAATACAAATCTTAGGGGCGAGATGTAATTTCCGAAACCTCAGAGAGTATCTGTAATTTAGTGAAACCTCAAGGGAGGTATATGTAATTTGCCCAAAAAAATACAAGCCAACTTTCTATGACACAACAATAGTACAGTCTGAAATGATGTTTGTTCAAAAAAAAAAAAAAAAGTCTCAAATGATGGTACAAATTACACAGGCGGTGCACAACATGGGACGATATTGTTCAGCTAGTGGGGGCCATCACGGGCCTGTTCATATGCTTGTAAAAAATTTCGTTGATCGGATATCAGTAACTATATGATCAAATTAGTTTTGCATAAAAAAAATGAACGTTTAACAAATTAACGGTTGATAAAAAACTAATCCGATCAAATAGCTATCGATATCTTATCAACGTGATTTTTAACAAAAATATAATACTCGACAAGTTCTACACATTGAACAGTTTCGATGATCAAAACAAGACCCGTGATGGGCTCCCACGGATCGAACAGCACCGTCCTGTGTTGTGCTAGGACTGGAGGCACCGTCCAATTCTGAAGTATGCAACGTATAGTACTGGCTTCATGGTACAATGGATGTCAGTAAGCATTTATATATTTAGGGGTAATATGATAATTTTGTTATTTTGTATAATATTTTAATATACATTTTTTCGTAAAAAGTTAAAAAATTATCTCAAATAATAATCCTTTTTTTTCCTCTATTTTTTTATCTAAAAAATTAAAAAGTACACTTATTTAATTCATCTCAAATAACCCCTTAATCGGACAAAATCTTAATTTAGATTTATAATTTTTTTCGTCTTTCATTTATAAATATTAAACAAATCTGAACCAAAAAATGGATAATCATCAAACACTATAAAAACGTGAGCCAACAAATAGGGGCGGAAGGAGGGAGTCAGCAGGGGTAGTGTACCTGCAAAAGATTGAGAACTCCATATATAAATTAAGATTTTATGGTGTTTCAAATTATTATTATTTTTAGGGTAAATTATAAATATATTTTTTTAAATTTGTTGAAAATATAAATTACTCTATATAATTTAAAAAATTATAAATATCCTTTTGTTAGAATTTTTTATTTAATAAAATTAATTAAAAGAATAAAATTCTTAATGATAAAATTATTTAAATTATTAATTGAATTAAATTTTAGATATCATTAAAAATTATTAATTAACTTGATAATTTATTAGTAAAATGAGTCATTTGTTACGAAATTAGAAATTTCAAAAGATATAATATAATTTATTGAAATACAAGGGATAAATTATATTTAAACAAACTTTAGAGAGTATATTTATAATTTACCCTATAAATATACCCTTCTTTTATGTATGTTGTGCTTCCCTGCTGCTGCTAGCTTGCGTGCTTCTGGCCCTTGCAGTCCTTTGATGCCCCTGCAAACAATAACATGCCAGTCCTACCTAGATCGAATATAATTCAAAAACAAGACTCAGCTTATAATAGTGTGTTGTGGCAATGAAGTAATTTCAAGAATGAATTTTTATTTGGGATAATAGAAAATTAACTCTAAATTTAGGTTCTTATCTTCTTTTTATTTATTTATTTGGGCTATTGTAAATATTAGTGGTATACATTATTCATGTAAAAAATAGCATTGATCGGATTTATATATTAAAATTACATTTGCCGTCAAATTTTTTTTTTTAACGATAAATATGATCTTATCATATGATTGCCAATATCTAATTAATTACTTGAATGATCTATTCAATGAATTTTACATAATAAATTATTTGAATCATAAAGATGTGTCCGAAGTAAATCCCAACAAAGGGGATAGAACCCCAACTCCCAAAATAAGGGGTAATTATTCAGTACTATTGGAATATAAACACGTGATATTTCATAAAATTGTGATTGGTGAAGAAGGTGAGTTGGTGGGGTATTGTGTTAAATGATTGGGAAACATGACGGGACATATTGAATGATGATTAGTTAATGAGTACAGACACGTATTACTCCAGTAACATTGAATAATTTTCCCAAAATAAGATAACACTATCATATTTAATTTTAGGGTAAATTACACTAACACCCCCTGAAGTTTCTGTTTAATATAGACCCCTCCATATATTTGAAAAATTACATTTATCCTATGTCAGATTAAAATGATATATTTTTCCCTTAGCCTTTATACATATAAAAAAATAAAATAATACTGATGTTTGATTCATGAAATAACAATCATCTTTTTTGGTTTAACTCACACAATTTTTTTTTTACTAATTTTTGTTACTGTTTTAAGCAAATTTTTTTTTAAAATTTTTTTTAGATATACCTAATCTAGATGTACTTGAGAAGTATAATATTTTGTGATTTTTTTTTTTAAATTCAGCAAATACAAAAATATAAAAATTCTATAATACTGTGATAAATGTGAATGACAATTTTTGGTACTATTGTAATAAATGTAGGTGAATAGACGAGAAAAAAAAAATGATGGTGAAAATAAAAATAAAAAATTCTATTCATATATAAAAAATATCATAAAAATATTGTAATAGTGATATTATTGTAAATATAAATCATGTTTATGAGTGCTTTGTTTTAAAGTAAAAGGTCACCATTAACTTATATCACTGTTTTTGAAAATTTTATATAAAATTTATGTTTGTATATTATCACTCAATAATAATAGGAATATGTTCAGGTAGAATTTAATAATGGAAAGTTAGAGAATGTAATTATGATGATAGAAATAAGAAATGGTAAGGAAAATAGCAAAATTGTCATTTAAAAATTTTAAGGCATGCCATCAGCAATCTAGGGGTAATTTGTAATAAAATTACAAATCTCAGGGAAGGGAATGTAATTTTTCAAACGTAAAGGAAACCTATTTTAAACAAAAATCTTAGAGGGTGTCATTGTAATTTACCTAATTTAATAAATATAAATGATAAGACCTATTAATTCTATTTAATAATAACACATTACATAATAAATAAGATTTAAAACATAAATATGCCGATGCAGAATAAGAAATTATGTCTAGAAAACAAGGTAATAATAATAAAAAAAATAGTACATTACTAATAGAAAGTAATTTTTTACATAAGAGCTATAAAAAAATTACTTTATGAAAAAATATAATAATAAATCTAACAATTTTTTTAAAAAAAATTGTGACCTATTAATGAAGTCATTTTGTTCGATGACAACATCTAGTAAATAAAAAATATGTGAACTTTTTTGTTTTTAAAATAAAAAATAAAAGAAATGGAATGCACATAATCTATAAATAAAATTAACTAGATTATATTAATAGTATCATACAAAATAATTGGAGATCATCTTGTTATACATTGTGAAAAAATAACAATTTTATTTTTCTGATCATCAGTTTCTAACTTATAATAAACTGTATTAAACAAATCCAATATAAACGAGAAATATCATTCTCTATGAATTTTTTTGTATAAAAATCTGTTTCTATGGCATCTGCCTAATTAAATTTTGTCACCAAATTTTTCTATATTTATTTTTTACATAAAAATAAGTTTGTATGCACAAAAAGGTACTAACTTTTTCTTCAACAGTCACATTTCAAATTTTTAATCCGTTAAATGAGAAGTTCTTCTTTGACATTGCAAAGAAAGAATTGTGTTGAGAACAAACAAGTCAACTCAGTTTCTTACAACGAGTAACACGGGGAACTTTTAATTGCTTGCACAGTTTTTGTTTTAAAGCACATTGTTTTCGAGCACATTGATTTTCACATTCCAATTTAGGTCTCGTTTGTTTTCAAAAATAAAATAAAAATGATTTATAATGAGTGGATTGATAGTAAAGGAATTATTACATAAAATTATATTTATTTTAATGATAGTTGTTAGTGTAGGGATTGTTAAATTATTTTTTTTATAAAATAAATATAAAATAATAAAACAAATAAAAAAAATACAAAAACTTTAAACATTAATGTTTTTTAAAAAAATGCCCAACATGTAAAAAAAATTTAAAAAAAATTCCAAAAAAAATAAAACAAATAAAATAATGATTTTTACTTAACAAAAAAATTCAAAAAATTAAACATTAATGTTCAAAAAAAAAAAGCCCAACATGTAAAAAATAAAATAAAATAAAAAAATAAATTTTTTTTAGTCCAACGGACTATTTTTCTAATATCAAGTCTTGGAGGCCCATCCGAATCCCCTCCCTAAGGGGATTCATAATCCGGAACTCACTATCAATCTCCTCCCCATTTATCAAAACAAACACAATATTAGTGAGTTTCACCTCACTACCAATCCCAATTCCAATCCCCCCTTTAACTCTCCAAACAAACGGAACCTTACATTTAAAATTTTTGTTACTTTTTGTTTTTAAAATCTATATAATTCCAAGTATACTGTTATTTGTAATATTTTTAAATTCTAATCTTCATTAAAGGTCGTTGCAACCATCAATAACAGCTAGTGAGCCATTTTTGACGCTCTCCCCCTTCTTTACTCACTACTGTAACACCCCTCACTGTTCATCACCAATCCTAATACCATCCCAGCCCCTCCTCTTACTACTACAAAGCCTTCTATTTATCCTCTCCAACATCGTCTAATTCTCCTTAGCCAACCCTAACATACCACACTTCTACAAAATTAAGAGAGGTCTAAGATTTCAATGGGAGTGGGGCCAATTTTTAGACTTTTAGTATTTCAATAGATTGGTGGTAGTTGGGAATGGAGCAAGATCTTAGTAACATAGTCACTATAGGCCCCCAATTTTGGGAGTCCCTTAGTCTCCAACACTCTTTGTCCAAATCCCAAAATAATATATTCCTCAAATAAAAATGCCAAAAGAAAAAAAAAAAAGAAAAACTATGAATTAGCATCACTCTTTTCTTCTCTTGGCAATTGGATTTAATGAATTTTTTTTTTAAAAATTTATTTTCTAGGAGCAGGTAGGGATATGAGAAGGCGATCTTAGGGCTCGGACTTGGGTATTAAATTTGATTAATTATTTAAGATTTGATGTTTTTTCACTATATCAATTCAAGTTGCTCAACATTCTTGGATTAATCTAGAATTGTTGATTATATAAGATTTGAGGGACATTTGTCATTTAATTGAATGGGCCTAATTGTGTTTAAGCCGATGTTCCATTTCGTGGTTGAGCTTAAACTAATCCCCAACATTGCCCAAAACGAAAGAAAAAGCAAAAAAAAAAATTCACAACTGACCCACCTAACAAGTCCAGCAACATTTTGGGCCTATTGTTCAAAATTGAAACAAGTCCAAACTTCTTATATTGAGTTAGTATTACTAACCCTCAACTGACCCACTTAGCAAGTCCAGCATCATTTTGGGCCTGTTGTTCAAAATAGAATTTTTTTTTTCCTTAAATTGTAGAAATAAGAACTTAAACCTTATTAGATAGAATTAGTAGAATTTGAATATGAGCAAATCAAGCAACGGCTAATGGTGCAGTAGGGTTGGGCAAACATCCATCTAACCTGCCTAATCTGCCTAACCCAATTCAACTTGGCCTCAAATGGGCGGTTTCGATGCAATGGATGAACGAATGCAAGTCTAGTAATTTAAAAAAAAATAAAATAAAAATTGAATTTATCTTTCATTTTTCATTTCCTATGAAAAGTTAACGTTTGGTTATGTAAAACTTTTGTTATTGTTAAAAAAAAAAAAAAAAAAACCAGAAGTTCCAAAATGACCTCTCTAACGCTGAGACAAAACCATTATTATAACTTAGCATTGTTATTCTATATACTATATTTGTCATAAGAAATAATGTAGGTAAAATTGCCGACTTATCAAATAGAAATATTATACTACAAGAAGTTAAGATTTTAGAAATGAAAAATTAGAAACAAAATCACTTTTAGTCAAAAATTAAAGTGATAACTTAGTCAAACTGCAGGAGTGAAAAATGAAATTTACCTCATATTATTTGTTGTTCAAATTCAAACAAGAAGTGAAAGAATCGATAAAATTTATTGGTGATAAATTGAAGCTCTCTTGTTAAAATCTATCACTGAAGCTCTCTGCTCTTATGTATTTTTAGTTGCATAATATATAGTGCCTGGAGATTTTTAGCTTTGGAGATTCTTACCAAATTATAATGTTAAAAATACATTGAAACCATGAGATAATATGCACCCAAAAAAAACTTAAATAAAGAAAAAAATTGTGACAAAAGTTTGTAAGGATTAAAGAAAGTTCTCAATGGGTTCCATCAGGGAAAGAAAAAGGAAAGTTTAGTAGCTTGTGTTTCAAATGAGAGAGTAATGATGATGATGATGATGTGTTGGAATGCTTGATCCAAATTGAATGTATACAATCGGTAACACCTAATCAGAATCAGAATCAATAAAATATGAAACAAATAAAAAAAAAATAAAAGAAAAATTACACGTACACACAAAAAATGCAAGATTTATATATTTTATCAAGATCGGTAAAACACAAAACACAGAAATAAACTATAATATACAAAAATCACAAATTTTATAAAATTCACCTCAAAGTAGGGGTTCACGACTGTTGGTCATCCACACTGACCCTAACAAGGCCATGTCAGGGTTTGGGTAAAAGGGTTTCCCATGATTCATCAGTCTTCAGACTCATCAAGCTGCAACTTCAAAAGCAACAATACCACTGAAATAACTTATCATCAGACACCAGAAAAAAAGTGGACCCAACAATAACAACAACAACTTAGTAGCAGCAGCAAAAACAAACAAACAAACACTCCCTTGAGAGAAGAGAGAATTTTTTTTACTGTGACTAGTATTCTTTTTTGATGAGGTCATTAATTCATCATACTGAGAAAGAATCCAAAAATCCAAGAAATCCAACAAAATGAATCTTGGAAAATTGGCATAGGCAGATATTATCGAATTGTCGTCTGAATATATATTGGGTATGTGATATATGCATGGCATTGGCACAAGCATCAGTGTATTGGTGGTGTTGTGTTTTTTGATTACAACGTTTGCATGCCATGTCATGCCAACCTATACTTGCATTTAGATACGTTCTCTGCTTTGCTTCCTTGCATTGGACTCTTTCACTTCTCTCTCTCTCCTCACACACTCCTAGTGGCGCGTGAATACCATGGGCCTCTCTCTAAAACATATAATTGGGATGTCTTTTGCAACATTGCAAGATCAGATGTTCAAGTTTTGATTGATGAAACAACTGTGACCTTTTCGTTATAGTATAACTTATTAACATCTTATCGTATGGTAAAATAAAAAAGACCCGAAAACCCGTGGTCGAGTCTAACTCCGCTTGGCTTTGAGCTTGCATTTTGGGTGGGCTAGCCCAACTCAAATGTGGTTGGATCTAGGTTTAAAGCTTGACTAACTCATTACAATAGATAAGAGTTTTATAAATTCCGTTTGATTTAGTTAAACAGATGAGTGTGAGAGAATTTAATTGATTGATTTATAAAATGTGAGAGAATGAAATAGGAGAGAGAAAAAGTGATTGATTAATTTATTAATAATTTAAAAAAAAAGGAGAGAGGAGAGAGGAAATTGAGTTTTGAGTTATATTTTAAAAATTTGTTAACCAAACAAACTTTTTTTTTTTTTTTTTTATCCAAATCATAATTTAAAAACTAAACCAAGATTACCTAAATTTTTTTATTTTTAAAAGTGAAAATTTTATTATAAAAAATATTTGGAGACCAAATCTTACTATCACGAGAATAATCACTAAAAAGTTATTTCGGGAAAAAAAAAAATAGCGATAATTTTAAAATATTGCTAATAAATGCATAGACAAAATAATTTGGGCCCAAGGTAATTTAATTTTTTTAGACAAAAAATTTGGTCTAAATTTTTTTAGAAATTCATCACTAAAAATATAGCAACAACATTTTTGATAATAAAAATATTTAATTCTTAAAAATAATTTTATTCTTGATTTTTTTTTTAATTTCTAAAACCTTAATTTGTTTTAATCACTTGCTAGCAAGCCCAACTCATTGTTTAACCACCAATCCGGCCCATTGGCATGTGACGATGTCACCTCTTAGGCAAGTTGGCAATTAAAGATTATAAATAAATAAAAAAATTTAGAGACCCCATTTTAAATTTATAAATTCATTTATAAGGACGAAAATGTAAAAACCCAAAATACAGGCCAAAAATCTTGGTATATTGTGGCCTGTAAGCTCTTTTGGGCAGAATTTGGCTCTAAAATTTTGGCCCACAGCTTGGCCCAGCCGGAGCAAGGCGAAAAAAGCCACCAAGCATCCCGGCTCCGCGAGTCACCGACCCTCACAGTGGTTGTTTGGGATTTATTTATTTGATGTTTTTTTTATTCTTATTTATTTTTATCTTTAATAATTTTTTTTAAAAAACTTTAGGCTTTAAGATTAAGCTCGACGAGACTAATCGAAAGATTAAAAACTTTAAAAAAATAGACAAAAATAAATAATAAATAATAATTTTTTTTGTGCTTATTTTGAATTTTTCATTTTTTTTTGAAAAGTTTCAATTTTTTTACTTTTTGAGATTCATCTACACAAGACAGATAACAAAAGTAAAAAAAAAAAAAGAAGACATAATTTAAAAAAAAAAAAAATCACTTAGGGATTTTTTGAGAAGTAGCTATTTTAGTTGATTTTTTTAGTATTTTACAAAAAAATATGTACAAAAATAGAAAGAATAGTTAATTTTTTGATAGTGACTTCTTGAATATTTATGTATATTCTTAAACTGCCCTAAATACAATTTTTTTTTATATTAAAAATGTGATTGTTTTAAGGGCTGGTTTGAAAATTAACTATTTTTGGTGATTTTTTTTAAAATTTCTATAAAAAAAAATAGAGATTGATGTGGTAACTTCTAATAATTTATTTTTAAAAATTTTTGGCAAAAAATCCACCTTCCCACACAAGGGAAAGTTATGTTTTACTCCTCAAACATGCTGATGTGGTATTACAACTTGATTTTTATTCATTGAAACAGTAGAATTCAACAGCTTTTTATCTTTTTTAAAAAGACAACTAAACACTTGTCCTTCAATAAAT
The DNA here is from genome assembly GCA_030407325.1 of Camellia japonica. NCBI lineage: Eukaryota > Viridiplantae > Streptophyta > Magnoliopsida > Ericales > Theaceae > Camellia > Camellia japonica. The sequence continues at coordinate 44,215,730 of JAPPVO010000007.1, forward strand.
AGTATAGAGCAATGCTCCAACGGAGTTACATACGGTCTGGGGCACATGGCCCTCATTTTTTAAAAATTACGCTTTTACCTTTAATTAGATTTTTTTTTTTCTCTTTCATTTGGCTCCTTTTAAATTTTCAAATATGTATCAAAATGTTTATATCTCATCTATCTATCTCTCTCTCTCTCTCTCTCTCTCTCTAATAAATTTCGTATAATTTAACATGTTTAATTTTATCAAAATATTTTCTTATAATAATTTATATCTCTCTCATTTCTCTCTTGTTTTTTCTCCACATCTATCTTCTTCTTCTTTGTTTTGTAAGCATGTCATTACATTTTAAAATGTGATTATTATCATACCAAGGCCTCGTTTGGAAATATCATTTTTTAGTCTAAATATCAAAAAGTTAGTAAAAAAGTCAAAAATGCAACAAACTATACAAAATGGTCAAAGATTCTATTTTCTCTCTACTTTTTGCATATATTTTCGTAAAAAAACCAAAAAGACATCCAAAACATATTAATATTTTTACCTTATAATTTAACTAAAGAATCAAAAAATTACTAAAATAGCATGTTTCCAAACGAGGTTATTAGTAACTAAAATAACAAATAAAATAAGTATTAATTAATTATAACATATTCAAGACACATAATTGACATCACATTGATCTTTAATCATTCTACTGCCTAATGAAAATTGGATTTGATTAAGTTTGTAATTGATATTGTTAAGAATTTATAGTGCCCCCATGAATCAAAATCCTGACTTTGCCAAACCACCAAATAACTTCTCGTCACACAGGGCCTATGAGCATCTACATTAGACTCATCAAATGTAACTTCTCGTCACACAGGGCCTATGAGCATTAGCCTCATCAAACGTAGTTTTTGGTTATTAAATTATAAAATTCTTACTCCATCAGTCTTAATAAATTATTTTTAAACTAATTTTTGATTAACTTTGCTATAATACCTCAACAATTTTTTATTTTTATTTTTTAAGTACTATTCATCGAAAAGATATTTAAAAATTATTTAAATAAAAAAATGAATAAAAATAAATATTTCAATAAAATAAAATGTTAAAATAGAAAATTCGATTGAGTGTGTATATAAAAAAAATTAGTTAAAATATATATATTTTTTAAAATTATAATTTAATATAAAATTTGTTAAGGCTGGTGTAAATGTTCTAAAGTGTTGTTAAACATCGTAGTGCTTGTTTAGCATGTGGGTTTAGGTGAGATTGGGGTTATTTTAGTTACACGAAAAATAAAATAGGCTTTTTAATAGAGTAAGATAAAATGTCACATTTAAATAATAATCATTTCATTTTTTATCTAATAAAAGTTAAAAAAAAGTCAAAAAACTTATTCTAAACGAAATTTTTTAACTCCAGGTCACAATAGCAAAAAAATCAAAAGGTCAACTCACATCTCAAACGAATAGGCTTGTTTTGAGAATATGATTAAAAACTCTCTATTTTTTTATATAATTTTTTAAAAAGTTTTAAAAAATCAAAAAATTAATTTTTAACTCAGCAATGATACATTTTCTAATTTTGGAACTCTAATAATGTAAAAATTCAAAATAAAAAATAAAAAATTCAAGACTAAAATATCACATCAAATAGGCTTCATGAACATTAAAACTAGTATTAGAACTTACAAATTAGAGTTTCAAAATATTTTTATTTTCTTTTTAAGGCTTTGTTTAGAAAGAAGGGTTGGATTTGGTTTGGGACTATTTTAGTCATAAAAAAACAAAATAAACTTTTTAGTCAAATAAGATAAAATATCATATCTAATTTACAATTATTACATTATTTCTTTCATAAAAATAAAAAATTAAAAAATCTTTCCTAAATAAACTTTTTAAATTCAGACTTAAAAAAATTAAAAAGTCAATCTACTTCTCCAACCAACCCATACTCTGCAAATAAGCCTGGATTAGAGAGAGAAAGAGGTGAGGGGAGGGAGAGAGAGAGAGAGAGAGAGTGACTGAGTGTGAGGAGACGTCAGGTGGGTTGGGGTTGGCATGCAAAAGAGTTTTTGAAATGAATCTATCAGAGAGAGAGAGAGAGAGAGAGAGAGAGAGGCATTCCATGCAATCTGCCTTGTGAGTAGTGGAGTGGGGTTTGTCTGAAAAAATGGGTCAGTGATAGACAGACAGTCAGTGTTTCAGAATAGGAAGGAGAGGGAGTGACGTAAGTAAGTATTCACGTAACGCGTGCTTGGAAGCGTGTGACTGACTCCACTAGTATACAACCTCTCTCGTCCTTTTCCCCCCTTCCCTCCCCTGCCTCCTCTGTTGTCTTTTGGCGGCAGACTCATATCTCACACACACATATAGGAGTATATATATATACAGTGCTATTCTGAGAGATCAGTAAAAAGTTAACTTTTTAATTTTTTAGTTTTTTCGATAATTTTTTTGACAAAAAGTTAGATTTTGTTTTTGGATAAAAAGTTAATTTTTTTAATTAAAAAAGATTAAAAGTTAAAAATTAACTTTTTTAACCTCTTCCCAAAGTACCCTACACTAGATTAAGAACGGTCGTGTAAAACACGAGTTATTATTACAATATATTTTAATTTTGTATTTTAATACTTTCATAAAAATTAAATTAAATAAAACAAATTATTAGATATATAATAAAATTATATGTTATAATATATATCATTTTTTAATTTATTTATATACTTAATAATATAAATTTCAATTCTATTATCATATCATCTTGCGTAAATTTATGAGTCTTTAATATTTCTTTTGAATTTATAAAAAAAATTATGGTGTGTAACTTTTCTCAACAGATAAATATAAAATAAATACTAAGATAATTCTCTCATCCAAAAAAATTTACTACGGTTCATTTTGGAAGTGAGTTGGCTTTTTGATTTTTTTAACTATTTTAGTCTGGGACTAAAAAGTTTTGTTTGTGAAGGGCTTTTTTAGTTTTTTTGTGAGAGGAAAAATGTAATGATTATGAGTTAGATGCGATGTTTTGTTTTATTGGGCTAAAAAATCTATTTTATTTTTTGTGGCAAAAATAGCCAAAAAAACCCTAAACTTGGCTTTCCAAACGAAACCTAAAATAATTTACTGAACTAATAAAGAAGCAAAAGAAAATCTCTCTATATATAAATAACTAATTTTATTAATATATAAATTATACTCACATAATAAATGACCAATTTTATTAATAAGTAAATCATTAAGTAAATTAATAATTTTTAATGATATGAAAAATATTTTTCAATTAATCATTTTTTTAGTATATAAATCATTAAGTCAATTAATAATTTTAATGATATGAGAAATATTTTTGATAATTTATTATTGCATAAGAGAATTAGTTTTTCTTTTCTTTTCTTGAGTACTGTGTTAAATTAAAATTTATAACAAATGGTAGTTGTAATTTCTAATATTATAAGATCGATTCATATTTTAAACAAATTTTATGGGTGTATTTGTAATTTGTTAAAAATGAAAGATTTATATTTCATAATTCACTAAGAATGTTTGAGTAATTACGAAAAAACTTGTTTAATGATTGACTGAAAATATTAGCGTAATTACGAAAAATTCTGTTGCATAATTGATCAAGAATGTTTGCGTAATTACAAAAAAACCTTCCCTCAACACATAGTGCACTATTAGTAAATTATTCAAAATGAAAGGGAAAAATTGAAATGAAAAGACGAATCTTAAACAACTAAGCGGTTCTTATATATATACTAGTTTCGAAAGGCCCATGCAAGGCACAGGCTATTATTACAGTGTATTTAAGTTTTGTATTTTGATAATTTTGTAAAAATTAAAATATTGTTATATGAAATTGAATAAACAAATCATTAGATATATGACAAAATTATGTGATATGATATGTATCATTTTTTATTTTGTTATACTCAATGATGTAGAGTCCAATTCTATTATCATATCATTTTGAGTGAATTTATGAGTCTTTAACATTTCTTCCAAATTTATAAAAAAAAATAATGGTGAGTAACTTTTCTTAACAGATAAATATAAAATAAATACTAAGATAATTCTTCTATCTTAAAAAAAAAATATATATATATATATAATGTACTGAACTAATAAAGAAGTAGAAGAAAATACATATATATATACACATGACTAATTTTATTAATACATAAATTATACTAACATAACAAATGGCTAATTTTATTAATAAGTAAATCATTAAGTAAATTAACAATTTTTAATGGTATGAAAATATTTTTCAGGTAATCATTTTGTTAATAAATCAATCATTAAGTCAATTAATAAATTTTAATGATATGAGAAATATTTTTCAATAAATAATTTTGATAATTTATTATTGTATAGGAGAATAGTTTTTTTTTAGTCATATCACCTTTATACTTTTTTGTATATTTTTTTTATAAAAATTTAAAAAATATTTATTTAAATCATCCCAAGTAATCTCTGACTAATGCAATATTTTAAACAAGCAAAGTAATGAAAATTTTAAGTGAAGCATATTAATTCATTTTTGTTTTAAAAATAATTTTTAATTTTTATAAGTTATTTATACATTATAAATTATAAGCAAAATTTCATCACAAAATTTTTTAAATGAAAACAACTATATATAATTCTCTAAGTTGTATCAATGTGGGCCAAAAGATAAGAAGCAAATCCATGTGGTGCTTTAACTATATTTTATTTAGTTGAAATGGTGAGATTCATTATTTTTGTGTTGATTTTTGAAAGACAATGATTTATTTTGAGAAATAGGTTAAAAATTAATTTTTAAAATGTTTTTATAAAAAAAATGAAAAAAAAATAGAGGGATAATTTGACTTAAAAAAAAAATCAAAAGACCAACTTTTTGACTTTTAATCCAATTGTCAAAATAGGCCATTATGTAAATGGTGTAAAAAACCATTGAATAACCTTTTCAATACATAACTAATTTAATAAATAATGTTAATTATACATAAATCTCTTCACTTATTAGTGAATATTATTTTGTCTTCATCAATGAAACTCATGTACTTTGACCCTGTTAATTATAATTGAGAGGGAGATTTATGATCTGGATTGGGCCGAGGTAATGGCCGGACAGATTTGGGCCGAACAAGATTGGGCCGAGGTCGCGCGACCCTGTCAGAAAGGATTTTCTTGGTTAAGGCGAAGCATAGTTGGACCGAGCTACTTGGCTTCATGGTGTAGAGGCCGGTCAAGTGAGATGACTGGCGCCAGGAAAGGCGTAGTTGTTCCACGGTTCATGAGTTAGCCTGGAAGGAAGGCCGAGGGCAAACCAGCATGAGCTGTCCCGAGCTCGGCTATGCTGGGATGCAGCTGAGCTCGGTCCTCATTAAGCACGGCGAGCGGAGCGCTCTGGCCAATTGCACAGCACGGCCGTTGATAGTCGAGAAGATGCAGCCCGGCTGCCGAGCTCCCAGTAGAGTGGGCTGGCAGTTTGGTTAGGTGGTGTTCAGCAAGATTTGTGCTGACAGATGGGATAGCTGCACCACGTGTCGAGAGACTAATGGGAGTGGATTTGGGGCGCAGAAGGTATATAAGCGAGTCTGCGCCCCCCATGCTGAGACAGAGGAACATTTGGTGAGATACACTAAACACAACTCAGTCCTCTCTCTCTCTCTATCCCTGTGTGTGTTCTAACTTGACCGTCGGAGGGGTTTTCCGGCCACACACCGCCGGGTAGCTCACCGCCGTTGTGTACGCAGGTCGATCGGACGGGCTGGAGCTTGGAAGAAAGGAGTGCGGGCTTGCCTGAATATTTGCTCCCCGCACAATTGGCGCCGTCTGTGGGAACTTTGCAGACAAAACCTTGTCTACCAGGCTCATTTAATCGCCGTTTATGGCGAATAACGACGAGATTTCGTTGTTCGCCATCGACGGAGTTACGCCAGAGTCAGGCAGACGGAGAGAAGGACATCCCGCCATCCTCTGATGGCGGACCTGGAGACATTCCCCGGAGGACAGTCGGGAGACGCGCGAGATAAGCGCGGAAGAAGTTATGGTCATTTACGGAGTCCAGACGGTCATCGGCGGTGGAGAGAATCACATGCCAGACGTCTGGAACACAAGCTAAGGAACCAGGACGCCGTCATCCGGCGAATGGCGGCGGAGATGGAGGAGCTGAAGCGGCATGTCAAAGGGAAGGGTGTAGCTAGAGTGGGAGACCACAGTGAGCGCACCCAACCCCGCCGTTCAGGCAATCAAAGTCAGCGACACACTCCGTCCATTTCTATTACCAGAAGTTACAAGGTTGGTGATTCCGATGTGCGTGCAGAGAAGTCCAGCGCGCAAGATAGCACTTACCAGCCCTCACGTCCGGTGACGACGTCGAGGTACTCATATTCCGCTTGTTCAGAGGATTTGCGGGCAGTCTTGAAGGAACGGGCTCGCCGGCGGGAGGCTCAGAGGGTGCCGGCGTTCCAGCGGTTATCCTATGGGGTTCACGCCAGCGAGGAGGTCAGAATGCCTCCACCCCGCCTAGCAGCGCCACTCCTTCTAGATACAGACTTGGCAAGGCTGAGCGCCACCCCTTCTCCCTGGAGATAGAAACAACATCGCTTCCGGCAGGCTTCCACCAGCCTAAATTCATGCTCTACGACGGAAAAACTGATCCCTACATGCATGTGAGCCACTTCCGACAGGTCATGGTCGGACATAGGCAGAATGACGCACTTATGTGCCTTATCTTCCCATCAAGTTTAGGCGAACTGGGCTTGAAATGGTTCGAGAGGTTGCCGGAGGGGAGCATAGAAAGGTGGCATCAGTTGGCCGAAGCCTTTGTGACGCGCTTCAAAACCAACACAAAAACACTAAAGGAAGTTGACCACCTACTGAGTGTCAAGATGGAACCGAGCGACACATTGAAAGCATACAACTCCAGATATTGGGAGACCTTTAACGAAATCTTGGATTGCCCGGTCAACCTTGCAATCACACAATACAAGCGTGGTCTCCCGGTCGGACATAGACTGCGGGACTCACTTACCATGCACCAACCGACATCCATGGGCCAGCTCATACAACGCATCAATGAGCACATCCGAGTAGATGATGATGCGTCAGCATCTACCGCGAAGGCAACTCCGGTAGAAACAGACAAGAGGTCGGCTGGAAAAGTGCACGCGGTCGGACAAGAGTCCAGCCGATCAAGTGACCGCGCTGAGGAATCGGACCGTGGCTCAAATCGCAAAAACCGGGGTAGGGGACGTCGGAATGACCGGGATGACTACCTCCGGGATGACGTAGCCGATGCAAACAGAAGGTTGAAAGCAAGGACAGGTATCACCACGGTCTTTAAGATTCCAATCTATCGCATACTAAGTGAAATCCGTGACGAGGAACATGTTCGGTTTCCTGCTAAGTTAGGCGACGGACAGAAGGGCTTCAATCCAAGGTACCGTTGCACGTTTCACCAGGAGCGAGGCCACCAGACAGAGGACTGTTTGCCTTTGAGGCAACACTTGGAAGAGCTAGTCGCAGCCGGACACCTGGACCTTTACATTGATGGGGGCGTGAAGGCAAATCAAGCTCCGGTTGACCCGCGGGGACTGGATGACCGAGATGCGCCTCCACAAGGGGTTGTTAATGTCATCCACGGCATAGTGGAACCGGCACATGTATGCGAGCTCCGAGGTATGATCAAGAAGGCAGAGCACATGAGGGAAGTTTTGTCGGTTCAGCCTGCGATCAAGAGGGGAAAGGCCGAAGAGAAAGATGTGATCGGTTTCTCCTCAAGGGACCTAGAGCGCATTCAGATGCCGCACAACGATGCCCTAGTGGTTACACTCCGCGTCAAAGAATTTGATGTCAAACGAATCTTGATCGATCAGGGAAGCTCGGTCGAGATCATGTATTACGATGCGTTCAAACAGCTCAAGCTCCGGGATACGGACTTGGCTCCGGCAACTTCGCCATTGGTTGGTTTCAACTCACAACCAGAGTGGCCTTTGGGAAAAATTATCCTGCCGGTCAAAGCGGGATCCGTGGTCAAGCAAGTGGAGTTCTGGGTGTTACAGGTGTCGTCTACTTATAACCTGATCCTTGGGAGGGGATGGCTTCACGCTATGCAAGCCGTGGCGTCGACCTACCATTAGGTGATGAGATTCCCCTCGGCTATGGGGGCAATCGAGGAGGTCTGGGGTGATCAAGTCATGTCGAAGCAATGCTTCGTGGCAGTAAATGAGAGCCGAGCTGCCAAGGGCTTCGTCCAAATGATAGAGGGACCGGAGGACCGGGGAGTCCTTGACGATGTGGGCACTAAGGCCGAGGACAAAGCCGTCGAGAAATTGGTGGAAATACGAATTGATACAGAGAGTCCGGACAAGTTCTTCTTGCTCGGCTCAAGCCTTACTACCCAAGAAAGGACAGAGATGGTTGAGTTTTTGATGGCCAATATCGAAGTCTTTGCATGGTCGCCTTACGACATGCCCGGGCTCGATCCAAGTTTTATTTTCCATCACCTCAACGTCTTCCCCGGAGCCAAGCCGGTCATTCAGCGAACGAGGAGATCGGCACTGCATCACGCCGAGGTAGTTGCAAAGGAAGTGAAGAACTTGCTTGAGGCACGAGCTATTCAGGAAGTGCACTACCCTCGGTGGATTTCAAACACAGTGGTTGTACTGAAGAAGAATGGGAAGTGGCGAGTTTGTGTCGACTACAAGACCGTCAACCGAGCTTGCCCGAAAGACAGCTTCCCTCTGCCTAGAATTGACCAGCTTGTGGACTTAACGGCTGGACATAACAGGCTCAGTTTCTTGGACGCCTACCGCGGCTACCATCAGATTGCCATGCATGGGCCCGACCAAGAGATCACCTTCTTTACGACTCCAAGGGGACTCTTTTACTACCGAGTCATGCCTTTTGGTTTGAAGAACGCCGGGGCAACTTTTCAAAGGATGGTGACCAAGATGTTCGCTCCTCTGCTAGGCTGGACGATGGAGGCTTACATTGATGATATGGTGGTTAAGAGCCGGTATCCAGCAGACCATTTATCCGACTTGGCCGAGATGTTCGCCATCCTCAAAAAGCACAAGCTACGCCTGAATGCATCCAAGTGTGCCTTCGGCGTGGGATCCGGAAAATTTCTGGGTTTCCTAGTCACGAACCGAGGTATCGAAGCAGACCCCACACAGATCAGAGCCGTACAAGAATTGAAACAGCCTAGCTCGGCTAAGGACATGCAGCATCTGGCCGGAATGGTCGCCGCGCTTAACCGATTTATAAGCCGGTCATCAGATCGCTGCCGCTCTTTCTTTCAAGCCTTGAAATCAAAGTTTTCATAGGATGAAGATTGTGACTGGGCTTTGGCTGAGCTCAAAAAGTATTTGTCTTTAGCGCCACTGTTGGTCACACCGGTGCCTGGAGAAGAACTCTACCTATATCTGGCCGTTTCTTAGCATGCAGTCAGTGCGGTGCTTGTCCGCTCGGAAGGAATCAAGCACCTCCCTATCTTCTACGTCAGCAAAACCTTGCTACCGGTAGAGTCGAGATACTTGCCGCTGGAAAAACTTGCGTTGGCATTAATGATGGCCTCAAAGAAGTTGGCGCACTATTCCATGCACATACAATAATCGTTCTGACCAAGTTCCCCCTCAAAGCTTTATTCGAGCGGACGGACTTTTCCGGTCGAATTCTTAAGTGGGCGGTCGAGTTGGGACAGTTTGACGCCAAGTTCCAGCCTCGCACTGCCATAAAAGCCCAGACTTTGGCCGACTTCATTGCTGAATTCTCACCTGGAACTCATCCGGTTTGCCCGGTCGATATTGCCGCGGTAGATGAAGAGGTAAATGCAAGCCCGACCGAAATACAATAGCTTGGCGGTGTTGGCGACGCGGAACTTGCGCGCCCCACCGAAGCACCTTCAGATAATACGATACCACAGCCCGGTGATGCGATGACGGAGTTGGGTATCACCGTCCAACCTCCTCTGTCCGGTACCGCATCACCACGGGGGGAAGAAGTGGAACCGCTCCGCCCAGAGCCTGCGGCCGGCATAATACCGCAACCTGGCGATTCGCCTACGGACTTAGGCATTATGGATCAACTTGCTGAGTCCGGCGCCGAATCGCCAAGGGGGGCTGGAGTGGAACCGCTCAGCACAGAACTTGAAGTCGAACAGCCGTGCAACCGTGATCCCATCAACCTTCGAGCCTCTCAGGACCCATTAGAATGTTGGAAGCTCTTTGTGGGGGTGATGTGGAAACTTTTTGTCGATGGGGCTTCAAACCGCCACGGCGCCATGCTAGGTATAGTATTGATTTCGCCAGATGGGCTGACCATCGAACACTCTATCACCCTCGGATTCCTAGCATCCAACAATGAGGCCGAGTACGAGGCGCTCTTGGCTAGTCTCAAGAGCGCGCTTCAGATATAAGCATCCGAGCTAATGGTTTACAGTGATTCCCAGCTTGTGGTTAACCAAGTGTCTGGGGTTTACGAGGCAAAGGATGACAGAATGATGAAGTACCAAACTCTGGTCAGGGACCACATCAAGCGATTTCAAGCGATCAGGGTCCAACAGATTGGCCGCGAAGAAAACAGCCGAGCAGATGAGTTGGCCGGCCTTGCTTCTATGGTCGACAACACATCTCCCAACCCTCTTTTGATTGAATTCCTTCCGAGGCCCAACATTGAGAAAACCAGGCAGACAGAAGTACACTGCGCCGAGCTAGGTCCTTCTTGGATGGACCCTATAATCCTCTTTCTCAAAGAACGGACCCTTCCAGCCAACAAGAAGGAAGCACATAAAGTGCGGGTGAAGTCAGAGCGGTTTTGGCTCTCTCCATCAGGCGCTTTATACAAGAAGTCTTTCACCGGTCCCTACCTGAAGTGTGTGCACCCGAGCAGCGTGGAAGCCTTCCTGTACGAAGTTCACGAAGCATCTGTGGCAGTCACATAGGGGGCAGGTCCTTGGCCTACCGAGCTATTTCGCAAGGCTATTGGTGGCCGTGCATGCAAGTCGACGCACAAAAGTATGTTCGCAAGTGTGAGAAATGCCAGAAGTTTGCCCCCCAGATCCACCAGCCGGCCAGGGAACTCCTTCCTCTCACCAGCCCTTGGCCCTTTGCAATGTGGGGGCTCGATATAGTGGGGCCGCTCCCAACTGCACTAGGCAACCGGAAGTTCTTCATCGCGACTACAGACTATTTCACCAAGTGGGTTGAAGCTGAGCCTTTGGCGACAATCAAGGAGAAAGACGTCAAGCGGTTTGTCTGGCAAAATGTGGTAACACGGTTCGGTGTCCCCAAAATTCTGATCTCGGATAACGGCACCCAATTTGACGGTCGCCTATTCAGGGGGTTTTGTGAAGATTTGAAGATTGAATTCTACAACTCTACTCCGGCTTACCCGCAGTCCAACGGTCAAGGTGAGGCTTCGAACAAGACCATTCTTGATGGACTGAAGAAGAGGCTTGAGAAAGCCAAAGGAAAGTGGGCTGAGGAACTCCCCAGTGTCCTTTGGGCATACCGAACAACCCCGCGGCGATCTACCGGGGAAACTCCTTTTGCTTTGGTATATGGCATGGAGGCAGTCATCCCTTTGGAAGTTGGTATGCCCACCCTCAGAAGTGAAAGTTTTGAGCCCGAGCTGAACGCCGAACCCATTGCCCTGGAATTGGACCTAGTGGAAGAACGCTAGGAAAAGGCTCTCATCCATGTGGCCGCCTACCAACAAGAACTTTCGAGGAAATACAACAAAACCGTGCACCCCAGACCGTTCAAAGTAGGTGATTGGGTCTTGAGGAAGGTCATGGGCAATACCCTGGTGCCAGGTGAAGGCAAACTAGGGGCAAATTGGGAAGGACCCTACAAGATAACCGGTCTGGCGGGCAAGGGGGCATACCATTTGGAGGACTTGAATGGTAGAGGAATACCCCGGCCATGGAATGCGGCCAATCTTAAACTGTATTATTTCTAGCTTTTGCTTTTTTTCGTGAAAAGGAATTTTTTGCCTTACACTTCGGAATGTAACATTCTTTTTGTCAATATATAGAAGTGTCTCATCTTTGCCTTAGCATTTTGATTGTTGCTTTTAAATTGGGACTTACAACTGAGATGATTTGCTCCGGTTGAACGAGTTGATGATTTGCTCAACTCAGAGATTGCAATCGAGATGATTTATTTCGGTTGAACGAGTTGATGATTTGCTCAACTCTGAGATTCTCAACCGAGATGATTTGCTCCGGTTGAACGAGTTGATGATTTGCTCAACTCAGAGATTCCAACCGAGATGATTTGCTCCGGTTGAACAAGTTGATGATTTGCTCAACTCTGAGATTCTCAACCGAGATGATTTACTCCGGTTGAACGAGTTATTGATTTGCTCCGGTTGAACGAGTTGATGATTTGCTCAACTCAGAGATTGCAACCGAGATGATTTACTCCGGTTGAACGAGTGGGTGATTTGCTCAACTCTGAGATTCTCAACCAAGATGATTTACTCCGGTTGAACGAGTTATTGATTTGCTCCGGTTGAAACAAGATGATTTATTCAATTATATGCTTACAACCGAGATGTTTTTTCCGGCTAATTAAGTTAAGCAAGATGGTTAATGTTGCCGAAGTATTTTGTCCGGTTGAAGTTACTCCGCTTTAAGACTGTGCAAACACTTGATGCAATTAGAGCTTTTTCATTGATGTGAAAATAGGTACAAAAGGTGGGGAACTTAGCCCGGTTACATGTTCAAACGAAAAGCAAGAAAAAGAAAACTAAGCTAAGGGGGAAAGGTTAGTGAATTCATCCTCGGTTGCCTCCAAGTTGACCGTTGGTGATTGGTCTTGGACTCCGGTCTCAGTTTGGCCGGGCTGCTCTTGCTCTTGGCAGTCCTGTTCCTCAGCACTTGCCTCGGTTTCTCCTTCGAGTCCTTCATCGGCCTCAGCCTGCAACGCGTTGAAGATGTCATTGGCATATGGCGCGAGATAGGTCGATAGGAAGGCAGCTGGCGGAGAGGCAAACACGTCAGTCCCAGGACCTTGGCCGAGCTGATCGCAAGCAGACTTCCAACCCGCTTTGAAGTATATATCTTGGGTGGCAAAGACTTGCTTTTTGTAGCTATCCTCATGTCACGACCCAAACCCGCCCCTATGGGTTTAGCACCGTAACCGGCCAGTAATCCGAGATTACTAAAGGCCTACAGAACAGTAATACAGTAATACAGAGTACAGGGGCATGGCGGAAGCCAGAACAGTAAAAAACAATGTCCAATGAGCTGTGACAGTCTGTATGCAAAAAGATTTTTCATACCTTTATACTTTCAGTACAGAATAGTATGCACAAGATATACAATCAGTCAAAACTGGGACTTAATCCCGATTAAACATTACAGTACGGTGCTATCAGTCTATACAGTAAACAAAACAGTTACAGAGACAAACGGGGAAATAAAACACCCCTAAGCCCCTAAGCCATAGCTTGATAGGCTCGGAACCTCGCAGTGAGGCACAGTGGTTGGCTTGACAAAATTAAAGCTCGCCTGACGCTCCTAGCTGCGGTCTGGTGCCTGTACACCTACATATATATACGAGCAGTGAGCTAAAGCCCAGTGAATAACACAAAGCGTAAAGGGGTTATAAATGAATGTGCTTTCAGTATTGAAAACAGTCATTTCAATCAGTTTATCAGTCATTCAGTTTGTGGCTCATATTTCAGGTCATAACAGTCATTCAGTTAAAGCAGTGATATGTGGTACATCCATTGGCATAACAGTACAGTAAACAGTAGGTCTTAAAGACCGGGTCTTAACAGACCAAACAGTAAATGATGGCCATCAGTAGCAGTACAGTAACAGTAACAGTAACAGTAACAGTAACAGTACTATTTCAGAGAACAGTACAGTACTTGTGGATTCAAGAGGTGTCTCGCACAGACTCTAGAGGTGGCTCACACCGTAGCATTTAGTTCTGTAGATTCTAGAGGTGGCTCACAGTGTAGCACTTAGTTCCGTACAGCACTTTGTTCCATATCAGAAATACAGAATGGCCATCATAACAGTAAACAGTAGTGGTTCCAAACTTGGGAACCGACAGAGATCTCTCTGTCACAGTAACAGTAAACAGTAGGTGCCAAGGATGCCACAGTACAGTTCAAAATATAAGACATACGTTCATTCAGTACACAGTATCAGTTCAGTGAACAGTTCAATTCCGTAAACAGTATCAGTTCAGTAAACAATATCAATTCAGTAAACAGTTCAGTTCGGTAAACAGTTCAGTAACCAGTTCAATTCAGTAAGCAGTTTCGTAAACAGTTCAATTTAGTAAACATTTCAGTTCAGTGAACGGTTCAGCAAACAGTTCAATAAAGTAGACAACTCAATAAGGCAAACAATTCAATAAAGTAAACAGTTCAGAAGATAATCATTCTTGAACATATCTTTACACAGTTGTTACTCACAGAGTTCTGGGCTACAGTAAGCTAGAGCGTCCCCTCGGTAAGCCAACCCTACACAGTATACAGGATGAACACACACTAAGCTATACAGTTGGGGAAGATCAATAACATAATCCCTAATTTGCCTCGGTGTGTTCTACGTCTATATCCTCATCAAGATGCCTTAAACTAGGCCTAAGAATGCCTAGAATGGGATGAGGATGCAAAAATACACTTAGAAAACATTTTGCAAAGTTTGCTGAAAATAGGAGCCTCGCTCGAGCGAGCCTTCCTTCGCTTGAGCGAGCTTCCAAAATCAAAGGATTCGCTCGAGCGAGAGATCCTTCGCTCGAGCGGTCTGTCGAAACAGTAAAAATACTGGATGCTGTGATTTTACGCGCGATGGTCGCTCGATGCTCGCTCGAGCGGAGCCCTGGACAAAGGTGCTCGCTCGAGCGAGGAATCCTTCGCTCGAGCGAGGAAGCCAAATCTGGAATTTCCAGATTTGCCTCCCAAGCTCAAACCAAGCATTCTATCACTCCAAACTCGACCTCTTGGGCCCAAATTCTGGAAAACATAACTAAATTCAATGTATAACAATTTTCAAAGCTCAATTTATGAATTCAAGCCCCAAAGGTGAGTCAATTAAAACCATATTCAAACCCATTTTCAAGAATATGAAGAACATGCAAACATTCATGAAATTAAACCATTTCAAAGCTCCAATTTGATGTTCTAGTGAGCCATTTATACCAAAAACAAGTGGAAATCATGGACTTAAGCTTAGACATGAGCATGCATGTACAATTTGTCATGAACTCAACTCAAAATTCATCAATTCAACCATGCATGCAAGAATTAAGCTATAATTCAACTTATTTGCACTAAAACATGACTTAATTCTACAATGAAGCATGAATCATGCAAGAATTAGCCCTATGACAACAATAAGAAGATGAATTCCTTACCTAGAGTTTCAATTACAAGGTGAGGAAGCTTAATTTGACATTCTACACTCCAATTCTTCAAGTTCACCAAAGTGTAGTCAAAATCTCCCTCAAATTCCAAGCATACAAGGTGAATTCACTCTAGTCCCTCACACTCTCTCTCTAGAGTCGGTTGTGTGCAAGAAATGGGAGAAGAAATGTTGTGTTGTCATGTAAGGCTTAACATATATTAGACTAAGTGGCCCACTAAGGGCTAGTTTGGTAAATAAGGTCAACATTGCAATTTATCACCAATTAATTTAATTTAATCATACCTAATCACTTTTCAAGTAATTATACCATACATTCACATAAATTATGGTGATCATAAATCTCAAATCAATTTCTAGTCCGGCCGCCGATAAGGCCTTCAATTTGCAGTTTAAACGGAAACACATAAACAAATAACATGCAATTCAAACAGATACAGTCAATTAATCAGTTTCAGGTTACAGTCAGTCAGTGCAGTGACTCAGTCAGTTCAATTACCAATCATATTTAGTCTCAATTTAACAGTAATCAATAATTAATCGGTAAACAGTGACGAGGGTTGTTACACCTCAGCCTCCTTGAAGCCGGCATTATTTTCATCCTCCAGCTCTTTCTCCCTGGACTTTTTCAATGCATCCAGCTCGGCCTGGAGCGCATCCCTCTTTTTCTCTGCGTCTCCAAGTTGGCCGAGCAACCGAGAGTTGTCCGCGTTTGTTATCTGCAGTGAAGACTTTGCTCAGCCGAGCTCGGTTTGAAGGCTTTGAACTTGGCTGGCAGTGTCATTTGCCTTTTGCTGCAGTCCAATGTTTACAAACCCGGACCGGACCAGCCGGTCGAACTGGTCGAACCGGGACCCGGGCTCGGTTCCGGTCCAGCAAAACCTGCAAACCCGTTCTAGGCGTAAAACCGTTCATAATCGTGAGAACCGGATGGACCGCCGGTTCAACCGGAAAAACCGGTGAACCGGCCGAGTTTTGAGAAACCATCCGGGTCTGTTGCACTTATATATAACACTAATAAAATCTAATTTCTAGCCTAGGGTTCCAAACAGATTCAGCTCCTCTCTTTCTCTCTCAACTCAAAACGGCGTTTGATGATGGTCTTCCTCTCCGCAGATCGTTGGTGATCGGAGGACACAAATCCGGTGAGCTGCTTCTCTTTCTCTTCCCTTTCTCTTACTCTTCTGCTGTGCTGTGGATGTGGTGGTTGTTTGGTCCTATTTCTCTCCCCCCTTCTCTTCTTCTTTGCCTTTTTTTGCTGGTTTTGTTTGTTTGTTTGTTTGTTTGTTTTTTTTTTTTTTTGTTTCTGGTCTGATTTGAGTTGGGCCTTATATTCCTCTTTAATTACAAATATATATAAATTTTATGATGAAATTTTGTTTGTTTAAGCATAGCCAACGGTTAGATTGCAACAACTCCCTCCCAAACTCCAAACTCTAACTCTGCTCCCATTCTCCTCATTTACTTTTGTTTTGACTCTGTACCTTCCATCTTCTACCTTCTAACTTCTAAGCTTCTTGCCTTGACAAGAAATTGTTTAATTACCTTTTAGTACTTTTGATTATCAAGAAATGTTCTCTTCTCATCTCAGGGGGACTTATATTGCTGTGTTCACATCTATATAGAGCACTGTATTGCAGCTGAAACAAAAAAAAAAAAAAAAAAAAAAACAAGAGGTAAATCTGATCCTTCTTTTCCTTATTGAACAGAAAAAAAAAAATTGATTGATTGATTTGTTGAGCTACTGGTTTGTTGAGCTTCAAAAAAAATTATGAACAGAAAAAAAAAATGTTGAGCTACTGGTTTGTAAACATTGGTTGATTTGTTCCTTCTTTTCCTTATTGATTCTGGTTAAGCTTCTTAGATGAGTCCCTGTAATGGTTTATGTGATTGGTTTATGTAATTGATTCTGCTAGATTCTGCTAGATTAATTTGATTAATTTGAAATCAAAATTAATTTGTAATGGTTTTTGATTCTGCTAGATTAATTTTTTCACTTAATTATTCAATTGGTTTATGTGATTCTTGATGTAATTGGTTTATGTGATTCTTGACTTAATTATTCCATTCCATGCAATTTTTTAATTTTGATTTCATGTAATTGGTTTATGTAATTGGTTTATAAAATTTTAATTGGTTTATGTAATTGATTTCATGTAATTGGTTTATGTAATTGATTTCATGTAATTGGTTTATTATATAGCACACTCTAATGCGTTAGTAAATGGTTTATTATGTAATTGGTTTATTTCATGTAATGGTCCCATCTGGCCATAATTCAAATATTAGTAAATGTGTTATAATTCAAGTATATAGCAATAGCACACTCTAATGCCCCATTTGGCCATAATGTATTATATTTCAAATATTAGTAAATGTGTTATAATAGTGTTGTTTTAGGTGAAATGGATTCATCTGGCCATAATTCAACAGCACACTCTAATGCCCCATCATCAACAAGAGGTAAATCTGATCCAGCATGGGACCATGTAACTGAGGGGCGAGCTTCTGATGGGAAGAAAACTTTAACATGTTTGTATTGTGGGAAAACTATCAAAGGTGGAGGGATTAATAGAATGAAGCAACATCTTGCAGGAAAGTCTGGTGAGGTTGGACCATGTAAGAAAGTTCCAGGTGATGTTAGGTATCGAATGGAAGAGGCCTTGAAAGCAATTATTGAGAAAATAAACGAAGTGAGGAATCTAATCCCTTTGGTCGGGCTGTTTTTGAATTTGAGGATGATGTTGAAATTGAAGAAATAATTCCACAACACAATAAAGGCATCTCAATTAATGAAGGTGGTGGTAGTAGGAATAAAAGTAAGGCAAGAATGACACAAAGAGGAAAAGGAAAGGAATCTACAAAAATTGATAATTTTTTTGCACCAAGGACCACTCCGGGCTCTCAACCAACTATCAAAAGTGCCCTTGCTACTAAAGAAGCTGTACATAGGGCACATATGATTGTGGCAAAATTTTTGTATGATACATGTGTTCCAATGAATGTTGTCAATTCCATATACTTTCAGTCCATGTTTGATGCTGCAATAGCCATTGGTCCAGGATATAAAGTTCCTACCTATCTTGAAGTTCGAGTTCCGTTATTGAATGACTCAAAGAAAGAGCTTCAATTATGGATTGACTCTATAAAGAGTACTTGGGCTGATACTGGGTGTACAATTATGGGTGATGGTTGGACTGATGGTAGACATAGAACTCTCATTAATTTTCTTGTCTATTGTCCTAGAGGAATCACTTTTGTTAAATCCGTTGATGCCTCTGATGTTGTAAAATATGCTCCTCTTCTTTTTAAATTGTTTGAAGAAATTATTGAGTGGGTGGGAGTGAGCAATATTGTGCACATGGTGACAGATAATGGGGCAAATTATGTTGCTGCTGGAAGACTTGTTAGTCAAACTTACAAGAATATTAATTGGTCTCCTTGTGCAGCACATTGTTTGAACTTAGTGTTAAGTGATATTTCCAAGTTGAATCATGTGAAAGAGCTTGCCTCTAGAGCATCAAGTGTGACAAGATTTATTTACAATCGCCCATGGTTGATAGCTTGGTTGAGGAAAAGGAAGGGATGGACTGAAATTGTGCGCCCAGGAGCAACCCGTTTTGCCACTACTTTCATTGCATTGCATAGTATCCAAAAACATATGCATGATTTGAAAGCCTTAGTGACAAGTAAGGATTTTGTCGATTCAAGGCATGCAAAAGACAAGAAGGCAAAAGAAGTTGTTGCTATCATTTTAGATGGTAAGTTTTCAAATGATTGCTTGATCATTGTTAAGATTGTTGAGCCACTCATGAAATTGTTGCGTATTGTTGATGGAGATAAAAAACCTTCAATGGGATATGTATATGAGGGCATGTATAGGGCAAGAATAGCAATTAAGAATGTTTTCATGAAGAAAAAACGATTGTACAAGCCTTATACAAGTATTATCAAAGATCGGTGGGATAGGACATTACGCAAAAATATCCATGCTGCGGCTTATTGGTTGAATCCGGCTTTTCAATATAATCAATCATCATTTTGCAAAAAACCAGAGGTTATGGCAAGTGTGCTTGATGTGATAGAAACAAAAGCTACATGTAGCAAGACAAAACTCTTGGATGAAGCAAGATTGTTTCGAGATCAATTAGAAAGTTTTGGAAGAGAGCTTGCTACTATTACATCTAAGACAACACAACCAGGTAAAATTATGTATTATATTTGTTTTTTTTTTCATTGTGATTGCTTAGTAATTCTTTGAGTGTAATATTAGATCTAATTTATTTATTTTTTCTTTTCTTTTAATAATAAGATGAATGGTGGAGGTTATTTGGCCATAGTGCTCCAAATTTGCAAAAGTTGGCTATTAGAATTCTTAGCCAAACTAGTAGCTCTTCTGGATGTGAAAGGAATTGGAGTGTTTTTGAACGTATACATACGAAGAAGAGGAACAGATTGGAACATCAAAGGCTTAATGATCTTGTATACATTCATTATAATTTGCGGTTGAAGAATAGGTAAATGAACCATTTACCTTGTCACGCATTTTTTAATAGAATATTTATTCAAGTAGTCTTACTTTTAAGTGAAAATTATAGGCATTTCAACAAAATGAAGAACTATGATCCGGTTGACATTGAAAGTATTGACAAAACTGAGTTTTGGATTGTTGAAGATGAAGAAGAGCCTCCTCTTCTTGATTTTGATGAGTTGGAACAAATGCTTTATCAAGAAAGTCCGGCTCCACAAAATAAGAGGCAATGTCATGGTCTACGTGATGGTTAGTAATTAATTATTTCATTATTATATAACGATGTTTTTGTTATTATTAAATTGATTACTTATTGATTTTGTTGTAACTATTATAGAAGACGACGAGGATGATGTGGTCTTAGAGGTTGGAGATGACATTGACCTTGGATCATTTGGTGATGTCAACATGGATGATAGATCTAATGCTCAAAGTGGTGGAGTTGGCACAAGCAACAATGAAAATGAGGATGACGATGCTTAGCTAATGGAGGGCTTGCCAAGGAATTAGGCAAAAAAAACAATGTTTTTGTGGCATGATGTGTTTGTTTGTAGTGGATTGGTTTTGAACCTTTTTTTTTTTTTATTTATTTACCTACTTTCATTTAGGAAGGATGGATGTTTATTATTGTGTTTTAAGATTTGGAATTATAGATCTTATCTCTATGCTTGTTTGGTTTATGTTTGTGTTTGAGATTTGACTCTTAATTGATGTAGTAAATTATAGTATTTTTATTTGATTATGTTTGTGTTTTTATTTGGCAAATAGGTAATATTAATTGCTTTTAGTATAATGCTTTTATTATTTTCATTATTATGATTGTATTTATAATATGTTCTATTTTCTAACTTTGATATATATGTAGATTGTGAAGTAATTTTTGCTTGTCAAAGTGTTGAGCAATCCATTTAGAGAAAGGTCTTCAACAAATAAAATAAGGTATGTCACATTATTATTGCAAATTACAAGTTCATTGTGAATGATATTTGAAAATTCTATTATTTTGTTGAATTTAATTTTTTTTTTCATTTTTTCATTTATATTTTTAATATATATATATATATATATATTTAATATATTTATGATGTAATAATGACGTCACGGTTCGACCGCTTCGACCCGGCGGTTGAACCGGTGACCCATCCACCCGGTTCCTTTTCCGGTTCGCTCACCGGTCCGGGTTTCAAAACATTGCTGCAGTCGATGAATTCGCTCCATGACCAAGTGTTGCTTCTGGATGGCCTGCAAGAAGAAAGATTGATAAGAGAGGAAACCGTGCAAACACTTGTGAAAATTTGAGTAGAAGTTTGAGACTCTTACCCTGGTCATGGACTTCACGGCCGACTTCACCAACCGGGTGTCTAGAACATGGTCGCTGCCGACCACGTCGCTTGGTAGGAGAAGGGCCTTGGAGAGGTCAAAGGCGAGAAGATGTTCTTTGTCGCCCTTCACGGAAGTTGTTGCCGGGATCTCCTTACCCCGGTGTTTGAGCTGCGGTCGCCACGCCAGTGTTAGGTTGACAGTGACGGCGGGTTGCTCGGTAGTCAGCTCTTCAACCAGCTCGGCAGAGGGGTCTGCGCGAGGCCTTTTCCCAGCCCGGCGGTTGTCTTGACTGGCTTGACTGGCAGCTGGAGACGCTAGCGCAACCACGGCCCCACTGGATTGACCGGCAGCTGGAGAGCGGGTGATGACGCTCGGTATCTCGGCGGAAGTTGCTATGAAGAGGTTCTTGATACGGCTCCGTTTTGCCATCTCTTCTTCTTCGGTTAACCGAATTAGGGGCACGTCCGATAGTGTTGGATCTGGAGGAGGCGACGGAGCACGGAGAAAGTCTGTGACCGTACTCCGGCGTGGAGTTGAGTATCTGTATATGAGAGTGTAGCCGAGCAGCTCGTTACAATCTCGGTGGCGGTAGCGGAGCACGGTCCGGATGGCTTCTTCGTTGGGGTATTGGTAGTTGGCTTGCAAGGCTTGAATCGCTGCAAAAGAAAGAGGAAAAATGTCAAGTATAGAATAATATGGAAAGGCAATTGACCGAGCAAGTTAGCACAGCTTACTTGTGGAACCGAAATTCTTGCTAATGAACCAGCCCAGTACGTCGGCTGTTTCATAGTTGCCAGACACCCAGAAAAAGTCGTCGTCGTGTAAGTCCTTATCTGGGGTGCCGGTCACTATCTTTTCTTTGCCCGGTCGAATTTTTAAATAATAGGCGAAGCCATCGCCGGTGTGCCCAAGGGTGTATTGTCGCAGTATCTTGACTAAACCTAAGTTTGTGCCTAGCCGGTTGTTTAGCTCGTGCACGCCATTGATTATTCGGTAGGTGTTGGTTGAGACTTGGGTAGGTGCTAGCCCGGTGCAGTGTAGGAATTCGGTCATCAGTGGGTTGACCGGGAAGCGGAGGCCTCCCTCAATTATAGACAGCACGGTGAAGGGGCACTACTCTAATCTGCCCCAGGGGGTTGTCTCACTCTCGGCGAGCTCTAACTGAATGTCTGTCGGGATACCATACTCTTCCCGGAAAGCGGCCAAGTCAGCCGGAGTGTCCACAAGGAAATGGAAGCGCCCCATGTGTGGCCGGCTAGGTTAGCTCGGCTGAGGAGGTTTGGCAGACTGGTGATTGATGGCTGCTCGGTCTTTGAGAGCCTCGGTAATGGTATGTGGTCCCCTTGGACTCTGTAGGAAAAAGATGGCAAGTGTAAGAGGGAGCGCGGTCACGCAAAACGAGCTTGATTTTAGCTCGATCATGAAAAGTGCCAAACCACTTCAGTCGTTAAGGCTGACCAAGGAGCTCGGTTGCTCAAGCGGACCAGATGTTAGCCCGGTTGAGCGACCAAGTCCTTTGGCTACCCCGATTTCTACTAAGGTTGGGACAAACTAGTCATTTGCTCGGTCTGAATGATTTTTTGGATCAAAGGAAGACCTGGAGCACGGTCCGCCCCAGATCTTCAGTATTCATCAGAGAAAATGAAGAACAGCAAGGAGAGTGAGTGGTTAGGGACGGTTTTGGGTGCCTAATGTCCTAAAACCTACGGATTTAGTGCCCTAATATGTGAAATACCAATTGAAATAGCAAAAACGAGGCTCGAAGAACTTACCAGGAGAGGGCAAAGGCTTCTTCTTCGAACACGAACTCAGTAATGGAAAGCAAGGGAGGGTAGGAGCTCTGGATCGACAAGGAGGGGAGAGAGTCAGTAAGGTTGGAATGAAGGAAGGTTCAACATGTTTATAGAGATGAAGAAGACCGCCAAAAATTTGAATCTGAACGGACGTGATGTTTGGTTGCTCGAGGCCAATCAACGCATGACACGTGTCCCTATTGACGGCGGCGTCAGTACTGAAGAGACAAGATGGTGAATCGAGGCATCGACCGGGCAAGTTTTGAAGACAGGCATGTCAACTAGCCTGGTCACCGTATTGCAGACCGAGGACCGAGGAAGTGTTACCCCGGTCAGAAGAGGTAATCCCAGTCACGCTTGCGCGGACGGAATTAAGGGGCAATTGAGAGGGAGATTTATGATCTGGATTGGGCCGAGGTAATGGCCGGACAAGATTGGGCCGAGGTCGCGCGACCCTGTCAGAAAGGATTTGCTTGGTTAAGGCAAAGCGTAGTTGGACCGAGCTACTTGGCTTCATGGTGTAGAGGCCGGTCAAGTGAGATGACCGGTGCCAAGAAAGGCGTGGTTGTTCCACGGTTCATGAGTTAGCCCGGAAGGAAGGCCGACGGCAAACCAGCATGAGCTGTCCCGAGCTCGGCTATGCCGGGATGTAGCTGAGCTCGGTCGTCATTGAGCACGGCGAGCGGAGCGCTCTGGCCAGCTGCACAGCACGGCCGTTGATAGCCGAGAAGATGTAGCCCGGCTGCCGAGCTCCCAGTAGAGTGGGCTGGCAGTTTGGTTAGGTGGTGTTCAGCAAGATTTGTGCTGACAGATGGGATAGCTGCACCACGTGTCGAGAGACTAATGAGAGTGGATTTGGGGCGCAGAAGTTATATAAGCGAGTCTGCGCCCCCCATGCTGAGATAGAGGAACATTTGGTGAGATACACTAAACATAACTCAGTCCTCTCTCTCTCTCTTTATCCCTGTGTGTGTTCTAACTTGACCGTCGGAGGGGTTTTCCGGCCACACACCGCCGGGTAGCTCACCGCCGTTGTGTACGCAGGTCGATCGGACGGGCTGGAGCTTGAAAGAAAGGAGTGCGGGCTTGCCTGAATATTTGCTCCTCGCACAATAATGTATTACTTTTATCTCTTTAAACCATCTACAAAAAGGGGATAGTTTATTTGTATATATATATATATAATACATTAGAAAGAATTAATTGACCAATTAAATATTCTAGAGATAAAAATTCGTGAATTTGAAAAGTTGGATTTTCCTACAAACCATTCAAGCTCAAATTAATTATTGTTTTTATGCAGCTTGAACTATCTATAGTGAAACTATCAATTATGGAGTATTAGCCATCCAAATTTGGATGGATAAAGAGTTAGAACCTTAAGGAATTTGCTTAGTGAGTAAAATGAGATTTTTATTGATAAATCTCATTAGAAGTGTTCTAACTTAAGAAGTCTATGAATAAATTTTTTAACCTACTTAATTCCATGTATTTATATTTTTATTTCATAAAGTTTTTTTTTTTCTTGATTTACATTATTTTCTTAGACTCTTATATCCTTATATTTAATATTGATATTTAATGTTGAGGGAGGAGAGAGAAAAGAAAGGATCGAGGCATAGGAAATTTCATACACAAATTAAATAACATTAATGTTATTATTTTATATTATTATATAATGTGAATATATTTTTAATTGACAACACATTAAAAATAATGTGAACATTCTCTCTCATCTGATGTGAACGTTTACGACACCTTTTCGAAAAATTCTATCTCATATAATGTAGTGATGTGAACATTCACAACATGTGAACCTTCTTATTTTTAATTGACAACACATTAAAAATAACGTTCATTTTATTTTTAATTGACAACACATTCTTATTCATAACATGTAGTGATGTGAACATTCACAACATGTGAACATTTTCTCTCATCTAATGTAGTGATGTGAACGTTCACATTCGTATGTTTTAGTATGAGTATTTACATCATGTAATTAATAACATAATGACAAAAATTTATTTCAAATTAATGTGAATATAATGAGCTGAATATTCATTTCAATTAGATGATGTATATATTCACATCATATAATTGACAACACAATGACAAAAATTCATTTTAAATTAATATGAATATAATGACAGTTAAGATCCTGATGCATGGGAACTACCAAAACTTAATGACAATCAACATAAAATATCAACATTAATATGGACATGAGAGATTGAGGGTGTTTTGGTCTTCTTACCTCAAATAGGATCTAATGGAATTGTCAAAAAGAATATAAAGTTGGATGAAATAAAACTCTTAAAAAGAGGATTTATCAAAAAAGCTCCCAAGTAAAATTTGGGGCTTGTGGGTATGTTTATTTTAAATTTCAAATTTAGGCCTGGTTTGGGTACCCACAAAAAAGTCAAAAAGTTATTCAAAAAGTTAAAAAGTTATCACTATTTACCAAAAAAAAAAATTAAAAAATTAATTTACACAAAATTACTTTTCAAACAACTCTGACGGCAAAGCAGGCGGACTGACTTTTGGGAAAAATTACTTTGTTTAGGTGTACAAATAACACGGTGCTGTTCGGCCCGTGGGGGCCCATCACGGGTCTCTTTTTAATAATCTGAACCGTTCAATGTGTAGAACTCGTCGAGTACTGTATGCCTGTAAAAAATCACGTTGATCAGATATCAGTAACTATATGATCAAATCAGTTAAAATTTATAAAATAGATGGTGTTATAGTTAACGGTTGAAAACAAACTAATCCGATGAGATACCTATCGATATCCGATCAATGTGATTTTTTTACAAGAATATAGTACTGGACTAGTTCTACACATTCAACGGTTTTGATTAGCAAAACGGGACCTGTGGTGGGCCCCCACAGGCCGAACAACACCTCCAATTCAATGCCCGAAAAGCAAGGAATCATCTCCTAGCCACTACTCTTCGACGCTGTCCCTGAATTCACCCGATCGTACAGCCTATTCCATCAAATCTTCTCCTATACACTAATTTATACAAATTTTTAATACACATTTTTTCGTAAAAAGTTAAAAAGTTATCCCAAACAATCATATTTTTTTCTCAACTTTTTAGTCCAAAAAATAAAAAAGTACACTTATTTAAGATATCCCAAACAAACCCTAATATCTACTAACAATGATAAGCTATTTGAGATCATATCTATACAAGACATTTGCATTGGATTTAAATAGGACTCCTACAAATGGGTTATAAAATAGGTCTTTTAAAACTAATCGAGGTACGCATAAATTATAGAATAAATATATATAATTATTTTGAGAAAATAGTTAAAATCTAACCTTTTATTTTTTCTGAAAAACGTATAAAAAATATAAAAAAAATATGACTCAAAATAAATTAAAAATTATACAATAACTTTTAACTATCTTTTTAAAGTAACCCATAAGAGCATCTCCAATGGAGCTCTCCAAATACTTGCCAAAGTTATAATTTGGCAATAATGACAAAAAGTGGATCTCTAATGGCTTGCTATTCTAGTTGCCAAAGATGGCATATGCCATTTCTGTTATCAAATTTGACAAGTAGAATAGTAATTGCCAAACATGCCACATCAGCAAATATGAACAGATTTGTGGCTCCAAATTTAGTTAAAAAAATAAAATTGGAGGGAATAATATAAATATATAATTTTTCAAAAAAACAAAACAAATTTTTTGGTAGGGTGAATTATATTTTAATTTTTTTTCTAATTTTTCAATTTTTTTTTCATTTTTTATATTTGTCTAGTCGGGAATAATATAAATATATAATTTTTTTTACAAATAGTTAAAAAAAGGTCACAAAACACAAAATAAACAAAAATAAAATTATAAAAAAATTTATATCCAAACAACACCTACGAACTTAGAGAGAAAGTTGATTGAGAATTGCCAAAATAACAAGTGACCATTGGAGCACCATTGATATAATTTGACAAAATAATATTATTTATTGTTAAATTATAACAATAAAAAATAATATTATAGCAACAATCATTAGAGATGCTCTAATGGAAACATTTTTGAAAGATACATGAGAGAGAGAGAGAGAGAGAGAGAGAGAGAGAGAGAGAGAGAATTCGGACCGTATGATGAAAGCTTGCATCATGCATAGAGAGATTGAAAAGGGTCTTGTGGGATGTAATGAGATTGAAAAGGGTTTTGTGGGATGTAATGCAAGTAGAAAAAGAGATAGAGAGATGTCAATCCATTTCACATACACTAGTATCGTACAAATGATGTCAGAGCCCCATCATTGTCTCAATAATCAGCAAGCATCCTCCCTCAGGACCGAAGAAAGAGAGAGATATGTGTTATTTGGTTTATTTTTTTTAAAAATATTTTTAGATGCATTTTTATTTTTATTTATAAATTTAATTAATTCTTTATACTTTTTATGTGTACTTAATCAAGATATATATAAAAAGTAAAATAAATTAGTTAAATTTTTTTTAAAAAATATTAAAAAAGATGAATTTTTGTTTATTTTTAGTGATTTTTTTTTCATATTTTATTTAATTATTTTTTTGTACTTTTTAGGAACATGTACCTACAAAATAAAAAAAAAAATTGACTAAAATATGGAAAAAATATATTAAGTAAAGATAAACAAAAATCTATTTAAAAATAGTTTTAAAATTTTGTAACAAAATTTTTTCACACTCACATAGATACGGGTTGTTTAAGGGTTGTTTGGGATGCTCTAAATAAGTGCACTTTTTGACTTTTTATGAAATATGGGTTGGGTTTGAAGTGATGTGATAGAGAGATAATGTGACTTAAATAAGATGATGTGACTTAAATAGGATAGTGATTTTTTGACTTTTTGACTTTTTTAACTGATGACAAACAAGGCCTTAGTGGTTTTAAATATCCATCTCTCCCTTATTTTTTTTTTATATAAAATAAAAAAATTAAAAGATGGAATTGATGAGATTTGAACCTTACATTTCAAAACTAAAAAAATAAAAAATTGACATTTTAAGTGACACACAACATATAATAAATATTTTATTTTATTTTTATTTATTTAAATTGGACACGCATTATATGTGTGCCACCCATTAGTAATTTTAATAAAAATGGTACATTACCGTAAATTCTCTTAAATAACTCGTTTATATTTTTTTTCCTAAATTTCAAAACTCAACTGCTAACTCCCTTAAAGTATTATTTTATTACATGTAACTTTTTTTGTTAGGATTTTATTAGAAATTTACAGAAAATTACATCACGTGTAAAGCAAATAACACTTTTTTAATTTTTTAAAATAATAATAGCAGTTATTGATTATTTTAAGATAATAATAGTCTTATTTAGTGATTTTATTTACACTTTATCTCTTTTATTTTAGTGACAATATGTAAACGAATCACTAGATAAGGGCATTATTACTTTAAAATTTTAATAAATGTGCCATATGTTGTAATAAATAATATTTTAAGGGGATTAGCGGTAGAGTTTTAAAATTTAAAAGAATAACGTAAAATAAGTTATAATTTAAAATGATTTACTATAATTTTACCTTAATAAAAAATACAGTATTGAGTTTTATAATTTTATCCAATCAAAAACAAAATAGGCACAATGTTAGTTTACACCAAGACCACCGCATAATTTTTCCAAATCAGGGGGACTGGGAGGCTCAGTGATGATGACGTCACTCACTGGCAACACTGGAGACTACCAAGTAAGATTCTCATATATATCATCATATCTTTGCTTGCATGCATGGCATTGCCAGTCAATATACTACTAATTAATATTTTATCAATTATTTATACAGTGATTAATCCACGTGTCCATATCGTAGGAGTTCTTCATGATATGACTAACCCCAAAATGTCATGTCATGAAAATGATTATTTTAATTAATTTTTTTTATAAAAAAACGTACAACAAAATAAATAGAGTAATATCATTGAGGGGTTGTTTGGTATTAGTTAATATAGTCAATTTTTTGTGTTTGGATTTTTTTAGTCTCGTTTGATTTTTGTTTTAAGATTTTTTTGATTTTTGTGAGAAAAAAAGTATAATGATTATGAGTAAAAAGTAATATTTTGTCTTATTGACTTATATAACCTATTTTGTCTTTTTGTATTTTTTAGCTCCAATGAGAAAATCAAACGAGGGTTGAATGTTTTGACTTTTTAGTTATTTTAGTTAAAACGTGAGAATTCCAACAAGGCCTCAAAGTGCCAATTTGACAACTTAATTTTTGGGTAAATTACACTGACACTTCCTGAGATTTTGTCCAATTACATTTCATTTCCTGACGTTCTAAAAATTATTTTCCCACTCCTGTGGTTAATAGTCTTATTTCACAAATCCTTCTACTTATATAAAAGACAATAACTTATAATAGAAAAACAGAGAAAATTAAATTGAAAAAAAAAGTAAAGCAAAAGAAAGGAATAAAAAAAGAAAAGGGATTTGATAATTGACCCCAAAGTGTCTAACTTATCTTTCAAAAGGATAAGAATTATATAGATTCTTTCAAATTCCCTTAATATTTTAAAACTTATTTCTTTACTATAATATCCTTATATATGTGTGTGTGTGTATCATATTGCAATCACTTTCTCTTATCTCAATCTCTCTTTTCTCTGTTTTGCTCTTATCATTGATACTCTTCATCGGCGTCATCACCGCTCTCCATTGGCGCCACCGCCACTCACCATTGATTCTCTGTTTTGCTCTTATCACTTGTTGTATCCACAACTTCAGATATGAGATTATTTACTGTCGTTGTTGCCAGAAAATAACAATTTGCGATGGTTCACAAACCTCAAATTTGGGATCCTTCACTCACTCTTTCGTTTTGGTTTTGATGGTTCGTGCTCTCTCTCTCTATATATATATACGTATGTGTGTGTCACTCACAATTTATGTTCTCACTCTTATTCTCTCTTTTTCTTTTTTCTTCTTCTTTTCTTTTTGATCCTCTGTTTTCGAACTCTGTCTCTCTATCTCTCTATTTTCTTCTCATGATGCTTTGTTCTTCCAATAGTAAAATTTTACTTTGATTCATGACACAACACTCTCTTGTAAAGCCATAATAGCAGCTTGTTTTAGAGTAAAATTTTACTTTGAATCATAGTATACTTTACTCTGATTCAGAGTAAAATTTTATTCTATAATAAATAAATAAATAAAAAGAGTAAAATTCTACTTTGAATCAGAATAAAATTTATTGTAATTGAAAGTAAAATTTTACTATCGTTAAGCAGATTAGTATGTTGTTAACCAGAGTAAAATTTTACTATTACAAAAACAAAGTATATACTAAATGAACGAACCAAAGTCAAATTTTACTTTTAGATCTATAAACAAACAAACAAAAAACTCTTGATTTTTCATTGCAATATCTCGATTTCTTATTTTTTTGTCAAATCTAAGTTTTTTATTTTATTTTATTTATCTGAGATATGAAATTATTGATCTCAAATATGAGTTTGTAAGTATCAAATCTATGATGGCGGTGGTTTGACGGTAAAAATAGTGGTTGCGGGCCGACGGTGGGGATGAGCGATGCCGATAGACGATGAACAACCATCGAATTGGTGGAGAGAGAGAGAGAGAGAAAGAGAGAGAGAGAGAGAGAGAGAGAGAGAGAGATGTAAAAGAAAGAGAAGAAAGAGATGGTATAATGGTAAAATAAAATATTTAAATAACAAATTTTGTTCTTCATACATGACTTTATAATTATGAGAGGGTTTTGAAAGTACTAACTTTTTTTTTTGTCCTTTTAAGAAGAAAGTGAAGTTTTTTTTGGGTGAATAACAAGAAAGGGAAGTTAGGAGAGGTGTATGGTCAAATTTTCAAAATAAAAAAATAAAAAGAAAAGGAAGAATGCATGAGTTCAATGTCTTTATTCCGTCTAAATAATTATAATGGTAGGGGGTTTAACGTAATTTCCTAAACGTCAGGGGATGATATGTATTAAACCCAAACCTCTGGGGGGTAAGTGTAATTTACTCTTAATTTTTTAAATAATTTTTAATTTTTTTAAAATTTTTTGTATATAATGAAAAAAATTTGATATGTTTAAAATAGATTTTTTTAATTCAATAAATACTTGTGAAGAAAAAAAGTAATTGATTGATATATATTATGTATGAGCACAATTCGAATAGGTTTGAGTAGGTTGAGAAGCCCAATTCGAATTGTGTTAAGATTTGTTCAGACTCTCCTAATTCTGAATTGTAATTTAAGATTGCTTGTCCAAACTTGATTTGAGGTAAGTCCTAGTTGCTTGAGTTGCCTAAATTATACATAAATTCCAGATTTTTTTGGATGCATCCAGGTTAATTAATTCATTAAAATTAAATTTTATTAATTTTTATATATATTCATCAATAAAAATAAAACAAATAATTTAGATAATGTGACAAAGATGGAGCGGGAAGAGATAAGAATTGAAAAAGTGATAATATTGAGTTATATATATATATAATAGGGTTAATTGTTAAAAAATCCAAGTTAAAGAAGGTAAAAAGCATGAGATCCAGGAGAAATTTTTTGTTGGTGAGAGGTCCACCTTTTGTAAAATTGTTTTGTCAGAAGTCCTTTTGTTTGTTTTGAAGGACATTTCGTTTCTAATTTTAGCCCTCAATTTATCTGTTGACTTTTTTTTTATTTGTTGACTATCTGTTCAAATTTATATTTATTTGTTCAATTTTTTTTCCTATCAAAAAATTCCCATTTGTTCAAATTTTTTAACTATCTGTTCAATTGTTTTTGCCTATCTGTTCAAAATTTTCCCTCTATTTGTTTAATTTTTTCCTTATCTGTTTAAAATATATTTGAAGAAAATTTCTATCTATTTGTGTGAATTTTTTTTCCTTATCAAGCATACATCCACTATCTGTTAAAAATTATCAAGCATATATCTGCATTCTATCTGCACAAATTGATTTCACACACAAATTTACATAAATTGGTTTCAAATTTTTATTTTATCTGTTAAATCTAGCAATACAACCAAGCATATTTGTTGAAACAACTATTCATAATCCATTGGCCAATCCAATACTCTCAGCTAAGCATTATCTGTTGAAACAACGAAGTGTTATTTGTTGAAACCAGCACACAATTATTGTAATTTGTTTTATCAACTATATCACAAATAATGATATAGATGAGGTTTAATCTATCTATGTTCAACATTCATAACAAAAATCTAAACTTACATTTAAAAAAAAAAAAATTAAAAAATGAACAGATCAAAGAGAAAGAGAGAGAGAGAAAGAAAGAAAGATATAGGATATTGCAATCTGTTTCATTATCTTTATCACTATATAAATATAGATTTATCTGTGATATAAATAGACTCAACCTTGTCCAGATTTGATGACTCTGACTCTGAAAATCTTGATTCAGGAGGAGATCTGGCGATGAACAGGGAGAGAGGAGGTGGTAGGAGAGGCGAGTGACGCCGAAGTTAACTTTATCAATGCAGATAAACAGATCTGTGTTGTGATCACAATCAGACACAAAATCAAATCCAAAAACATACTAGATCAAGACATATTATAAGACCTTGATTCGATAATCAATCGAATAGAAAGATAGAGTGTGTGTGTTTGTGTGTTTTAGAGAGAGAAAGTATTATTTAAGATCATGAACTGCGAACACAAGTCTTGAGTAGACTTTGGTCACATCTCAAAAATATTTCTTCAGTTAAAATGGTCATTTATCTTTCTCATCTTATAATAATTAAGATTTAAGTAAATTAGTATTTGATAAGATTTAAGTAAATTAGTATATCGGAGCAGTTTGTGTCTAGTCCGAAATCGGATTGGATGGTGCTGTTGGGCTCGTGGGGACCCGCCACGGGTTCCGTTTTGATAATCCGAATCGTTAATGTGTAGAACTCGTAGAGTACTATATGTTTGTAAAAAATCACGTTGATAGAATATCGATAGCTATATGATCAAAACAGTTTTTTGTCAAACGTTAATTTGTTCACCGTCTATTTTTTTTTTTTTATACAAAACTGATTTGATCACATAGCTATTGATATCCGATCAACGTGATTTTTTTAAAGCATATAATACTCGATGAGTTCTACACATTTGTCATGACCCGAACTCGCCCTTATGGATTAAGGTCATAACCGGCTAATAATCATGAGATTACCTGCGACCTCGAACTTGATTAAACTTGTTTCAATATAAATAAAGGGGGCCAAACGGAAGCAGACTCAAATAATTTTGTCCAATAAGTTGTTCTTACATGGCATAGTAAACTTAATTCAAAAGCATTTTATAATAACCCACGTATACAAATAGAGTTAATATCTCATATACATCCAGGAACTTTCAGATATACAGTCAGCCAAACAAAAACTTATACACATAGGTGATCCAACATGTTCACCAAAATAGTATAAGAGTAAACAAAAGAACAAAAGGACAAAAACAAAGTCTCGTGCATGAGACATTCGGGCTAACTCCTCAAAAACTTGACTTCATCTCATGATTTTCACCGAGGCTGGGTTTGGATGTCTCTTTGCTCACCTATATACACATGAATGAGAGTGAGCGAAAGCTCAGTGAATAATATCAAATAAGGAAGTTACATGAATGAAGATTCGTAACAGGCATATCAAACGGCCTTAGGTCCATTCGTTCGTATCAAACGGCCTTTGGCCGTATCATTCATGTCAAACGACCTTTGGTCCAACCATCTATATCAAACGGCATTTGGCCCAATCATTCATGTCAAACGGCCTTTGGTCTAATCATCTATATCAAACGGCCTTTGGCCCAATCATTTATGTCAAACGGCCTTTGGCCCAATCATAAATATCAAATGGCCTTTGGCCCAATTATCTATATCAAACGGCCTTTGGTCCAATCATTCGTGTCAAATGACCTTTGGCCCAATCATCTATATCAAACGGCTTTTGGTCCAATCATTCATATCAAATGGCCTTTGGCGGAATCATCTATATCAAATGGCCTTTGGCCCAACCATTTATATCAAACGGCCTTTGGCCCAATTATCTATATCAAACGGCCTTTGGCCCAATCATTCATGTCAAACGACCTTTGGCCCAATTATCTATACTCATTTCATACTTGAGGTCATAATTATATCACATTCCAACGGCCTTATCTAATCGTTGGCATAACGAATATCTGATTTAAATTAACAAATTCGTAAACTCAGACAGAAATAAGCATTTAAAAGGTAGCATACTTCTATACATTCTTACTGAGATATTACTCACAGTGTTCTGCCGGTGGATTTGTCCTTGTGCTTAACCCTACACATTACATAACATATTGGGTCACAAACGATTCAATCCGTTCTTAATTTTATCTACTTCTCTTAGGCCTCTTTCTTATCATTTTTACTCATTTATAATGTTCAATGCATGCCTAAGAGTGCTTAGAAATGAAAGAGAATGAAAAAGGAACATAAAACAACTTTTTGAAATTTCTAAAATGGAGCTCTCTGCTCGAGCGCAGCTTTGGTCGCTCGAGCGGACCCTTTTGGTCTACAAAAGTACTGGTTGCATGCATTTTACACTTGAGTGATATTTCTGACGCTCGAGCGAGAGGTCTTACAAAACAGGGTTCGCTCGAGCGTACACTTTGTCGCTCGAGCGATAGTACAAATTTCTGCAAAACTTCTGGGAGCTAAATTTTCACGCTCGAGCGAGACTTTTCTCGCTCGAGCGAACAGGTCGAATTCTAGGTTTTCCAGAATTCTGTTTAAGCTTCAAACTCAACCCTAAAGGCTCAAAAACTTGCAATTTGATACCAAAACATGGGAAAAACATTGCCTAGCATGAAAACATGGGTAATTCAAACTCAATTGACAAAAAAAATCATGGTTCATCTCCCAAATTTCCAAAAATCATTTCAAGTTCTTCAAAGTTAATGAAATCAAGTTACACATCTTCATGAATTATGCATGCATGTAATTTATTGACTCAAATTCCATTTCAAATGGTACAGATGATGTTTATGCTCATGGAGCTTAACAAAACCATGCTTGCATATATGATCTAGTACTCAATTTCTCATATTTAACATGTTACATGCTTGATTATGCAATTTCATTGCAACTCCCTACATGCATGGTTATATTGATTTCAAAAACATCATCATCAACTCAATTCTTGTTCTTGGTCATATAACATTCTAGAATTCATGCAATTATGAACTTAAATTCATGATGTTAAGTTCAATTACCCACCTAGGAGCTCCAATCTCCCAATTCCTAGCTAGTTCTTGAGCTTAGCCTTCCAAATCCTTAAGGTTTGAGACAACTCTACAATTTTTCCTCTTCTTCTCTCACTAGAACCGGCCCTTTATCTCTCTAGAGTGTATATCCAAAATTTTGAGCTCACAAATGGTGAGTATAAGTGTAGTTAGCTCTTTATATATGCTTGCCTTAATCAATTTGTTTGTGGCTAAGTATTTGTGCTTAATTAATCAGTTTGATCTAATTATTTTGATCCAAATCAATTTCCAATTAAATTTCACCGTAGGCTCTAAAAATCATGCTAATCATAAAAAAACACAGTCAATTCTACTTTTTGACGCCTCTACGACCTTCAATTAAATTTTTATAGCAAAGAATCAAACAAATTTTCCTATGGTGAACAGATTTTCAGAAACACATATAGTCATATAAATGGCACTCAAAATCATATTAGGCACATACTCACAACATAATTAAGATTAATTAACATAACACGAGACAGGGTTATGACAATATTAAACGGCTCGAATTATCAAAAT
Source organism: Camellia japonica (assembly GCA_030407325.1). Taxonomy (NCBI): domain Eukaryota; kingdom Viridiplantae; phylum Streptophyta; class Magnoliopsida; order Ericales; family Theaceae; genus Camellia; species Camellia japonica. The sequence continues at coordinate 44,251,529 of JAPPVO010000007.1, forward strand.
GGGACTCGTAGTGGACCCCCATGGTCCCAACAACACCGTCCAATCTGATCTCGGACTCGACACAAGCTGAACCCTTAGTTTATTAATTTTTTTGAAAATTTCAAAAAAATATAGAATTTTGATATAATTAACTTTCTTTGAAAAATCTAAAATTCTCGATATATTGACTTATGATTATGTATCAATTTTAACTAGTAAATAGCAATCTCAATCAAACAATCGAAGACAAATCGACACAACGATTTAACGTGGAAAAATCACAATTGGAGCGCCTCTAATTGTGATAAAAAAATCACGAGCAAAAGTCACAAAACAATCCACTAAGAAAACAAAAAGGAATTACATACACTTAATTACCTAGTGAATCCATGCCTGAATTGAACCAACCCCTATGTACCTCTTCCATCAACGTCTTCACTTTGGAATTGTCTTGCCCAACGTTGAATTCACAACGTTGATGTTGAATCCACGACGATGAGCCACTCCGGAATCCACCAAAGCTTCAGGCCCAAATTCCACGGAATCCACCGAATAACAAATCTCTCTTTTGTGAATAAAACAAAATAAACAAACCCTTTGATATAATCCACTCAATTCATGATAGAAACTTTCACAGATATCAAAGGAAACCATCAAAGAAGCTCCAGATGAAAACCCTAATACTCAAAAAGAAGATCTGGAAGTCGTACCCTAAAATCTGACTGAAACACAACTTTATAGTAAACTAGGTCGCGATGGTCACTCGAGTGAAGGAATGCTCGCTCGAGTGAACAATAAACCTTGTCAATATTTTTGTAGTCGGTGAAAACTTTTGGGACCAAAGATTCTTCGCTCGAGCGCACATTCCTTTGCTCAATCCCCGACATAGTCGGCGAAGTGACAAACATGAAAGGATTAAAATTACAAACTCCTCTGCATAGGCACAATTCAGGTTGGAATCACATCTAAAAACTCATAGCCTCACTGAAATAAAAGAACGAATAAAATTACAACTAAAAGGAGTTTTGTCAAACGGAATTGCCAATAACAAAAACCTAACAGTGTTAATGAGAAATGGATCAGAACTAATGTAGATGGTGTGAATATATAAATATAAACAAGTTAAAATATACATCTGAATATAAAAAATATGAATACATTCTTTTTCATCTATATGACAAATGAATTATTGCTAATAATAAAATTACATTTTATGTGAATTATAATCTCATGATAATCCAATGTAATTATAGTAAATTTATGGGGTTTATGGTATTTTTCTAAAATTTCAAGAGAAGACAGTGTGATTTACCCTTAAATTTTTTACCTAGCTTAAGTTATTTAAAAAAAAAATTTGTAAATCCAAATAATTTTAACCTTATATTTGTAAATCAATGATGTTTTCTAAAATTGAAAACATAAATTCATCTAATTTATTGTAAAAAAAAAAATTCGATGCCATGTTTTGAGAATCAATTTTACAAAACAATCCAATTTTGTAAACTAAGTCAACTTGGAAATTTTATTTCAAAACAATATGAGTTTGGAAAAAAGTTCTTTCAAAATTATGTGTGAATGAGAGAGCTTCTCAATACATCTCGAAGGAGGTAAAACTAACTCAAAGGAAGAAGAGGTCCACCTTGGCCTACATGACATCATAAAATTAGTTAAATCTATCTTGTAGGGGATAAATGAAAAGAATTATTGAAGAAGAATATCTCTTATGACCCCTACAAAATTTCCACAAAAAGCTTTATTATCAAAACTACAAGAATTTACAATTTTGGCGAATAAAATTTTTTAATTGGCATTGGTTTATGATATAGCTACTAAAATTTTTTAGTCGAGAAATATTAATTATTGACAACTAAATTTAGTTTTAGTCGGCAAAAATTTCACTTTTGGCGACTAAAAATCGTATTTGGTGTCGTAAGTCTATATTTAAGGCTACTATTTTTTTTTTAGTCGTCATATATTATTTTTTGCTAACAAAATAAATTTTAGTTGCCAAATAAAAGGCATATTCTTATTGTTACTCTTTGGTGACCAAAAAACTTGGTCGGCATTTCTTAAGTTTTGCTGACTAAAAAAAACATTAGTTGTGCCATATGATCTTTTACCGACCAAAATTATTTTTAGTCGCCAAGATATTTTGGGCGACTATAAAGTTAGTCGCCGTTAATTTATCTTCGGCTACAAAATAGAATAGTCAGCATATATATTTCAATTGCTGACAAAACATTGATTTAGTTGCTAAAAATGTTAAAAGTTTAGGAAGGGAAACAATTTATTGCTACCCCGCGCTTTCTCTGTTAGACAAAATGATATTCAAACTCTCTTACACCCAAACTGTCTCACCACCAAACCTCACACAAAATCACTTCACTACAGCCCACCGTATAGAGGACGTCGGCAAGGCCATTGCCACTGCCACTGCCGGAAATCACCACCCCCACAGACGCAGCTCACAGGTTCTCTCTCTTACTCTCTTCAACTCGATCTCTAGCTCTCGAGCTATCTGTGTGTGTGTCTCTCTCTCTCGCTCACAGTCTCTTTCTGTCTATCTCTCACTCTCTCTCTTTCTCTCACCCCATCTTTTGTTTCCCCCTTTTCTGATTGTTCATTTAGGGTTTAATTTTGTGTTGATTTAGATAGTTCCTCTGTTTTCTCATTTTTTGAAACCCAGATCTGTTGATTTAGGGTTTTAGTCTCAACGTCTTAGGCAAATGTCTAACTTTGACTGTTAATTAACTGCACATTTTATGGATTCCTCATAAGCTTGCATGTTGAAACAAGATTTTTTATTTTTTTATTATTTTTTTGTTGTTGTCGTTGGTAGAAATAGGACCTTAGGAGTCCTTTACGCTTCCCAAAATTAAAATATTTAGTTTGTGAATTTTCTAAGAGCTAACATTATGATTGAATCACTGGCATGAATAAAGCAAATGTCTATTTCATTTTTCATCTTCATTTCCTGGATGACTACAATGTTAACAATACTTGTGCTGATTGATATACAAAATAGAGCATGTTAGCCTTTATAAAATAGTGCAGCTGCATCATCTAAAAACTAGGTGTCTTATAGCTCTACATTTAGCTCAGTATGTTGCTGTATGCAGAGATCATTGTGAACAAAGTTTTGAAGGCCTTCTTAGTGCTTTCAAGGCAAGGCAGTTCTAATGTATCTTGAGGCTTAAGAATTAAGCATGGATTTTGTAAATCTTATATCTTGAGTATTCAAGGCTGAATTAAATTTGTAACCTTTTTGTCTTTTTTATGCATGTGGTTAGTTCTTAGTTTTAGTGATTTATAAGTGATCCAAAATGTTTTAATACTATGTTTTGTGTTGCTTAACATATTGCCATGTTTTCACAAACAATTTATTTCTTAGATTGCTTGCTCATGAGTGTATTCTTTGATTCATTTTTTTGTTTGATTCTTTTGTATTGTTACTTATGAAATACTTTTTTTTTGGAACCCCTTTTAGATTGTTAATCATTTCTTTTGTTGAATTTTAGCTTGGATTGAACCTCAAAGATAATTTCTTGATCTGGGTTATGTGATTGTGATTGTTGGTGAAAACAAAGTTGTTGTACCCCACAATTTAAATATATATATAAAAAAACCAAGAAAATGAAGGACCCCAATTGGGTCATTCGTTTCAAGAGGCCTCTAAATTTTATGTTCTATGTAGTATAGTTTGTATGTGTTAGTAAATTTGTATACATACATTAACTCTCATATTTGTAAACCCAACAAATTGTTGTTGTTGTTGTAGTTAGAATTTATTGTGAACAAAAGCTGAGATTTTTGTTTAAAGATTTGATGACGAGTTTTCATGGCTATTGGGGGAGGGTATCTTTGTCTTAGGTTTCTTATGTTAATTTTCTTAGGAGACATATAGTTCTTACTAGTGTCCTTTTTTTTTATATATATATAAAAAAAATTCACTTGTACAAGTTAAACTTGGTGCTTTTTAATGAATTTACCCATATATATATATATATAGAGAGACAGAGAGTTTGGGAGTGTGACCATGAAATTTCCATTGTGTTCTAGAAATTGGTCTGACGAACTTTGATACACTTAATGTAATATAATTTCACAACTGTGCATTTCTTAGGACAGATACAACGATTTTTAAAAAATCAGGACACAGATAAGAAAAAAAGAAAATATTAAAAACATTTTACAGACAAGGATATTAAAAATGCATCTGGAGAATGTTTAGACACGACACGCATGTCCGTCCAATGTCCCCAACATGTCCAATCGAAAAATTATAGCGATTCAGGTTTTGACTCGACATTTTACTATGTTCCGGACTCGGGTTTCATGGTTCAATGTTGTTGTCTATCTCTTATTCCCCTTGTTGTTCCTTGGATTGGTGATTTGGATTGTAGTTGTGTGTTTGGAACAGGTTGGTTGCTTGATTTTCCAAACCTATGTTGCCCAGATTTTTGCTCCTCCGCTCGAGTGGCCATTCTTGCTCTCGAGCGGGATTCTTAAACCCTTAGTATTTTTTTGTGGACCTGCAAATGCTGGAAGAGTGTATTCTACGCTCGAGCGGCCAATCTTGAGTTTGAGCAATGTCCTTCGTCTGTAAAACTTCTGAAAGTGTGTATTCTACGCTCGAGCGTCACTTTTTGTGCTCGAACGGAACATTGTATCTGACGCTCGAGCTTCACTTTTAATGCTTGAGTTGACTGTGTGTATAACAGTCTGTGAAGATGACTTTTTTTTATCACTTTTTCATTCCTCTCTCTCTCTCTAAAACTTTTCAAAAACTTAGATCTTGAGTTTCTCTCTCTAAAACTCGTTTTCTCTCTACTATTTCACCTAGATCCGTTGGGATCTTTCCCTTAGTGCCTTTGAGAAAAAGGTAGAGCTTCTCAAGAGCTCTGTTTTGATCCGAGTAGAAGTTGATTTCGACATCTTTGAAGCTTCTCCTTTGTTGCTTTGGTCTTCTAAGTTTAAGGTAGGGATTTTCTACACTTTCATATGATTTTTAACTTAGTTATTTGATGATTGTATAACAATGGTGGGCTTTGGATGTATTATGGACAAACTTAAGGTTTGGGTTGTAAAATCAAAAGAGGGGTTTCTAAGTGTATGTTGTGGGAATGGTTATGAGGTTAAATATAAGGTGGTATGGTTACACTATTGTTGATTTTGGCTTTGGGTTGATATTTGAAAAAAGGAGTTTGCCCTAAAATGATTACAATACTTATTTCGCATAAATAAATGAAATTGGTGTTATAAACATGAAATTGGGTGAATATTGAAATAGATGGTGGAGTTGAGTATGTAATATCTCTCACCTTTGAAAATTTTGAATAAACTATCTGTCTGGGGATTGAATATATGTTTAGAAATATTTGTGTTGGGCTATGGGTAGAGAATAGCTATGTTTGTTGTAGAAATTGTATGAAGATTAGGTGAATTAAAACTAATCTATTGTTGGTGGTCAATGAATATGACTATGTTTTAAATACATTGTATATGTATGATGTTTGGGAGGAGAAAGGGGATGTACTTCATGTTTAGGAGGAGAGATGGACTCCACTGAAATTAAGTTAGCCGAAGTGTCCTCGATGAAAGTCCCGAAACCACGAGTATATATCGGTGCCGATCCCGCGGATGAAATTTTCGTAAAATGGCAGATTGAAGTGTTTGTATAGTAATTGTGTTGATGAGATAACCACTGAGTTGTAGTCTCAATTGCGTTGTTGAAAGATAATGAGATTGGCTCATGGATTGAAATGAATTGAAAAAAAATAGAATAAGATATGAACATGGTACTTTATGATTACTAAAAATGTGAATGTTTTGTCGTAGGCATTGTATATGCACATTGTACTTATATCTTTATTAAATCTCATATATTGTGTTAGATTATTCCTACTAGGCTTTGGCTCACCCTATTTGGAAAAACCATTTTCAGGTGCTGGTGACATACCTCTGCTAAGGCAATAGCGTGGAGGGACTTTTGGGAAGTAAGAGCTTCTTTATTTTGTTTTTATTCTTTTGTATAGCGAAAGAATTTAACTATATTGAGCTAGGCTCACTTTTGTGTAACCAAGCAATGACTTGGAAAGATGTAAGCCTATAGGGCATCTGACTATATGTTTAGTTTCATTTCTCTCAACATTGTAACACATGCTATAGATTCAGGATAAACATTGGTGAATGTATATCGCATGTGTTAACCTTTGTAAACGAACTCTGAACTCTGATGAATGAGTGTATCTTATTTACGTTATTCCTCCGCTTATGAGTTGTATTTATTACATAATTTTGGGGGGGCGTTACAACTTCGTATTAGAGCGTATCAGGTTTGAATACTTTAGGTACGTGGGAAGTGGTTATTACCACAATGGATTTATCTCGCTTAGCTAGAGCGTTAATATATATTGTATGCTTATGTGATTATATGAGTATGGGATATAATTTCTAGGATGTTGATCAAGTCTAAGGGTTTCTAGTAGTCCTATTGGAAAGACACCTGATCACTGTTGTTTCTAATTGGAACTCTGGCAACATTGCGGGACGGTCACTATCCGAAAATGAAATTCGTATGTATTTATATGACTACGACTACGTGCTTAGATGAAATGAATTACTGTTGTCTAACGTATTAGGGTGTGAGTGAGTTAGCTTTGGCACATTTGTGAATGTGCTAATCTCTTGTGTTACCTTCATTAGGATGTCATGACGTGGTTGTAGTGGTAGGCCTAGAAGGCACGAGGTGCCTATACCGGATGAAATTTCGGCAAACGAAGAAGGGGTTAGCCAAGCCAATGTGGCCGAACCAGTTGGTCAACAGGCCATGGATGCCTTAGCCCACGAAATAACAGGAGCATTGCGGGAATCTATGGACATTCTTAGAGCTGAGAATCAAGTCCAGGCCTAAGTAGCTGAGGCAGGGCCATCTTTTCTGAAGAGAGAGTTTTTTTCGGTCAAATCCGGATGAGTTTTTGGGTGATCCAAAGGAGCCACTAAAAGTAGATGAGTGGCTAGAACAAATAGTGAAGACGTTCGAGATGCTTGGCATCGAAGACGACTAGTTAAGGGTGACCATGGCATCTTTCCAATTGAAGGGGGATGCGGGTCAGCGGTGGAAGTATGCGCGTGGGCGCATTGGGGTGACTTGGGAGGCTTTTGTCAACGCCTTCCACCTCCTACAGTTAGGGAGAAGTTGAGAGACTAGTTTTCTAAATTGGTGCAGTTGAACACACCAGTGGCTGAGTTTGAGGCCATATTCACTAGCTTCTCTAGGTTTGCACTTGAGTTAGTGGTGACTGAAGAGCACCGTTGTTTGGAGTTTGAGAAGTGATTGAGGACCGGACTCATGTTTAGAGTGGCCGGATCCATGATTAGAGACTATAGATGCCTTGCAAAGGTGGCCGCCTATCTGGAAACTGTTATGCAGACAGAGGAAAAGAGGATGAGGGGCTCCAAGAGGAGTCAAGATAATCAGGAAGACAGTAAGAGGCAGAGGGGTTTTAATCCCAGTTGTCCTAGAGAGCTCAGTCGAGGTCCACTTTTTCAGTACCAAGTTTGGGTTTTGGGAGGGGTGGCCAAGGAGATTTTACTTGTTTTAAGTGTGGTTAGTTGGGCCACAAGTCTCCAGCTTGCCCGCAGAGAGGTGGAGGGCAGCGGGCAGCATCATCTTCGGCTCGTTCTCAGGGCCAGAATCAAGGGAGAGGGCAGCCACTCACTTGTTATCAGTGTGGGCAGGCGGGGCACATGAAGAGATTTTGTCCACAGTTGGGTGGCACATCTGGTGCATGTAGTTCGAGGCAGACATAGAGCCACCAGCCTGCACAATTAGCACAAGCCTTGAGGGCTAATTAGGGAGCCTTTTCGGCTTAGTCAGTGCATCAAGCGTATTCTCCAAGGGGTGAGCAGGTTGAGCAGAGACCTACGGGGTGTATATATATTGTTATAGTGCCAGACCTTATACCTGCTCCTTCTGTAGTGAGAGATACCTTCTTGTTTTGCAATTTAGTTGTTAATGTACTGATTGATACGGGTGCATCCCATTCTTTTATCTCGTCTACATTTGCATTGATTTTGGGATTAGAGTTGGCTCAGTTAGCATCTTCTATCTGTGAAGAGTTACCTATTAGTGGTGAGGTTATTTTGAAGCAGGGGTGTCGAGGTTGTGACATAGAGGTTGCCGGTCGTCGACTTCCATTTGTATTTGTATTGATTGACATGTCTAGTTTTGATGTTATTTTGGGTATGGACTAGTTATCGTCATACTGGGATGTTATAGATTGCTACCGTTAGAGGGTTACTATATGTACCTTGAGCGCTGATTGCTTTTATTTCTTGGGGGACCGAGTGGATAGAGTCTTATTACTAGTATATGATCCGCGTGGGCGAAGTGAACTTAGTTGCCTTCTTGAGTAGTGAATGTGATGAAGTCCAGGTTGAGTTGCCAAGGGTGGTTTGTGAATACCCCGATGTCTTTCCTGAGAATCTTATAAGTTTACCACCTCACCGAGAGATCAAAATCTCTATCGATTTAGTTCCTGATATGACACCGATTTCTATGGCACCGTATAGATTTGCACCTGCTAAATTGAGTGAGCTAAAGATTCAATTCCAGGAATTGTTAGATAAGGGTTTCATCCGCCCTAGTACTTTACCTTGGGGAGTACCGACTCTCTTTGCTAAAAAGAAAGATAAAGCGTTGCGACTTTGTATAGATTACCAGAAGTTAAACCAAGTAACTGTTAAGAACAAGTACCCAATGCCTCGTATAGATGATCTGTTTGATCAGTTAAGGGGGTCTTGTTATTTCTCTAAGATAGACCTGAGATCGGATTATCATTAGTTGAGGGTAAAAGATGAGGATATTCCGAAGGCGGCATTCCGTACGCGGTATGGCCATTACGAGTTTCTAGTGATGTCTTTTGGGCTAACCAATACTCCAGTAGTATTTATAGATTTGATGAATCGGATCTTTCGTGAGTTCCTAGAGTGTTTTGTAGACGACATCTTGATTTACTCACTCTCTGAGGAGGAGCACGAGGAACATTTAAGAGTAGTGCTTGAGTTGCTTAAATCCCATAAATTATACGCTAAGTTTGGAAAGTGTGAGTTTTGCTTAAAGGAGGTTAAATTCTTAGGCCATGTAGTATCCAGGAAATGGGTGATTGTAGATTCCTCCAAGATAGAGGCAGTGCAAAATTGGGCACAACCAAGGAATGTTTTTGAGATTCGTAGTTCTTAGGGTTGGCCGGGTATTACCATCGGTTTGTGAAGGATTTCTCTAAGCTAGCCTCACCTTTGACTAGGCTGACAAAGAAGGAAATCAAGTTTGTATGGAGTGAGTCTTGTGAGAAGTCGTTCCAAAAGCTTAAGGTTAGACTCACCACTACTCCAGTCTTGATTATTCTGGAGAGGCATTTGGGCTATTCATTATATTGTGATGCCTCACGAGAAGGTTTGGATTGTGTATTGATGCAAGAGGGGAATGTAGTAGCCTATGGCTCACAGAAGTTGAAAACACATGAGAGAAATTATCCTACCTATGACCTAGAGTCAGCAGAGGTGATTTTTGCCTTGAAGATTTGGAGGCACTATCTGTATGGTGAGAGATTTGAGGTGTTTTCTGATCACAAGAGTCTGAAATATCTGTTTACACATAAGGACTTGAATTTGAGGCAGAGAAGGTGGATGGAGTTCATAGTGGATGGAGTTGAGAGGAAGTACTATGAGAGTTTCACTATTCACACCTTGCGGTGCATCCAGGAGGCACAAAGATGTATCACAACCTTAGTCACCAGTTTTGGTGGAGGGGTATAAAGAAGGATGTAGCTGTGTTTGAGTCAAAATGCCTTACTTGTCAGCAAGTGAAGCCGAGCATCAAAGGCCAGTGGGTTTGTTGCAACCCTTACTGATAGCCGAGTGGAAGTGGGAGCATGTCACGATAGATTTTGTTGTGGGTCTTCCTAAAACTCAACGGGACAGTGATGCCATTTGGGTGGTAGTTGACCAGTTAACCAAGTCGGCGCATTTTATTCCTATGCGCGTAAGTGACTCGGTAGATTATCTTACCGACCTTTACATCAGGGACATCGTGAGATTGCATGGGGTCCCTGTGACGACTGTTTCAGATAGAGATCCGTGTTTCTCTGCTTGATTGTGGCAGAGCTTGCAGAGTGCCTTGGATACCAGATTGACTTTTAGCACAGCGTATCACCTTTAAACTGACGGGCAGTCGAGCGTACTATTCAGATCGTTGTGGATATACTTCAAGGTTGTATCCTTGACTTCAAGGGGTTGCGGAAGAGGCATTTGCCCTTAGTGGAGTTTGCCTATAATAATAGTTTCCAATCGAGTATTGGTATGACACCATTTGAGGCCTTGCATGGCTGACCATGTAGATCTCTAGTGTGCTAGGCCTAGGTGGGTGATGCACCTTTGTTGGGTCCAAAGTAGGTTCGGGAAACGACGGAGAAAGTGGTACTTATTCGTAAGAAGTTAGTTACGGCTCATAGTCGCCAGAAAAGTTACACCAACCGTAGGAGGAGACCTTTCTCTTTTGAGGTGGGAGATCATGTCTTTTTGAAGATATTACATAGACGAGGTTTGATGAGATTTGGGAAGAGTGGGAAGTTGTCCCTTCAGTTTATTGGGCCTTTTGAGATCCTTGGGTGAATCGGGGAGGTAGCTTACCGTTTGGCGTTACCGCCACAACTTTTTGAGGTTAATGATGTGTTTCATATTAGTATGCTTCGAAAATATGAGCCGGATCCATCGCACATGTTGGATTGGACCGACTTAGAGGTAGATGAGGATGCCTCGTATGAGGAGAGACCGGTGAGAGTCTTAGATTCACGGGATCAAGTCTTGCGAGGCAAGACAATCCCCTTGGTCAAAGTATTATGGAAACATCATGGGATTAAGGAAGCAACTTGGGAGCGTGAATTGGAAGTCCGTGAGAAATATCCAGACTTATTTGTTAATGTTTGAACGTATATTGAGATTTTGATTATGTTAATGAAGTGTAAAAGCACTGTATATGTTTTAGAAATGTAAGGATATTTAACATGTTGCGGATGTTTTGGAAGCATGGATTCAATATAAGCATTGCATATGTTTTGAGAATATGACGTATTGTATGTGTTGTATCACCTTTGAAAACATTGTATATGCTGTTTAGGTTTTGGAAATATGAGTTTATTATAAACATTGAAAATGTTGGAAATATGAAATGTATATTCATAATGTGATGGGATTGAATGACCGGTAGATGGGTCATGTCGTTGAAATTGAATTGAAATCATTGTGGTAATGGCTTAAAACATAGTTTTGAAACTTAAATTGTAATTTCGGGACGAAATTCTTTAAGAGGGGGATTATAGCGACTCCGATTTTGACCCGACATTTTATTATGTTCCGGACTCGGGTTTCATGGTTTAATGTTGTTGTCCATCTCTTATTCCCCTTGTTGTCCCTTGGATTGGTCATTTGGATTGTAGTTGTGTGTTTGGAACAAGTTGGTTGCTTGATTTTCCAAACCTATGTTGCCTAGATTTTTGCTCCTCCGCTCGAGCGGCTATTCTTGCGTTCGAGCGAGCTTTGCAATTTTTTCTCCTCTGCTCAAGCGGCCATTCTTGCACTCGAGTGGGATTTGCAAACTCTCAATATTTTTTTGTAGACCTACAAAAGCTGGAAAAGTGTATTTTCCGCTTCTACGGCATTTCCTATGCTCGAGCGGCCAATCTTGAGCTCGAACGATGTCCTTCGTTTGCAAAACTTCTTAAAGTGTGTATTCTACGCTCGAGTGGACTGTGTGTATAACAGTCCGTGAAGATGACTTTTTTAATCATTTTTTCATTCCTCTCTCTCTCTAAAACTTTTCAAAAACCTAGATCTTAAGTTTCTCTCTCTAAAACTCATATTCTCTCTATTATTTCACCTAGATCCGTTGGGATCTTCCCCCTAGGGCCTTTGAGAAAAAGATAGAGTGTCTCAAGAGCTCTGTTTTGATCCGAGTAGAAGTTGATTTCGACGTCTTTGAAGCTTCTCCTTTGTTACTTTGGTCTTCTAAGTTTGAGGTACAGATTTTCTACACTTTTATATGGTTTTTAACTTAGTTATTTGATGATTATGTAACAATGGTGGGCTTTGGGTGTATTATGAACAAACCTAGGGTTTGGGTTGTAAAATCAAAAGAGGGGTTTCTAAGTATATGTTGTGGGAATGGTTATGAGGTTAAATATAAGGTAGTATGGTTACACTATAGTTGATTTTGGCCTTGGATTGATATTTGAAAAAGGGGAGTTTGCCCTAAAATAATTATAATATTTATTTTGCATAAATAAATGAAATTGGTGTTATAAACATGAAATTGGGCGAATATTGAAATAGATGGTGGAGTTGAGTAAGTAATACCTCTCACCTTTGGAAATTTTGAATAAACTATCTCTCTTGGGATTGAATATCTGTGTTGGGTTATCGATGAAGGATAGTTATGATTGTTGTAGAAATTGCACGAGGATTAGGTGAATTAAAACTAATATATTGTTGGTTGTCAATGAATATCACTATGTTTTAAATACATTGTTTATATATGATGTTTGGGAGGAGAAAGGGGATATACTCCATGTTTGCGAGGGATAAGGGATGGATTCTATTGAAATTAAGTTGGCCGGAGTGTCCTCAGTGAAAGTCCCGAAATAACGCATATACATAAGTGCCGATCCCGTGGACGAAATTTTCGTAAAATGGCAGATTGAAGTGTTTGTGTGGTAATTGTGTTGATTAGATAACCACTGAGTTGTAGTCTCAGTTGGGTTGTTGCAAGATAATGAGATTGGCTCATGGATTGAAATGAATTGAGGAAAAATGGAATAAGATATAAACATGGTATTTTATGATTACTAAAAATGTGAATGTTTTGTCGCAAGCATTATATATGCACATTGTATTTATATCTTTGTTAAATCTCATATGTTGTGTTAGATTATACCTATTGGGTTTTGGCTTACCCTATTTGGAAAAACCATTTTCAGGTGCTGGTGACATGCTTCCGCCAAGGCAATAGCGTGGAAGGACTTTTGGGAAGCAAGAAGTAAGAGCTTCTTTATTTTGTTTTTATTCTTTTGTATAGCCAAGGGTTTTAACTGTATTGAGCTAGGCTCACTTTTGTGTAACCAAGCAATGACTTGGAAAGATATAAACCTATAGGGCATCTGACTATATATTTAGTTTCATTTCTCTCAACATTGTAACACATGCTATAGATTTAGGATGAACATTGGTGAATGTATATCGCATGTGTTAACCTTTGGAAATGAACTCTGAAGAATGAATGTATCTTATTACTGTTATTTCTCCGCTCATGAGTTGTATTTATTGCATAATTTTTGGGGTGTTACAAAAATAGTAATAAAAGTTAGAGACGTCACCTAGTATTTTTGGGTGTCTGGGGTATTTTTGGGTGAATGTTTTTTATTTTTCTTTTATTTGACTCAACTATAACATATAAAAACAATATATCAAGTTTTGAGACTATTTTTTTCCTTTAAAAATCTATATTAACATCTATATATTCTCTATATAGTTTGATTTGGCTTCCATTGATTAATGGATATGACTAGCATTTACATGCGCTGCTTTGGTACTTTCCCTTGTTTATTTTCAGGATCTTACAATTTTTTTTTTTTTTTGGTTCTCCATCATATGTTCGTTTAACAGTGTACTTTACAACAACCATTTTTTTGGTACAATCCCTAAAGAGATTAAAGGACTTACAAAGTTGAAGGTATTGGACTTGAGAAATAACTAGTTGACCGGGACAATTCCACGAGAAATTGGAGGACTACAGTCACTGAAACGCATGTGAGTTCATCGTTTATGGATATTTTGAATCTTTATTCTGTAGGAGATCATTGCTCTTCCGACTTCCCATAGTAATGGATCTCTATAATTTCCAAAGCTAGAGGCTCAATTGATAATTTATTAGCTTAAGAAACAATGATATTAATGCATTACACAGAGTACAATTTGCACACACTGACACAAGAGTAAACATTGTAGTTTCGACGGGCGTATGGGGGTCCAACTAGTGTTTAATAAAAACATTCGATTAGGATTTTTACAAGCTTCAAAGTGAAAAACCTATGAAAATTTATGCAAGCATGACAAACTCGTTATTCAGATTGTTTTATTAATGCAATTTTTATGTGATAGGAATTGACCTATAAAATTTCATATTTTTGACATCTTTCTCGATTGAAACTTCCAAGCATCTCATCAGTGTGGCAATAATTATACTTGGTGCACTGGTAGTAGGAGCTGGGGACATGTGATTTGACTCCTACAACTATGCTATTGTTTTCATATCGAATATCTACACAACAATACATCTTGCTTCTATAGCTCGTACCGATACATTTATTTTTTTTAAAAACGCCTTTCCATTTCTCATTGATATGTGAGGCATTGCATATCTTGTGCTAATATGTTTTCTCAATCTTCTCAGGAAAGTTGTGCCTTGTTCAAATGCTGAAGCAGAACGAGAGGTGGAGATGGAAAGACTTTAGATCCGAGGTGGAGATTACTTTTGGCACGAAACATATTACCATTGGCATGGTATAGATTACTAGTGGATATTTCTTTTGTGTATGGAGGACATCGTTTTTGTATGATTATCTGTTTGTATAGAATTATTATTTTGGGTTGGATTATATTTGGTTTGTGTCAAATTTGATATTAAAAGACCAAATTTTTGGATGGTTGAAAGTGAAATAGAAATAGGTATATATATTGTTTTGTTTATATACAGGGTACAAGTTGCACGAAATAAATACAAGTTGTGGAGAAATTAATAATAATAAATAAATAAAAACTAAATAAAGCTTTTGACGACTAACGTTTAATACCCAAAAAAAAAGTGAACTTGTTGGTGACTAAAAATTTAGTGGCTAAAAAGAAACCAAAGATTTTTGGCAACTAAAAATTTAGTAGCCAAAAATATATGAAGCTTTAGGCAAATAAATAGTTTCGTAGCTAAAAAAAAAAAGAGATGAAAATAATTTCTTTTGGTGACTAAATATTTAGTAGCCAAAAATAAATGAGATTTTAGGCGACTAAATAGTTTCGTAGCTAAAAAAAAAAAGATGAAAAATAATATTTTTTGGCGACTAAATATTTAGTAGCCAAAAATAAATGAGTCTTTAGGTGACTACATAGTTAGTAGCAAAAAATAAAATAAAATAAAAAATAATTTTTTTGGCGACTAAATTCTTTGGTCCTTAAATATTAGTAACATTATGACTCAAACTTATCCACGACTAAAGTTTTAGTCACCGAAAATCAAAATTAATTTTATTTGAAAACTTTTGGAGATAAATATTTAGTAACCAATTTATGACTTT
The DNA here is from genome assembly GCA_030407325.1 of Camellia japonica. Taxonomy (NCBI): domain Eukaryota; kingdom Viridiplantae; phylum Streptophyta; class Magnoliopsida; order Ericales; family Theaceae; genus Camellia; species Camellia japonica. The sequence continues at coordinate 44,266,909 of JAPPVO010000007.1, forward strand.
TGGCGACTAAAAAACATTTAGTCGCCAATACCTTTCCTGACAATTAGTCAACGGCCAATTTGGCGACTAAAAACTTTCGGCGACTAAAAATTTAGTCACCAAAAGTGCGATTTCTTGTGGTGCAAGGGTTAAGATATGTTATGATTCATTATTAAATCTTTGAATTTCTCTCTTTTTCTCTTGTAAGGACTAATTTAAGCGTTGGAGTGCCCTCAGCCAACCACCAACCGGGACACTAGTAGTGCTTTCCCTTGTAAATTTTGTCCTTACGCATCTAATAAATATATTCATAAACTCACTTATACAACAATATCTTCCTGATTATATATATATATATATTCAATATTCATCTTTATACAACCAGGGCATTTGACTTAGTTTTTGGTGTGAAATTTTGAGTTCAATTTTTATAAAGAAGAGTTTGATACATTTTGTGGTAGCGATTTATTTTTCCCCATTATAGGGGTTCTTGTAGTTAGTAGTGATTGGTGGGCTTGGCTTGGCATATTGGCAGGCTTGCTAAGCCCAACAAAGCTTAACATACCATCCCTAGAGGGTATTACACAACCGTCAGGCTAAATGTCTTGAAGGGACAACCTGAGGCAAGGGGTATCATTAATACCATTAATTTTGCACAAAAATGAAATCCTAAGAGAGAAATGTCGTACTATCTTTTTTTAATATTTAAATTGGAAAAGAGTAAATACAATTATGAGATACATTGATAGAGAAATGTTGTACTAATGATATTTATTACTGTGGGAGCCGAATACACATATTATCTAATCGGCAAACAGAGTATATCTAAGCCTGTCACAGATGGGCCAAATTCAGCCTGGGCCCATTGGGTTTAAGCAAATCAACGTCGAGTGAATCCAAGTAGATTGAAACATGTGCCGACTATAGGATGATAGCCTATTAGCATTGGTGTCGAGTAATGAAATAAGATCAACATGATAGTCCACTTTATGTGGGCTCAAGTTGTCCCTTTCCGAGGTGTAGTAACAAGACAAACCCTACAGGAGAAAATATCTAAAGAAGGATCATTATAAAAGGAAGGTAATAGCAAGTAAGAAGGTATGCTTTAACTATTGAAACTCTCTAAAATATAAAGACTATTTCTTTTCATCGAAAGATTAATTTGCCTGTCGGAGTGCAAATTCCGACACCCCCGACCGGAATATTTTCTTATTTCAGGTACTGGAGTTAGGATCTTTCAAGGATTTGTTTGGAATGAAGTAGTATTGTAAATCCACCCTCACAGTTAGTATTATAAGTAACAAACATAGAGAAAAGAAAATTATTGGAAATAATAGAGAATATGTATGCATGCATATGTAAGGTTATTTTCAGAGGGTTTATGGTATATTATGGGGGTTTTTTTTAAAACTTGTTATTCTTCACTAACCTCTGTTTTGATTTTCACTTTCTTGTTTTTTTTTTTGTTTTTGTTTTTGTTTTTGTTTCAGTAGTAAATCAATCAATTTTGCATGGAGGTCTGCTTAACCTTCTTTTAATTTTTGGGTTAGTAACCACATATTTTAATGACTTGTACATACAATGGTATATATGTGGTCATTAACCCAAAAATTAAATTTTAATTTTACAATAACCAAAATGCATATGGTGCAATTCACCTAAAAATATATGTTCCACATCTTGAAAGTGGAATACCAAGAGACAACATTCTATTCAAGAATTGTATAATACAAGGCGAAGAACCATTACTGCATAAGAGAAGGTTAGGCAGACCTCCATGCAAAATTGATTGATTTACAACTGAGACAAAAACCAAAAACAAAAAAAAAAAAAAAAAAAAGAGAAAGAACAAGAAGGTGAAAATCAAAACAGAGGTCCTGCTTAGTGAAGAATAACAAGTTAAAAAAGAAAAAGAAAAAAAGGCCCATAATATACCATAAACCCTCTGAAAATAACCCTACATATGCATACATACATATTCTCTGTTATTTCCAATAGTTTTCTTTTCTCAATCTTTGGAGGGTAATTTGGGAACAAGAAATGTTATTGCAGTCCTTGATTGCACTCCACTGATCAGCAATGTCTCTAGCAATGTTGAAGGAGTCTGATGCAGTGCCAAGTAGTCCTCTTCTTGTGAACCCAACTGTGTACAATCCATTCTCTCCTTTCCAACTCCTTGGAAATGGTGTTTTGGGCATCCCTTCTTCTGTAAAGAAATCACTACCCTGCATTTTCATCATTCCACAAACAAATTATAAATTGAATCCACTAGTTAACCCAAAACACACACACACACACACAAAATATATATAGTTCTTAATTCTTTTTATCAAGGAGAAGAGCTCAATTTTTGTCATTAAGTACACGGTCTTATGAATGGACTCAAAGTATACTCAATTACTCACAAATCACGATTATTGGTTATATCCAATGTTTTGCGCTCTGTGATAGTCGAAGATGAAACCTCCAAAAATTACCTTATAATGGAACTCTCATGTTCAACTCACTTGAGTTTTCAATTCCCTCACAACTATTGGATGTATTGAGATTCTCACATGATCTAATAACTATGAGTGAATTAGGACAAGGAATAGAGTTATTTAAAGACATTATCCAATGACTATCAGTGAATTAAGATAAGGTAATAAAATTATTTAAGGTAACTTATTATGTAAGTAATAACTTAATAAGCCCCAAAACTATAGAACAAGGGCATTTCAATTGTACTTTTGTCATAATTAACATTTACACACATACTTGAATCATGATTCATGGACCACATAAACATTTAGGGCTTAGGGAGGTGAAAATGAGTAAAATATATGAAAACAACACTTTCTATTCTTATTTTTTCTTTATCTTTTTTTTTTTCTTTTTGTTTTTTCGATCTGATAACAACCCATAAATTTAAGTGTAAAAGAATATTTGGATAAATAGTGAACACTCGAAAACATTTTTAAAATTTTGATTCTCTCTAGAAAAGAGCAAAATGAACACTTTTTAGGTGTCATTTCTACACAACCAATCATCCTAAGAAAATAAAAATATATATCATGATAGTTACATATCATCACACTAAGGCCATCTCCAACGGTTCATCAAACCTTGCATCAGATTTGAAATTTGGTGAAAAAATTACTTTTTAGAGCTCTAATGGTTTCAGCAAATTGGTATCAAAATGAGAATGGAACAAAAAATTCATCAAAGTGAGAACAAGCTCCAGGTTTCATCATTTTACTGTGCGTGACCGTTGGGGGAGACCAACTGGTCAACCGGCTGGTTGACCGGCCGGTTGACCAACCAGTCGACTAATTCCCTTTCAAATAGGTAGGTTCAAACAGTTCGAAAGGTTCAAACAAGTTAAAAAAAAAAAAAAATTAGTCATACCGGTCGACCGGCCGGTTGACCAACCGGTCGACCCTTCCCTCAATTCTGCATATATTTTATTCAACAGGTTTGATGCTCACCGTTGGAGGAAGTCGTATCAAATTGAGAAAACAACCTATTTTTTACTCAGATTTGGTGAAAAAAGAAATGAACGGTTGGAGATGCTCTAAACCGAAAAATTTCAAGAAGTAAGAATAGTCCAAACAAATGCCATCACATTTTCCCTTTAGTATACGAGAATATGTAATGTTTTGTAGGGCAGTGTATGTGTAAGAATGAAAGTGACTTAAGATTGATAATAAGATAAAACTAAAACTTAAAAATAAATAAAGACATACCTTGAGCCAACAAGGCACATTGCTCTTGTACCCAGTTGCTAAGATTATAGAATCAAACTCTCTCTCTTGTCCATCCATGAACTTAGCTCCATTTCTTGTTATCTCTCTCACTCCACCTTCTATCACCTACAATCCATAACAAAATTAGCTAAATTTTGCAGAATAGGCACAAAAAATGTGAGATCTTTTTAAGGGTATGTTTGGTTTACCTTGATTTTACCCGATTTTATTTGTGACAATGCTCCAACGTCGAGCACCGGGGTTTTTCCAGTGGCATTTTTTAGCTCAATTGGGCCGGTTTTGGGCCGCCGGAGGCCCAACTTGTCAGTGTTGCCTAAGGTGAAGCTGGCCACAAGTAGGAGGAACTTGTCTACTAGTCTTAGAGGTAGCCATTTAAGAAGTGCCATTGCTATTCCAAATGTTGAGAACCCAAACATCTCCCTAGGCAAGATATGAACCTAAAACAACAAAATTGACCAAAAAATTAGGTATAATCACTAGAAAATTGTACATGTGCACACTTTTACACATAAAATGTATTATGGTAACCTTAAAAACATTAAATCAAAATACAAAGATGCTATATACCCAGAATTTGTACGTCAAAAATTATCCTAAACCAGAATGAATGTGATGCAGTGGTGCAATTTTCTAAGTAATTTTATGAGTAATTTTTCTAGATACATTGCATTGTGGGTGTTTGGGAAGTGAGTTTTTATGTAGATTTTTTTAGTTGTAGAATATTATTGGATAAAAAAAATTTGGTATTTGGAAAGATAGTCATTTTTTTTTTGGGTTGGATGTGATGTTTATGAGAGAAAAAGTGAAATAATTATGGAGTTGGATGTGATATTTTGTTTGAATTTTTTTTTTTTTATTTTACAAAAACTTTGTCTTTTAGTGAAAAAAATGAAAAAAAAAAACCCAAAACCAAATCTTGCCAAACACCGCCACTATTCAAATAACACCCATATGAATAGAATTGCAAAAATGGTGATTCTAAACTTACCCACAAAGAATTCAAAGGGTAAAATACATACAATCTTAACAGCAAGCCTTACCGTTGGGCCAAGTAACGCTTTTAGCAAGAGAAATTTTTTTTAAAAAAAAATAAAGAAGAAAATAAACTTTAAAGTGGTTTCAACTGCCCAAAATTGATTTTAATGCATACCCTACCCAGAAAGAAGAATTGAATTAAAAAGACAGAGAGAGAGAGAGAGAGAGAATGAAAACACACAAAACAAATGTACTTGAAATTGGAAAAAGTAGAATGAACTTACAGTGCTTCTAACCACCACATGAGGGCTTGCTTTGTGTCTACAAAGATCCAAACTAACCTCCATACCAGAATTTCCACACCCAACAACCAAAACCCTCTGGTTTGTAAATTCAGAACCAGACTTATACAAACTTGTATGCACCATAGTCCCTTCAAACCTCTCAATCCCCTGAATTTCAGGTACACTAGGCTCGGCATTTTCGCCCGTGGCGACGATCAACCACCTTGAAATATACTCACAATGTTGAGTTTGAACTCTCCAAACCCCATTTCCATGATCAAAATCAGCTCTCTCCACTTCTTGATTGAACATTGGAGCAATTGAAAAGTGTTCAGCATATGACTCTACGTACGATATGAACTGGTGTTTAGTTGGGTATTTGGGGAAATTTTCTGGGAAACCAAACAGGGGAAGCTCACAAAACTGTTTGGGGAGGTGAAGTTTGAGACGATCATAGGTTCTTTGTTGCCATAAAGAAGCTAAACAATCACATCTTTCGAGAATCAAAGAAGGTACATCATTGTTCTTGAGACAAGCCGAGACTGCTAGACCAGATGGTCCAGCACCTACTATGATAGGTCCTTGAATCCAAACTTGTTTCTGTTGATTACCCACTTTTTCTTTGCAAGAATTCATGTGGAAGAACCACCCAAGAAAAAGCAAAGAAAAGGAAAGGAAAGAAAGTAATGTAAGAGAAAAGAAAAGCCTCCTCTGTTTTCTTTTAACTCCCCTGTTTTTTCACCGTGTAAAGCTCTGTTTTTTCCCCCGTGTTTTCTCGAGAAAGTGTGTTGTTGTGGTGCATGGAGTGGAAATTGGAAGGGGTAAGTTGAGTGAGGGAGAGAGTTTTGTGGATTTGGAATCAATGAGCAGCCAATGAGAGGGTGTTGTGAGGGTTACAAATAAATGCATAGAATGCAGAGATATTGATTGAAAAGCAAAGAGTTTTTATGGAGAGAGAGAGAGAGAGAGAGAGAGAGCGAGCGAGAGAGAGAGAGAGAGAGAAATGTAATGGAGGCGTGAAGGTTAAGGAAAGGATTCGGTTTTCCTTCTCAAGGCTCGATTTTGGGGTTGTGTTATGGCAATGGGGGCAAAGAGAAGATTTAAGGCGCCGTTTGGGAGGAAGGTTTGTAGGTTTTTTTTGGTTATTTTAATCATAAAATATAAAGTAGGTTATTTTAGTTATAATTAATAAAATATTACATCCAACTCATAATCATTATACTTTTCTTTCACAAAAAAAATTTAAAAAATCAAAAAATCCTTCCCAAACTAAATTTTTTAGTCCAGACTAATATAATAAAAAAAATTAAAAAATTAAAAAGCCAACCCACTTCCCAAACCAATCCTAAATGTGTGTTTGGCTGAGAGGAAAAAAAATTTATATGGGGAGGAATTCATACATCTCACTCACACTTTTGTGGTATTGGTCAACACGCGCGAAATCACTACTACAATTTTTATTTTTATTTTTTAAATTGTGAAGAAAATCTTCATTGGAAAATCAATAAAATATCAGATTAATATAATATAACAGTATCACAGTATTTCAAAAGGAGATAAAAATCTCCATAAAATGAATGATTCAAACCATATAGAACACTGTTTAGACATAAAATTCACACAACAGTAATAATAGTGTGATAATATCTTTTTTTGTAAATAAATTTATATTTAAAAATATTTTATTTTAAAGTGAGAAGTTAACATTAAAGCACGTAGTCTTTTATGAAAATTTTATATACATTTTTTGTTTGTCATTTCTTATTATATCATCTCTTATGTTTCAGTTGATAGGCAGTTCAGAAAAATATTGAATGATTGAGATTTGTTTTGAAGTATAGGTCCTGTTACATGAAATTGATTATAGATCACACGCTTACACTTTATTTCAATCGCAAGAAAAAAAAAATTATATTACCTCACTATGATATTTGGATGAGTAATGACGTGTATAAGCCTATAAAAGCTATGAATCACTATGAACAACCCAAGCTCATTACTTGGAGCCCAATACATAACCCAGCTGGTGAGGTCCAGAACAGCTGGAATCCAACATGGCATAAAGAGCCAATGACATTCAGGCAGATAGCAGGTGAAGGACGAGCCACATCAGCAAACAAATATCTGCAAAGTTATTGTCACTGCACATCACCATTAATGCAGCCCATCACAGTATTTATTACGACAACACCCTCCGTCGGAACAGAACCCCCTTACCCTGAACAAGGTAAGCTACAGCATAGACTTTCGGCGAGGAGGGCAGGTCGGAAGGGATAGCGAAATGATTACCAAAGGATATAAGCAAACGTTGAAGACAAGAGAAGGTTAAGCTTTTTATCTCTAATCTCTCTCTACACCCTACTCCTCCTTCTAACTTGCTCGTCGGAGGGTTCACTGGGGGACTATCCCGTTTCCCGTTGGACTTGTTTGCAGGTTATCCGGTGGGCTTGATCATTTGGACGTGGGCATTGAGGAGCTTGGACCTGTCCGACTCATTCACTGGAACAAACTGTATCATCAAGTAAGAACGCAAAAATTTATCATATGGGATTTGGATTAAATTTCATTTTATTTCGTTGCATTTTAATGGGTGTTAATGGTAATAAAAAATATACAACTAATCAATTTGTTTCTCATCAAACTTCACTACTAATTAAAAGAAATTAAATTTATAAAATAAAGGTGCTCTCACAATTTCTCACATATATTTACCAAACATGATAAAAAAAAATTCTCTCCCGCTCCGTTTCTTATCATTTTGCACCAAATCACTCGATCTAAACAGGGTATAATAGTGTGAGTAAAATTTTTGACAATTTTTTTTTTTATTTCCTAACTATTTTGCTCGTGATTCCATAATTTTGGCAATCAAACTCATGTCTTACCAAGTTACCAGTTTAGGCTATCAAGAATGAAAAACAAAAAAACATCTTACTTCAATTACACAAATGACATATGTTCTAAGTTTCTCGTATAATATCCAATACAAATGTCGATTTATAAGTCCTGTCATTAGAGAGAGGAAGCAAAACACTCTTGGTTAAATTTTATCAATTACGATAGTTTTTTATTTTTATTTTTATTCACAGAAATAAAAATCATATAGCAGCTCAAAGTAATATTACAACTACTAGAGGATTAGCCCCTCACAATAGCAACTCCATTCATATTATCAATGATTAGAGCTCTTAACATCTTCTGGTGACTCCTCTAAGATTACTACATGATCATCTTGAGCCACGCCCATGTTTACCAACTTATCTGCAACTCTATTACCCTCCCTAAAAATGTGGCTGAGAGAGGAATTTTGTATCTTCAATAAGGGCCTTATGTAAGGAGTTGTGGCTTGGGCCATTTTGAATTAGGTTGATGGCTTATTTTGAATCTGTCTCAATCTTCAAATCTAATTTGCCTTTCTGAAATAGGATTGTAATGCCCCTGTAGATGCCCCATAATTCTGCCTCTAAACTTGAGTAGTGACCTAACCTGCCGTAGTAAATCTTCATTATATTTGAAAAATAAATTCTGTTGTGTACTTAACAACAAACAGAATATATAAGAAATAAAAGAAAATGAGAGAATTGTTTGATTACAAAAATCAAACCAGAAAAATAAAATAAAATAAATAAAAAAAACAAATTTTTATTTTGTTATAAAAACAAAATCAAAAATCTGATTTAAATAAATAAATAAAACAAAAAATAAATAACCAACGTACTTGATTAATTTCTTGAATAATATTCTGATCAAGTCCAGTGTTAGACACTGTGTCCTTAAGACAGATTCGTCCTCTCCACGGTACTTTCAGAATGTGGACGTCTATCTCTCAGGATGAAATGATCAACAACGAATAAATGCAGCACTACAATTTATTCGTACAATGAACACACTAAGTGTTTACACTCTTTCTTACAAAAATTAAATACAGCAACATGCAGAATATATTAGCAGAAGGGAAGTACGAATTTTCTGAATGAAAATATCAAATGAGGGCTGCCTATTTATAGATGCAGTCACTACAAGAAAACTGGGTATATGAGACGGAACTATTTGCGACGGCGCGCTTGCCGTCGCAAAAAGTCACTTTTTGCGACGGTAAAAAATACCGTCTCAAAAAATCAGAGTATTTGCGATGGTAAAAAATACCGTCTCAAAAAACAGAGTATTTGCGACGGTAGAAAAATACCGTCTCAAAAAAGGAGAGTATTTGCGACGGCAGAAGATACCGTCGCAAATACTCTCCTTTTTTGAGACGGTATTTTTTACCGTCGCAAATACTCTGTTTTTTGAGACGGTATTTTTCTACCGTCGCAAATACTCTGATTTTTTGAGACGGCATTTTCTACCGTCGCAAAAAGTGACTTTTTGTTTTTTTTTTTTTTTTAAGTGAATATTTTTAAATTTTTAAATATTTTTTTTAGATGCACTTTACTTAAATGTATCTAAAAAAAAATTTATGAAAAAATACTTTTAAAAATTAATAAATACATACAAATATAAAAAAAAATGTATTGAATTATTGTATTTCTTTTGTATTTTTTGTATTTAGTGAATTTTTAAAAGATTTTTTTTACTTTTTAGGTGTATTTATGTTAGGTGTGTCTAAAAATTAAAAAAATTACTTAATTTGTCTCTCGCTCATCTCTCTTCTCTCTATCTCTCCCATCTGTCTTCTCTCTCTGTCTCTCTCACTCATCTTTCTTCTCTTTATCTCTCTCGCTCATCTCTCTCTGTCTCTCTCTCGTTTATCTCTTTCCGCTCTTTCTCTCTTTGTCTATATCTTTTCATCCATTTTTTCATCTTCCTTTCTCTCTTCTCTTTCTCTCTCTCACTCATCACTCTTCTCTCTCTGTCTGTTTGTCTATCTGTCTCTCTTCTCTCTCTCTTTTTCTGTGTCTCTCTCTCGCTCATCTCTTTTCACTCTATTTCTCTCTCTTTTTGTCTATCTTTCGCTCATCTCTTGTTTCTCTCTCTTTTTCTATCTCTCCTTCTATCTCTCTCTCTCTCTCTCTCTCTCTCTCTCTTTCTCTCTCTGTCTCTTTTTCTGTCTATCTCTCTCTCTCTGTTTCTCTCTCACTCTCACTCTCTTTCACTCATCACTCATCTCTCTCTCTATATGCTTGTCTATTTCTCCCTCATTATGTTCGCCTTGCTCACTCTCTTCCTCTCATATTCTCTATTTATCGAGCTCCTTCTCGATTTATCTATCTCTTCTCTCATCTCTTTTCTCTCTCTGTCTCTTTCGTTCATCTCTCTTCTCTCTATCTCTCTCGTTCATCTCTCTTCTCTCTCTGTCTCTTTTTCTGTCTCTTACTCTCTATCTTTTTCTCTTTTTGTCTCTCTCTCTCTCTCTCTTCTCTCTCTCTCTCTCTAACTCATCACTCTTCTCTCTCTCTCTCTCCTCTTTATCTCTCTCGTTCATCTCTCTCTGTCTCTCTCTCTCTCGTTTATCTCTTTTCGCTCTTTCTCTCTCTCTTTGTCTATATCTTTTCATCCATTTTTTCATATTCATTTCTCTCTTTCACTCATTACTCTTCTCTCTTTGTCTGTTTGTCTGTCTGTCTCTCTGTGTCTCTCATTCATCTATCTCTTCTTTCATCTCTTTTTTCATCTCTTTTCTCTCTCTGTCTCTTTCGCTCATTTCTCTTCTCTTTATCTCTCTCGCTCATCTCTCTTCTCTCTATCTTTCTTTCTGTCTCTCTCGTTCATCTCTCTTCTCTTTATGTCTCTCTTGCTCATCTCTCTTCTCTCTATCTGTCTCTCACTAATTTCTCTCTCTCCTCTATCTGTCTCTCACTAATTTCTCTCTCTCACCACCCATCTCTTCTACCACCTTCACCACTACTGCAAACACCATTCCACCACCACCATTACTTCTACTGTCGCCACTTCACATCTACGACTACCATTATTACTACTATCGCCACCACTCCACTACCACTACTGCCACTATTACTACCATTACCTCTCTTTCACCCCTGCCACTCCATTTACACTACCACTACCACAACTTCACCACTAATCTCTTTCGCCATCACCACCACCACCACCACCACCACCATCATCTCTTATCCACCACCTTCACTACTGCTGCCGCTCCTTTTCTTCTACCACAAAAAATTAGTTCATGATTTTTAGTAATAAAAAAAAATAGGCCGCAGAAAAATATTTTTCATTGACTACAGAAAATTAACTTTTATTTTAGTGAAAAATATTTTTCATTAAAATATATATTACCCCTACTTCTACAAAATAAAAAAATAATAATATTTTTTTTCATTAAAATAAAAATGAAACAAATAAATTTTCAATCTTAGTAACTAAAAAAAAAAATTTTAAAAAAAATTCATTAACTACAAAAAAAAATATATATATATATATATTTTAACAAAAAATAAATTTATTTAATTATTATTATTATTTTTATTTTTATTTTTATTTTTATTTTTCATTCCCCGCCCCTTTATTTTTTTCCACTCCCGCTCCCCCTCTATTTTTTTCCCATTCCCGCTACCACACAAAAAACCCTAATCTCAAACCCAAAAAAATCCCTAATCTCAAACCCAAACTCTCACCCTTGTCTTAGAACCAAAATCTCAAACCCACACGGTTTCACACAGAGACACACAGCCTCTGCCTCACTCACACGCCGCGCCTCCCTCCTCACCGGCGATCCTCCGTCACCACCGAGCCTCTCACTCACACACGGCGCTCCTCTCTCTCTCTCGCTCGCCACTGGTCTCTCGCTCTCTCTTTCATCTGTCACCGCCGCGCCTCCCTCCTCACCACCGGCGATCCTCCGATCCTCCCTCACCGACGGTCCGACGCTCCTCCGTCGCTGGTATCTCTCTCTCTTTCTAGGGATTTGGATCTAGGGTTTACATATATGTATATTATATATATATATATATATGAGTATATAGATCTGTATATCTAGAATATATAGATCTCTGAATATGAGTATATAGATCTCCCCTAATTATTGTTCATTGTTCATTATTGAAGATGATGATAATGAAATTCATTGTTCATATGCTTTTTTTTTTTTTTTTTTTTTTTTTTTTTTGGTGTTGAATGAGCCGACTTTGGAAAAATGGCTCATCAGGTTGTTTTTTTGGTGCTTGAAAAGGTGGATGTTTGGTCTTGGGAAATTGAATGGGCACAACTTCTAGCTTTGTGATCTAACAATGTCACGGCAAATCAAAAAGAGTTTTAAACTTTATTTTAAGAACATATAAACTGATTCATAGACCAATCAGATTGCAGCACATAATTAAAAATAAATAAAAAAAATGAGAAAAAAGGATTGAGCTTTGTAGTGGTAATAACCTCACTACATTTTGCAATTATATATATATATATATATATATATTATAGACTATAGATTATAGATGCCAAATTCTAATCTCTGCAAGACTTGGGAAATGTGATATGTATAATATTAAATCATCAATCATAAGAGAATTTCTGAGGATATAGAAGGAGAAAATATGGTTCATTTATTTCTGTTCATGCTTGGAGAGGGGAGAGGATATAGAAGGAGAAAATATGGAATCACACATTTATTTTCATTTCAGTTTCATACTGTTTGGCATCCATCCATCAGTAAGTTTTTATGAATCCATTCTAACTAAATAATTTATTTGAAGATTGGAGCTAATCAGATTGTGCGCTAAATAGGAAACTATGCATTCTGCTGAACAATTCATATTCATGTATCTTCTTACATGCTTGCTTAGATTGCTAACTGATTGTGTATTTGTGTATCTGGATGCTTTCGTGTATCTTAAGTGTATTATTTTCCTTATGAATATGAAGGCTGAGATTCATTGCAGTGGATGAAAGTGAGAGGTGTTGAGAATGTGATCCCATCAGGGAATTCCTACCTGAGCTGCCAAATGTGATTAACCAGCCACACTTCTTGTTGCAATCTTATGTATAGACCCTTGTATATGCTCTCTGTGTTTAAAATAACTCGCCTATTTTCTGAATATTTGAAAAGTCTGTAATGATGTGCCTGCAGTTTGTTGACCTGTCTTACATTATATATACAAAGATGTCCTTTGACTGTCCTTAGTCTTTACCCCTTGCAAATTGCTTTTTCCTTGGATGCTCCAACCTCCATTTGGTAATTTTTGCATTGAGAAGTTGCTTGATGGTTGTGACATGTGTTTTTGTCTCAAATCATAGAATTCATTTTATTGCTTTTCTAGTGCCGTAAAATATGCTAGTATTTAATTGATTAATATCCTGGTATTTAGGACATTCTCTTCTAATATAGAATAATCACCCCTGCCTGCTACTAGGAAAGAAAAAAATGACATAATTGGAGCTGGAGCAGCAGAGGGGGCAATTGATGCTGCGAACATCTTGAAACCAGCTCTTGCAAGAGGTGAATTGCAGGTAAAACCAACGCATGCATTACCATAAAGCTACAGCCTTTACTTGTTTTAAGTTATGGTTACGTAGCATCAATATCGATTTGATACAGAAAGTGCAGGTAACATAGAACTCAAACATGCAAAATGAACATTGATCATGTGGATTTTTACTTTCATTTTAAGCTCTGGATATTTTAGCTTTTCCATCTAAGTGAACTTAGGCAAGTATATGGGTACACAATTACTTGAACTCATTCTCTTCCCCTTGTTTGAACTCAATTTTTTAATTTTATTTTTATCTTTTATGAGAAACTGCTTTAGGTCTATGTATCAAAAGGAGAAAATTTAAGCAGTTGATAATTTTGGGATGAGTAATGCATATTTTTTCTTTAATAATTTTGCACTGCATTTTTTTTCTTTAATACTTTACTTGAAAAGAGTTGCATCCCATTATGTCCTGAAGTGGTTAAGAAGTATTGACCACTTGTCCAAAATTTGGGATTTGTCGAATTTATGGACCCATGCAGGAAAATTGAGATTTGAAAGTCACAATACTGGTACTGTGTTCAGTCATGGTAGTAAAGTTTTATTAGAATTTTTATTTATGACTAAACTTGTCTTGGGAGTGGATGGTTTATAATTCTAGTGTTCTTGGTTTTGCGTTGGGTTCCCGGTTTGGGAGTTAGGGTCGGATTTTGGTCTAGTCAAAATTATTTACTATCTTTCTAATTATATAGTAGTCAATTTTTTTTATATTTTTCTGTAATTAAAATATTAACACCATTATATGGTTATTAATTATTTTTATCTTGTTTTTTTCAGATATTTCCTGAGTAGCAGTTTGCTTCTTGTGGAATGCGGGCGTATAAAGATTATGTCCAACTATCAAGACGAAGACTTTTGATTTTGATTTATGTTATTTAAATTTGTGAGCAACATTATGTATGTATTATGCGACGTTAAGTAGTGGCATAATTTTTATTGTTGTGAATTTTTATTTATGTATTGTTATGAATGGAACAATATTATTAATTTTCATTATTTGTCAACTTTTGTTTATGTATGTATTTATATTATTCTGTAATTTTTGAATTTTTTTGTAATTATTTTTTATTTAATACAGGTTATTTTAATTTTTTTAATAATTTCTGAACAGGTTTTTTTTTTTTTGAGACGGCATAAGAACCCGTCGCAAAAAGAGTAATAGGCTTTTGCGACGGCACGAATACAGTCGCAAAAGCTGTGAAATTGTAATTGACAAGAAACCTTTAGCGACGGTAGACGTTGCCGTCGCCAATAGTTATAAGCTGCCAGAGTTTTAGCGACGGTAATTCTGCCATCTCAAAAACCCACTTTTAGCGATGGGAATTATGTACCGTCGCGAAAACTGATATATTCTTCCATTATTGGCGACAGAAAAAGTGCCGTCGCAAAAAAGGCACCCTCCCGTCGCAGAAAGTAATGGCGACGGCACTTACCGTCGCTAAAGCTCTTTTGCAACCCCCTTTGTCGCGACCCTCCCTTCCCGTCGCAAAAAGCCAAATTACCGTCGCAAAAAGTATTAGCGACGGGATCCAGGGCATTTGCGACGGCCGCCTACCGTCGCAAAAAACACTTTTTCTGGTAGTGAGTGGTGGCTATTGGTTTTAAATTAAGCAGGTGCAAACCTGTTTTGAACAGGTATGAAACCTGTTCGGTTTTAAATGAATAGATTTAAATCTGTTGGGTTCAAAATTCAAACAGATAAAAACCGTAGGGACCTGTTGAGTGTAGAAAAAAATCGGAACAGATTAATTTCGGAATTAATTTCAATTCTAGACAGTTGGATAGATTTTATTTAAAAAAATAAAATTAAATCCAAATGTTTTTTTATCCAAAAAGATTAATATTGGGCCGAACAAGCCCCCCAACCACACAATCGCGCCCAAGCCCAGCCTAGCCTAGCCCGACCGGACGGTGGCGGTGTGGTGATTTTTGAATCCAATGGGTCTAGCCCATTTTGCCCATAACCACCTTCTTTACAAAACTTGGGTACCCCTTGGTGCACACCCCAAGTTCCAATCCCATGCCTTATAAACCCACTCAAAACTTTTCACCAAATCAATGTGAGACAAGTCATTTTCCAAACCTTTAAGGATTTTCTACCAAAACTCCATTTCTATGGAGCACACTTTGGCTTTAATTTTCCATTCACTCAATAATAGTTTTGAGCAACCAAATATATCACGTGATTCATAACGCGGCATAGAACGCGTTACCACTTAGACCCGTCAATTTTGACGTACGGATCTCACCTAAATAATAGATCAAAGTTAAAAAAAAATTCTATTTTTATCCAGAATTTCCAAACCATTTCAAAGACATCCATTTGTATTGAGCTTGAGTTTATGCGCAAATAGAAGACACCATTTAATTAGTCTAGGTTGGGAACTACGACTGTGTTATAATTTGACATATAATTTACTAGAATTTAACGTTAACAACTATTATAACATGCTGAGTGGAATTGCTCTTATGGCATGTTTGATTGGGTGGATTAGAGTATGGGATTGGAATTATTAATCTGTGGGTCCAATTATCCTATGTTTGTTTTAACATTTTGGTTTAGGATTATTAATCCAATGGATAATTAATCCAACAAATTTGTAGGATTATTAGTAATGGGGTAAGGGTGAGATTATTAATCCAATGGATATTAATCCAATTGGATAGTGAATACCACACTAATTTAATAGGATTATTAATACTTCACTATTAGTCTTGTGAATCAAACATGGCCTTAGGGTATAAAAACTTGGAATTTTGCTTAATATTGTAGAGAATGTATTAATCATGTGCTATTGAATCATTGTGGAAAATAATATTTTTTGTATTTTTTGTATTTTTTTTTTAAATATTTGGGGATCCTACTGTGGACAACAGGGGTCTGTGGTACCTTAGTGGGGTTTTTTTTCGAACTTTTTTTATAATCCGAAATATTCATATTATAGAGTTCGTCGAGTATATTATTTATATAAAAAATTAAGTTAATTAGAAATCAATTATCCCATGATTAGATTCAAATTGTTTTAAAAAAATTATTAAGATTATATTAACAGTTTATTTTTTAAGAAACAAATCTGTTCTTGTTTAGAGCTATAGATTTCTAATCAATTTAATGTTTTGTATGGATAATTTATTCAACGAATCCTATAATATAAACAATTCAAATTATTAATAAAGACTTAAAAAATCTCTACTGAGACACCACAAATCACTATGTCTCGTTTGGGAATAAGTTATTTTTGTAATTTTTTTTTAGGTAATAGAGTAGTTTTTGGGGAAACTTATTTATAAGTCCCTTTTCAGAACCTTATGCTAGGCTAAGTCCTGTGTAATTTCTTATAGAGTCTCAAGTCCTATTTTCATAAGAATGTATTCTACAAGATCTTAATCTTTTTAACCCCCATTTCACAACCAAAACCCAAAATTCACAAACACTATAAAACCTAGATAAACACACAGAAATTCATTAAAAAAAACTAGAAATCCTTAGAAGAACCTGAAACCGACAGCGAGGATCTAATGCTGTTGAGTCATGGACCATTTGAAGGATGAGAGGTCTTCTGGTGCCCATTTCGACATCACGAACGTTGAATCGGAACCCGAGAAGGGCTTCGAGGAGTGAACTCTTTCCATCGGACTGGCCTCCAATGGCGATGATCTCAGGGATTGGGACTAGACATTGATGGACCTGTTGATTGGTGTTGAAATGTGAAAATGTTATTTAAATGTGATTTATGAATTATTTTTTTGGTTAATTAATTGTGGTTGATCCGACGATATTCTTCACATATATTATTGATAATATTTTAAATTTTACAATTAATAATACAAAATAAAAATATATTAAGATTATATATCTATTTCAAAACAAACGGATTAAAAAAATAAAAACTTATTAAGTTTGCGAAACGTAACGTGACACATTACGTTACGTTTATGTAAATGTCACATTACGTTTATATAGGTGTCACGTTACGTTACGTTTATATAGATGTCACGTTACGTTCATGTAGGTGTCACGTTACGTTCATATTGGTGTCACGTTACGTTTATATAAGTGTCACGTTACGTTACGTTTATGTAGATATGTCACGTTACATTTATATAGGTGTCACATTACATTACGTTTATGTAGATATGTCACGTTACGTTTATATAGGTGTCACGTTACGTTAATGTAGGTGTCACGTTACGTTACGTTTATATCAATTTCCTATATATGGTTTTATTACTTATTTATGATATTAACAACTAATATTGAGGGTAAATGTGTCAACAAACTTCCCACAGAACTTATGGGAACATAAGTTTTTTAGTAAGACCATATGTAGCATAAGTCTCCCTAATAGGACTTCTAAATAATTTTCCCTAGTTTTTGAGATAAATAGTACGAAAACTTATTTTGTTTGCCTTTTTTCAGAAATAGTTTTGGAAAATTATTTTGGGGAGAGAGTTTTAAAAGAAGTGATTGGTTTAATGTGTATAAGAGGGAGAGTGATTTTGAAAAGTAAGTAACCAAACAAAATTTTAAGATTTTTTTTGAAAAAATTTATTTGGTTTGATTACTCTTGAAAATTTATTTGTAGAGAATTTTTCTCAAAAATTTTTCTAGAAAACAAACCAAACAAGGCCACTGTATGTTTAGGATGACTTTTTAATTTTTTATAAAAAGATATGTAAAAAAATAAGGAAAAATTAAAATTTTTAATTTTTTTTTGGGGTATATTTTGTTAGTTTTTTTGACATTTTAATTAATTTTATAATTTTTTAACTTAAAATGTGATGTTGTGAAACGAAGCCACCAGGGTCCCCCTGTTCATTTTTTTTCATGGTTTGTATGATAGAGAAAAAGAAGTTAGTAGTATTACGATGGCCCACCACCGAAGACCACGTGGGTTTCAAAAGAGAAAAAAGAAAATCTCAATTCGGATGGGGTGAAAAAAATAAAAAAATAAAATTTTTTTAAATTTGTTTAGCATAAAAATAGTAGAAATCATAAGAAAATTAATTTTTTTATACAACTTATAATAATATGATAATTAAGTTTCTAATTTCTTTAAAAAAAAGTATATAGAAAAATACAAAAAATTTTAAATTTGTTATAGAAGTGGTTATTTATAATTAGAATTCATATTTTCTTATAAAATTTTCATTCTAATCAAATTTTCATTTTAAAAAATTTTCTTTTCTTTTACTTCATTTTTTATCATATTCACTTTCCATCATTTATTTCTATCTAATCAAATAGGGACATATGTTTCTAAAAGAAAAATGATATATATACATAATTTTCATACAAAAGTTAAGATAAGAATAATGTAGTAATGATATTTTTGCAATCATAAACTAAAGTGATGGGCATTTAGACTTTCAATGAAAGACTATAAATAAGACACGTCATTTTGTATGAAAAGAAGAATTGGGTTTGGTACGCCTGTTGTGAGGCCCCGTGGAGGTGTGTCCTAGGCCTTTTTTAATAATCTAAATCGATCATATTATAAGGTTTGTCAAACATATTAATTATAGAGAAATTCAGGTTAATCAAATATATATAACTCTATCATCAGTCTTAATTATTTTAAAAAAATTATCAAAATTATACAAATCATTTATTTTTATTTAAAATAAATATAATCTTGTTATAGAGTTACATATGTTTAATTAATTTAATTTTTTTATATATATAATACACTCGATAAATTTTATAATATAAAAAATTTGAATCATAAAAATAAGGGTCGGGATATATGCCCGCCAGACCTCACAACATGCGTGGTGTGCCATAAGGCACTACACCTACCCCAAGTCCATGAAAAGACCACTGATTTGTAATTTTTGGGAAGAATTATTCCAACTGTACAGCATTCTCATAAAATTGAGTTTTTTTGAGTTAACAAAAAAGAAAAAGAAAAATGTACAATCATTTATTGTCATTATATATAAATTTTATTTTATTTTTAAAATTTCGGGGCTTCTACTTGGTAAAGTTTTTACATATACATTTGGGGCTACTATTTGTTTCCTAACATTTTTGGAAAATATTTTAAAATAATTTTTGACTGCCAAATCCTTATGTACAAAATTGATAGCTAAAATTGTCTAATAGTATAAGGATTTTTTTTTTTTTTTTTTTTTTTTTTTTTTTTTGTATGTAGTAACCATTACCAAATAGTAGTTTCATATTTGGAAAATGAGTGAGAGCACTAATTAATGTTATCACTAATGATGTGGCAGCGGGTCCCACCCACTGCCACAGTGTTGTTGTGTCTGTTTTTTTTTTTTTTTAAAAAAATGAATGTCAGGTTGTTTTAGAACACCACTTTTAGTGGTCTCTATCATTCCCTATGGTTTAAATTTATTTCACTCATCGATCTCATACTTCATCAATGTTTACAATTAGCAACACTACAAACTCAGAATTATTTACCCAGAATTTATCCAGAAATAAGAATCAATGCTGCAAATTTATTTCACTTATAGACCTGACACTTCATCAATTTAATCTCCACCACACATGTTCATTCTTGATCAATTGTGAATCTCATATTCTGGTTCCCT
The DNA here is from genome assembly GCA_030407325.1 of Camellia japonica. Classification (NCBI taxonomy): domain Eukaryota; kingdom Viridiplantae; phylum Streptophyta; class Magnoliopsida; order Ericales; family Theaceae; genus Camellia; species Camellia japonica. The sequence goes on from JAPPVO010000007.1 coordinate 44,286,877, forward strand.
AGTCTTTTGTTTTACAAAATATTAAGCTATGTTTTTAAATTTAAGATGCTAATAGTACATGATTACACCAATCATAACCGTACTTCAAGCTGTGACAAAAAATACATATCAACTAGAGCCATAATATCACCGACAATGTTTCTCATTACTATTTTTTTCACATTATGAGTCATTTTTTTTTAATACAAAGTTTAAGTGTGCTTTTGTCCTTTGACAATTCAAACTATCAACCAAAATTTTTAAATTAAAAAAAAAAATTATAGCTTACCAAGTGAATTGAAGAATGCTAAAGAACTAATAAATGTTCTTAATTTTTTTTTTTTTTTCCATTATTTGATTTGTCATGCAATAATAAAACTTTAGAAATTAAAATATGATTCACTTCAATGATATGATGCGTGTTACACTAATAAGTAAATTTTTTTTTTAATGAAATTTATTGTTTTGTATTAACTTAACTCAAGTGAAATATAAAATACGAATGATTATGGAAACTTTATTGGAGTGGCTTTTTGTGACATCTCTTTCTACTTTGCCTAAAGAGGTTAAAAGAGCTTTGGGAGATTTGGGGTCATATCATGCAATTTTAGGCATATTTGGTTCTTGCAAGACTTTGAACATGAATTATTTGATCAATGCATTACCAATTTAATGTTATGGCGACACTTTATGGGTGACAAAGCAACTATAGAGTAGATGTTGCATGGATGGAAGCACCCATTGGTTCCTCTAAAGGGCTCAAAACCATCTCACCTTTCACCTAATAGAGAGACATTCTATAGTTGAGTAACTCTAACAGTAGAATAATAATTCCTTCTCCTTCTTTTTTTTCTTTCTTTCTTTTTTTTTTTTCTTGACCAAAGATTATCTAGTTCAAAATTTTTTTATTTTCTATCATAAAACACTCATAACTATTGAATCATTAAGAATTTTAAAGTGCATTGATCTCAAAATGTAATTCAATAAATGTGAATATTGTTAGACAGAAAGACAATAAAATTTTGAGACAAAAGATTTCATGTCCCTTTTCCATCCATAGATATTTTATATGTATATCGTAAGGTTTTTCACTTTTTAATAAGACCCAATTACGTTATGGTCCTCACAAATATTAACAAATAGAAGTCGTTAATTTTTTCTTTTTTTGAAGCGCAAATATCTTTTTATTGATGGATACATATTTTATAATTACAAAATTAAAATTTTATGAATTTATAAATAAATAAATAAGTAAAGTAATATACCTAATAATTGAGTGGTGTTGATGGAAAAAAAGAGAAGAAGCAAATAGAGATGTGTGGAGGGAGCAAAATGTTACCAACAACCCCATCAAAGCAATATCATGCCATAGATACAAGGATCTAGGAAGATTGTGTTGACCTAATATAAGCAATGAAGATCTAGGGTAGAGAGAGAAAATCTAGGGTTAGGAGTTTTTAGTGATATAGTTACTGGCATGTTGTTGTCTTTCATTGTCTGTCTTTTTGCCTTCTATTTAAGTTAAATTTCATCTTTTTTATTATTAGTATTCTTGTTATAGTATTCTTGTTATTAATATTTACTTGTTGCACACAATTATTGCATGTCATATTTCACTAAGTATAAGGGGTTGTTTGGCAATAATGTAAAAATGTATATTTAGGTTATAAATAAGTAAAGTAATATACCTAATTATTGTATTTTTATTCTATTTAAGTTATATCACATTTCTATTACATTACATATCTTTTCGTGAAAATAAAAAATTATTAAAATAGTCTGTTAAGCATTTGCAAAAGAGAGGGTATGAGTTAAACTCCCTTAAGGTGTTAATTTAACAATTAACTACTAACTTTTCTTAATCAAAAAAAAAAAAGAAAAAAGAAAAAGAAAGTATAAGTATATATTACTAAGAAAATAAAAAATAAAAAGTGGCATTTATAGTAAGAGTATTTATTTTTTCTTACATTAATGTTAACAATACAAAATTAAATCACAGAGTAGGTCACATAAAATGCAATGATAGGTTAGAATTATATTTTGAAAATAGACCTTATATAATTAGGTTTAATCACAACCCTTCATTGCATTTTTCGTGAATAGTTCTGTAATTTATTTTGAGTTGTTTGTTGGACAATATTCACTGTATTCAAAGAATTAAAGAAATGAGAGAAATTGTTTGATTACAAAAATCAAAATAGTATAAAAAAAATATAATAAAACAAATTTTTATTTTGTTACAAAAATAAAATTAAAATCTGATATAAACAAATAAATAAAATAGAAAATAAACTAATTACTTATCTTATTAATTTCTCGGACAAATTTTTTGATCAAATCCAGTGTTTAATACTGTGTCCTTAAAATAGATTTGTCCTTTCCACGGTGCTTTCAGATTGTGGACGCCTATCTCCCAGGATAAAATGATCAATAGTGAATAGTAGCAACACTACAAACTATTCACACGATGAACACACTTTGTGTTTACTCTTTCTCACAAGAAAATAATGCAACAAAATGCAGAGAGAGTAATGGTAGAATTGAGGACTAAAATTGAAGTGAAAATCCAAATGAGAGACTGCCTTTATATAGGAAAATCCATGGCTGTTCAGATTTGAATGAATAGGTACAAGACCTATTCGGTTTTGAATCAAACCTGTTTGGTTTGAATTTGCTGAATCCGTTCGGTTTTAAAATAGATAGGAACCTGTTGGGTTTAAAATTAAACAGACATGCATCTGTTCGGGTGGGAAAAAACTGAACAAATTTTATTTTGTCAAAAAATGAAATAAATTCAAATGTTTTTGGCCCAAAAAGATCAGTATTGGGTCGGACAAGGCCAACCTAACCTCACACCACGCACCCGCGCCCAAGCTCAGCCCAACCCAGCCCCGGACAGCCGGCCGACGGAGGCGGCTACTCGCGTGTGTTTATTTTTAGTCCAATGAGTCTAGCCCACTTTGCCCATAACCTCTCCCTTTTACAAACTTGAGATGCCCTTTGAGGCCCTCCCCAAGTTACAAACTCAAGCCTTATAAACCCATAAAAGTTTTCCCACCAAACCAATGTGGGACAAGTCTTGAATTTAAACCTTTAAGGAATTTCCACCAAAAACTCTATTTTCGTGGAGCTCACTTTGGCTTCTATTTCTCATTCACCCGATAATAGTTATGAGCAACCAAATATACTACATGAATCACAACGCGGCATAAAACGCATTACCACTTAGACCTGCCAACTTTGGCACATGGGTTCCACCTAAAAATTAGACCAAAGTTGAGGAAAAAAACTGATTTTTCCAAAACCATTTCTAACAATCCCCCACATGAATGGAATTTGATGACAAAGGAAATGCAACAATATGCCGAATTTGTCGAAAGAGTATAAATCAAAATTATCTTGCATCAGGATTAGAGCTGCAAATGAACCGAGCTGTTTATGAACAAGCTCGGCTCGGCGTGGCTCGGCTTGTTTAGTAAACGAGCTGAGCTCGAGCTCGCACAAGCTCGGCTCGTTTATCTTTATTTAAATTATCTAATAAATATATTATTTATATATTAAATAATATAAATAATTGTATAAATACATTATTTATATGTTAAATAATATAAATATATATATAAATAAATTATTTATATATTAAATAATATAAATAATATTAAAAAAAATTAACGAGCCGAGCCAAGCTCAAGCCCAGTTTCTTATCGAGCCGAGCTCAAGCTCTATAAACGAGCTCGATAAGTAAACGAGCCGAGCTCGAGCTCAGCGAAGCTCGACTCGGCTCGGTTCGTTTGCAACCCTAATAAGAATAGGTAGCTTTTGACCTTGAATCTTCCCTAGTGATAACCTATTGAACTTACTAGCTAACCAATGGACACGATGCCTTGAATTGTTCAGCCGTTTGTGTAAGTCAAGACAATAGATTTTACACAAAATATCTTCTGACACATCGTGGTTCTCACGGTTGTGTTCATTTTGGCCTTGAATGATCCTGGTTGTTCATGAATGCTTCTAGAGAATTTAGCTTTTTCATTCTCATAGAACTAGCCCCAGTTTGACACTCATATAGGTGACTCTTACTGTGAGTATCTTTTATACTTGTCTTGATTTTTATACCTAAATCAAGATATAAGTAATCATTAAAAATAAAGCTTATCCTTAAACCCCTGCATACAACACATGTTGCAGATATCACTCTCACCATAGGAATGGATAGGGAATTTTAATCCCTTAGTGATTTCTGGCGAGCCACACATAACTTAGTTGTCCCTTTGAACTTAGTTCTTGGGATATCCAGTCATATAAGTAGGGTTACTGTTATGATGACTCTTATGTAATAGGCTTTAATCTCATCCCCTTCGATGAACAATACACTTGCTCTTTAGTCAAACCTTTTGTTAATGGATCCACAATATTCTCTTTAGATTTTATATAATCTATTGAGATTATTCCATTTGAAAGCAATTGCCTTACGGTATTATGTCGACGACGAATATGTCATGACTTACCATTGTACATATGATTCTGTGCCCTATCTATTGCAGATTGACTATCACAATGAATGCAAATAGCTGGCACATGTCTTGGCCACATTGGAATGTCTTCTAAGAAGTGATGAAGTCATTCTGCTTCTTCTCCTACTTTGTCTAAAGCAATGAACTTAGATTCCATTGTGGATCGTGCAATGTATGTTTGTTTTATGGATTTCCAAGAAACAGTAGCGCCTCCCAGAATAAAGACATATCCATTAGTGGATTTGGAATCTTTAGTATCCAATATCCAATTTATATCACAATAGCCTTCAAGTACTGCTGGATATCGAGTAAAGTTTAAGCCATGATCACGGGTAAATCTTAGATATCAAATAACCCGAATGATTACTTTCCAATGGTCTTCTCCGGGGTTACTAGTGTACCTACTCAATTTACTGACAGCATAAGCTATATCAGGACGAGTGCAATTCATTAGGTACATTAGGCTTCCAATGATTTGGGAGTATTTTAGCTGAGACGCCGCATCACCTTTATTTTTTGATAAATAAAGACTGATGTCTACAGTTGTTCTTGCTATATTCATATCATTCTTGATATATTTAACAAGAATTTTCTCAATATAATGAGATTGAGATAATGCATATCCATCAGATGTTTTAGTAATTTTCATTCCTAATATAACATTTACGACCACCTTATCTTTCATATCAAATCTTTTTTTCAGCATTTGTTTGGTTGATTTGATCATGTTTTGACTGCTTCCTATAATAAGCATGCCATCTACATAAAGACAAACGATGAGATATTCTTTGTTAGTGTTTTTAACATAGACGCACTTGTCATATTCGTTTATCTTAAACCCATTAATAAGCATAGCATGATCAAATTTTTCATGCCATTACTTAGGAGCTTGTTTTAATCCATAAAGAGATTTTACAAGCTGACAAACTTTCTTTTCTTACCCTCGTACTACAACTCCTTCGGGTTGCTCCATATAGATCTCTTCATTTAGATCACCATTAAAAAAAGCTCTCTTAACATCCATTTGATGTATTTCTAAATTATACAATGCTGGTATAGTAATAAGCATGCGAATGAATGTTATTCTTGTCACAGAAGAATATGTGTCAAAGTAGTTCAGACCTTCCTTTTGTCTATAACCTTTTACCACAAGTCTTCCTTTATACTTCTCTATTGAACCATCTGCTTTCATTTTTCTCTTGAATATCCATTTATATCTAAGAGATTTAGAACTAGATAGAAGATCCATAAATTCCCAAGTATAATTTTGCATAATAGATTCAATTTCATTATTAATAGCTTCTTTCCACAAAGGTGCTTCAGGACCTGTCATTGCTTCCTTAAAGCTTTGAGGTTCATTTTCTAGCAGGTATGTCAGAAAATCTGGACCAAAGAATTTTGATGTTTGTGCTCTCTTACTTTGTCTTGGTTTATCATCAATAAATCCTGTTGGTCGAGACCATTACTAGTCTCTTGTGTTTGATTGTCATTAGTTTCTTGACTTTGTGTACAATCATAAGTTCTCTTCTGTGAACTTAATTTATGTCCTCTCTTGTAAGGAAAAACATGTTCAAAAAACACAGCATTCCTTGACTCTATAATAATATTCATATTTATATTAGGTATTTCTAATTTATAAGTCAATGACCGATATGCACTACTATTCTGAGCATAACCAATAAAAACACAATCCACTATTTTTGGTCCTATTTGTCTTTTTCAGAACAGGAACTTCTATCTTTGCCAAATACCCCCACACTTTTAAGTATTTGCAGGAAAGTGGTTGACCTTTCCACAATTCATAAGAAGTGCTATTGGTTTTCTTGTAGAGTATTCTGTTAAGAACATAATTAGGTGACAAAAGTGCTTCTCCTCACAAGTTTTGCGGTAAGCCTGAACTTAAGTGGTGTTTGGGAACTTGGGTTTGAGATTTTTTTTTGATTTTTTCCACTAAAAGACAAACTTTTTGCAAAACCAAAAAAAACACATCCAAACAAAATATCACATCCAACCCTATAATCATTTTACTTTTTCTCTCACAAACATCACATCCAACCACAAAAAAACCCAACTATCTTCCCAAACACCAAAAAATTTTTATCCAATAATATCCTACAACTAAAAAAACCTACATAAAAACCCACTTCCCAAACACTCACTTAGTAACATGGCATTCATTATTTCTTTAAGAGTTCTATTATTTCTTTCAGCAATTTCATTTTGCTATGGAGAATAGGGTGTTGTAGTTTGGTGAATAATGCCATGTTATGCACAAAATTCATTTAAAGGTGCATCATATATTCACCACACCTATCACATCTAACCATTTTAATGGTTTTACCAAGTTGATTTTCAACTTCAGTTTTGTAGAGTTTAAACATTTTCAAGGCTTCATCTTTACTTCTAAGTAAGTATACATAACAATATCTTGTGCAATCATCAATAAATGTTATAAAATACTTTTTACCTCCTCTAGTTTGAATAAATTTAATATCACATACATCAGTATGAATTAATTCTAAAGGTTCGGTTTTTCTTTAAACCGATTTAAATGGAGCCTTAGTTAGTTTCGCTTCTACACAAATCTCACATTTGTGATTAGGATCAATTTCAAACTTTGGTATATAATCCAAACCAATTAATCTACGCAAAGCATCAAAATTTAAATGTCCTAATCTTTCATGTCATAAATTTGACTCAAGAATACAAGCAAAAGATGTGTTATTCTTATTAATAGCAAGCTTTGGTACAACAGTCATTACATTCAACTTGAAGACACCATCGCTCATGTATCCCTTACCAACATGCATACCACTCTTTGTTAATACAAATTTATCAGACTCAAATACAAGCCTAAAACCATTTTTACTTAACAAAGAACCAGAAACTAAATTCTTTCGGATGTCTGGTACACGCAGCACGTTGTTGAGGGTAAGTTCCTTCCCCGATGTCATCTTCAAGATTACTTTCCCTTGTTCAGCCACAGTAGAAATAGAAGAATTTCCCATGAAAAGTTGCTCACCATTTGCAGCCACATTATAAGTAGTGAACATCTTCTTGTCCGCGCAAATGTGACGAGTTGCTCCTATGTTAACCCACAATTCCTTGGGATTTCTAACCAAATTAGCCTCAGAGATCACAGCAGAGAGATTGATGTCATTTACCCCGTCAGAGATGTATTCAACTTCTGTCACATTGGCTTAATTGGTAGTCTTCTTGCTTGTACTTCCGCGATCCTTTTTTGGGTGTCGGCAATCAGAGGCACGATGTCCAGTCTTGCCACAGTTATAACATTTATCTTTGAACTTTTTATTGCCATTGATGTCGCCTTGTTTAGGACCATCTCCAGCAAACTTCTTCTTCTTGTTATGTGGTTTGAGCACTTGTTCAACCACATTAGCCTTGGACTCAATGGGATTCTTACCATTCCTCTTTTCAGCCTTACGGTTATCTTCCTCAATTCTTAGTCTTACAATAAGTTCATCCATGGTCATCTCTTTGCGTTTATGTTTTAAATAATTTTTGAAATCTTTCCAAGTCAGTGGTAACTTTTCCACTAAAGTAGTGACTTGGAAAGACTCGCTAAGAGACATACCTTCAGAATGAATATCATGCAAAATTAATTGAAAATTTTGAACTTGAAAAATTACCGTTTGGGAATTTGCCATAACAAAATCTAGAAATTTACCGACAACAAATTTCTTTGTGCCAGCATCCTTTGTCTTGTATTTTTTTCTCCAAAGAATCCTACAATTCTTTTGCTGTTTTCAGAGGATTGTAAACATTATAGAGCAAGTTGTCAAGGCCATTGAGGATGTAGTTTCTGCACAGAAAATCAGGATGTTTCCGAGCGTCTACAGGGGTAACAACTTGTCGATCACTTTCATCCCCTCTAAGTATTGGAGCCTCTTCACGGAGAAACCGGGCAAGATTCAGAGTTGTAAGATAAAACAACATTTTTTGCTACCATCTCTTAAACTCGGTGCCATTAAATTTTTTCGATTTTTTTCCATGATTTATAGGAACTTGAACATGGTTCTAGATAAGGACCAAAGTCGTTGTAACAATCGGATTTGGAGTACTGCTTTCAGCAACCATAATATCTTATTGCAAAAAATCAGAAAAAACCAAAATCAAAATCAAAACACAAATTAACTTTCTAGTTACTCAAACTAGAAAATAAATTATAACACAAAATAATTTTATTTTTTTAGTTACTAAAACCAAAAAAATAAATACTACACAATAATTTTTTGTATCACTACTACACAAATTAATATTCTGAAATTGTTAATGACACCAGTATATTACTATTAATTGTCAAAGAAAATAAACAGTATATTACTACTATTTGTCAAACAGTATATTATTACTATTTATATTTTCCAACTAGAATATCACTTTGTGAAAGCACAGAAAAATAAATACAATGAAGACACCAAAATTATTCTGTCTTAAGATTGTTGGACAATCTTCACTGTATTCGAAGAATTAAAAAAAAATGAGAGAAACTATTGGATTACAAAAATCAACAGTATAAAAAAAAATATAATAAAACAAATTTTTATTTTGTTACAAAAACAAAATCAAAATCTAATATAAATAAATAAAACAGAAAGTAAATCAAATTTTTCGATCAAGTTCAGTGTTTAACACTGTGTCCTTAAGACAGATTCGTCATCTCCACGGTATTTTCAGATTGTGGACGTCTATCTCTCAGGATAAAATGATCAACAGTAAATAGTAACAATACTACAAACTATTCACATAATGAATACACTTTGTGTTTACACTCTTTATTACAGGAAAATAATGCAGCAAAATGCAGAGAGAGTAATGGCAGAATTGAAGATGAAAATTGGAGTGAAAATCCAAATGAAGGACTGCCTCTATATAGAAAAATCTGTGGCTGTTCAGATTTGAATGAACAGGTACAAGACCTGTTCGATTTTGAATCAAACCTGTTTGGTTTGAATTTGCTGAATCTGTTCGCTTTTAAAACAGATAGGAACCTGTTGGGTTTAAAATTAAACAGATATGCATCTGTTCGGGTGGGAAAAAACTGGACAGATTTTATTTTGTAAAAAAATAAAATAAATTCAATTGTTTTTTGTCCAAAAAGATAAGTATTGGGCCGGACAAACCCAACCCAACCTCACACGACGCACATGCGCCCAAGCCAAACCCAACCCAGCCCGCGCCGGACGGCCGGCGGCGGCGGCGCGCGCGTATGTTTATTTTTGGGTCCAATGGGTCTAGCCCACTTTGCCCATAACCTCTCCCTTCTACAAACTTGGGGTGCCTCTTGGGGCCCTTTTCAAGTTGTAAACTCAAGCCTTAGAAACTCATAAAAGTTTTCCACCAAACCATTTAGGACAAGCCTTGAATTCAAACCTTTAAGGAATTTCTACCAAAAACTCCATTTCCATGGAGTTCACTTTGGCTTCAATTTTCCATTCACCCGATAATGGTTTTAAGCAACCAAATATACTACGTGAATCACAATGCAGCATAGAAAACGTTACCACTTAGACCCGCCAACTTTGGCGCGTGGGTCCTACCTAAAAATTAGACCAAAGTTGAGGAAAAAATTGATTTTTCCAAAACCATTTCTAACATTGTTAGCATTATTATTGATGAGGGCAATGTCCCACATCGCCTGGGAAGGACTCTCACTTCCACCTTATAAGCGTACTAGCCCCCTCCACTTTACATGAGACATTTTCTTCCGAGGAGGAACAAAACCGTAAGAGGGAGACGACAAGATTTGTCCCTCAACCCCAAATTCACATCACCTGGGAGGGCTCATCCCCCCTCATGGTTTTGTTCTTCCTCGGGAGAAAATGCTTTATGCAAGGTAGAAGAGGCCAGTACGCTTATGAGGTGGAAGTGTGAGTCCCTCCCAAGCGATATAGGACATTGTCCTTAACATAATCCCCCAACGTACTGGACCGCAGCAGCGGAAGAGTTTGCCGGACAACTCTCCTTCTAGCGCCAAATTTGCATGCCTGTCCTCTCACGCCCTTACAGATATTGTCCGCTTTGGGGTTGTTGTCCCCCTTCTCACGGTTTTGTTCCTCCTCAGGGGGAAAGGCCTCATACAAGGAAGAGGGAGCCAGTATGCTTATAAAGTGGAAATGGGAGTCCCTCCTAGGCGATGTGAGACATTATCCTCATCAATTATTATTGATATTATTATTATTATTAATGTAAAAAGAAAGAAAAACTCTAATTGTAAATTTTACGATTTTTTTAAGAGTTTAAGAGTTTAATTTTATCATAAACAAGACTATTCTTTCAAATGCATAACTTTTTTTTTTCAATTCTTTTTTAATGTATCCAAAAATGAAAAAGGGTAAATGAACATATAAGAAGACATCAAAATAACAAAGTGTAGAATAACTAGTCAAACTTATTAGATATGTTGTAACGCCCCAAATTTCTAGCCCAAATGATAATGCAACAATCATGGCTCTTTCAAGGAAAACCAAATATAAATCTCCAAACTTACATTACATGATACAATAGTTCTTCATGCAACAATACATTAATCCAACAACAAGTAAATAAACAAATAAATATCCCTAAGGGTTTACAAGTTTCTAAGGCTTGAGCCTGGTTACACAAAACGGTTATTCAAACCCACACACATACAACCCTTGGCTTCCACACAGAGTCATAGCAAAATAAGAGTCTCGTACTCTCAACACACATTTTCTCGCCTTTAGTTAGGCGGCATCACCACATCTTTTCCTGTACAAAAATCCCATAGGGTGAGCATAAAGCCCAGTAGAAATCCTTAACAAAGTATGTACATTTTATGCAAGTCTCAAGAGATGCAATGCACATGCCATGCTATGCCCTTTTCAAAGAAAATCACATTTTCATCTTTGAAAACCATTATGCTCAATGATGTCATGCAATTTCAATTCTTCAAAACTTAACAATTCATTTCAAGAGCGGTAAATACGACTCTAGTAATCCCTACGTTGGTGTCTGCAAGTAGACTATACAAGTACTACCAATTTGTCATTTTTACTGGTATTAACCGGAAGGCTCGACACCTATTCGCACGGGTTTTCGGTCTTTCATCCCGGACTCTCAGGCCAACTTATTCAATATCATCTACACCACTTATCAAGACTTACCAACGTATTTACTCCAAAATTATCCCATGAAAACTTGTTTCTCAACATTCTTTTCTCAATGCAAGTTTTCAAATCAACTTTCAAAGTTTAATGTAATCAAATGAATTGATATGCCAATAACACAAGATGAATATAAATACTGTTATTCCAATTCATCATCTAAGGAATAACACAATTCCCTCTTCTCAAGTATCCTCAACAATTAATCATTTCAAGACTATTTCAACGTTTTGAACAATAAGGTCCAAAATGAACAATAATTCTCATATTCTCTGAAATTCATCATTTATATAAATATAAATAAGAAAATTTTCAAACATCCATTTATTTTGACACACAAAATAAATATAACAATATCATTCATAAATTTTTAGTTTCTAAAAAAAATCCTCAAATTCTAGGTTTTCTCACCAAAACTATATAACTCAAATCTTTTGAAAGAAAACTTTTTAAAATCATCTTTTCTTCAATCAACGAAGATCAAAATCTACAAGATCATTTTAAAAGAATAAGAGACAAACACACTTTCAAAATTGCTCAACTTCTTAAATCAACAATCAATTTTCAAAACTATCGAAAGATAATTTCGAAAATCATATACATCTTACAAAAATATATATATAATTCTAAGAAAATCCCTAACTTAAGTTTTGAAGAAGAAATGAGATAAAACCCCAAAATTTACGATGTCGAAACTCGATCTCCACCGCACACAATGAAGTCTTCGAGAAGTTACACAACTTTGATGAAGAACTTCAGTCTAACTCCCAACGGATTTGGAGGAATCAAAGAGAGAAGATGACTTCCAGAGAGAGAAGTTCTAGATCTAGAAATTTTGGAGAGTTTTAGAGAGGCAGAGAACTGAAAAAGTGATATGAAATCTCCCCTTACGGACTGATATAACATGGTCCGCTCGAACGTGAAATACACTTTTCCGTAAGCAATTTCGAATGCATTTTGCATTTTTGCTTTCAGTGAGCTGATCAGGTAGCTCGAACCCCGTGAGTTGACAGGGTCAAAATCGAAATCGCTACATATGTCGAATACTAATGTATCCAAAAATGAAAAAGGTGAATGAACATGCAAGAAGACATCAAAATAAGAAAATGGAGAATAACTAGTCAAACTTATTAGATGTGACAAATCCTATTGTATCCAAAAATGAAAGAGGGTAAATGAACATGAAAGAAGATATCAAATTAAGAAAGTGGAGCAAATCTTAAAAAAAAAAAAAAAATTAGAAAGTGGAGAATAATTGGTCAAACTTATTAGATGTGTCAAATATAGTTGTTTGATTGTGTGAATGAAATCATTTTATTTATTTTTAATTGTCGAATTTTAAATTTGTCACATTATAAGGAGTTAATTAAAGATTTGTGTAGGCTGCAAATAAACTAATTAATCGATCTCTAAATTTTGGATAAGGTAAAAATAGATGTTTCAAAATAAATTAATTTTCATAACAAAAATATATTTTTGTAATTTTTTGAGCTATTTCAAATTTCAAACTTATAAATAGTGTAAATGTTTACATTTTATTTCACCAGGTGACCATCATATCTTATCGAAATAAATCCTTTTTACCATACGCTTTTGATTTTTCTCAAATTTAATATGAACTTCAAATAAGATTTTTCTCCAAATCTGCATGGAAGTGAACCTCATTGTACCAATGATAATGGAATGAAATTAGGGACGGATGTACAGAGAGATTAGGAGGGTCGCGTGTCCGTTATGGATTTTGGTTTTGGTTTTGGTTTTGTTTTGTTTTTTTTTTGTTTTTAAAATTTTATTTTACATATGTTTAGGAAGAAAATATTTTAAATAAAATAATTATCCAAAATAAATTATAGTAAAATGTCAATACTATTTTGGACAAATTACACTAACAGTTCCTATAGTTTGATGATTGTGTCACTTTGATCCCTGAGTTTTCAATTGTGACATATTTGACCATAAATTTTAAATCTTATTCCAAATAAGGACAATTGAAGATACCATTGCTCAATTTCAAGGGCAAAGTCGTCAATTTAATAAAATATACACTAATTTGACAAAAATAAACGTCAAAAAAATATTTTTAATTTTTTAAGAATTATTTCCACGTACCAATGATAAAATTATATAAAATCTTTACACATTTTTTTTTTAACCAAATTAATTTTTATTATGTGTTTGGATGATGTTCATGTAATGAGTGATTGGTAAGCTTTTAATGTGTAATCGATATATTTAATATATGAAATATTTTTAGTTTTAAATTTTTTCATTTAATGGATTTGTTTAATAATAATATCAAAGTTATCGTTATATTTGACTGTTGGAAAAATAGAAACTAATAAAAATAAAAACAACCACCCATTACATGATCATCATTCAAACACATAATCAAAATTAATTTAGTCCAACAAATAAATAAATAAATAAATGCGTAAAATATTTATCAATTTTACATAATTTTATTTTTGGTGGGTAGAAATAATTTTTAAAAATTTAAAAATATTTTTTGACATTTATTTTTGTCAATTTAGTTTATATTTTACCAAATTAACGATTTTGCCCTTGAAATTGAGTAATGATATATTCAATTGTCCTTATTTGGAACAAAATTCAAAATTCATGGTCAAATGTGTCACAATTGAAAAGTCAGGGACCAAAGTGACATAAACCCCAAACTATAGGGACCTTTAGTGTAATTCGCCCTACTATTTTTAAAATTATGAGAACAATAATAGTTGTTTTGATTGAAAATAAAAAGACAACGACAAGCCATATTATTATGTATGAAGATTTTATGAAGAAAAAAAAATTAAGAGTTTTTTATTGATAAATCTCATTTAGAGGTATTCTAACCCAATAAGTCCACCGATGAAAATTATAATCTAATTAGTCTCATTTATTTATACTTTTATTCCATGAGATCCGTTTTTCCTAATTTATATTATTTGTTAGACTATTACACACTTATGTCTATTGTTGATATGTATTATATAGAAAAAAAATATATGTATTTCCTTTTTGTTGCTACCTCTATTTTGGTAGCTACCATTATTCACGTTTTTCTTTTTGTCATTTGGGTTATTGTTTCATTGTGCTAAAATTTCGAAACTCTTTATTTTGTAGGGTTTAGAAACTCTAGTTTACACATGGTGATGAAATAATATTATGTTCCTCCAATGTTGCAGTGAAAGTTTTTGTTCCTCCATTATTACTTTGTGTTCATCCATTATTGCTCTGTGTTCAAAACTCTATATTTCTCCATTGTTGTATGTCGAATCTTTGTTTATCTCCAGTCAATTTTGTTACAAACATATTATTCAAAGATGGATTTGGTTTGATTTAAATTGGTAGAATTGTGAAAATACATAGATTGTTAACGATAGTCATAATGATAAAAATGATGATAAAGATGAGGATGTGAGTGATATTTTTTAGTTTTTAGAGTGATTGAGTTTTTTTTTTTTTTTAATTTCTAATTCTATTGGTACCATTATTTCTATTTTTTTGTCAATCAGTGTGAATGTTCATATTTCATATTGTTCGAAAGTCTGAGAAATAAGTATTGAAATATAGATATGAACATAATTATATATGAATAAAGATTGAGAACTCTAATTTTGGAGCTCTGAAGAGAGCTCTAGTGATATGACAAGGAGTGGGGCCCACATGTGATGTGATGTGATGTGTGTGCCTATGTTTTTGTTTCAGCAATTATTCAAAGCACTAATTTTGGTGCTCTAATGGAGTACTAATGACATGGTAAGGAGAAAAAAAACAAACAAACAAACAAACCAAGACCAAAACATCACATCACAGTAGGTGAAGCCCATTGCCAGCTTATTAGAACTGGCTTTAGAGCTCAAGAATTAGAACTTCAAAGGATTTTTTGTTTTTGTTTTGTTTTTTTTTTTCTTTTTCCTCTTGTCACATCATTAGAGCTCTCTTTAGAGTTCTAAAATTAGAGCTCTCTATCACTGTTGATTATATATTTTGCAAGATGTGAATGTTCACATATTATTGGTTATTTGTTACTACACTTGTTGTTTGAACAATCATTTTTTATTACCATTAAACAATTGAAATAATCATTTTTTCTTTCAATTTTGTTTCATATTGCAGTATGAATGTTCACATTGGTATGAATTTAGTTTTTCTAAGATTAGTTGTATGTTAATTGTAAATTGTGAATATTGTATTTTGGTATGAGTTTTTTTTTTTTTAATTTTTTTTTCGAAAAGTAGTCGTATTTTGTTTTTTTTTATTATTATGCTAGTTGGTTGAACAATCATTTTTGTACCATTGAACAATCAAGACAATCGATTTTTATTTTTTTTTCAATTTTATTTTATTTTTCACGTTGCAGTGTGAATGTTCACATTGGCATGAGTTTTTTTTTTTTTAAAAAAAAAAACTAGTTGTATATTAATTGTAAATTGTAAACATTCATATTGTATTTTGCTATAAGTCTTGTTTTTTTAAAAGTTAATTGTATGTTTGTTGTTTTTGTTACTATGCTTGCTAGTTGAACAATCATTTTTGTAACCATTGAACAATCGAAATAATGGATTTTCACTTTTGTTTTATGTTTTCACGTTGCAGTGTAAATGTTTACTTTTGTATGAGTTTTTTTTTTTTAAGGCTAGTTGTATGTTAATTATAAATTGTGAACATTCACATTGTATTTTGGTCTGAATTTTATTTTTTCAAAGGTTAATTGTATGTTTGTTGTATATTGTGAACATTCACATTGTATTTTGATATGTGTTTTGTTTTTTCAAAAGTTAGTTGTATATTTGCTATTTACTGTAAACATTCATAGTGTATTTTGATTTTAATTTAGACTTTTTGTTGCGTTATTTT
Organism: Camellia japonica; assembly: GCA_030407325.1. Classification (NCBI taxonomy): domain Eukaryota; kingdom Viridiplantae; phylum Streptophyta; class Magnoliopsida; order Ericales; family Theaceae; genus Camellia; species Camellia japonica. Next base: position 44,303,378 of record JAPPVO010000007.1, read on the forward strand.
TAAAATTTTCAAATTATAAAAAGGTTCAAAATTCATAATTTGAGATTTTTTTCTTAGAATAAGGGAAAGATTTTCTCTATAGAATAAGGGAAAGAATTTCTCTTTAGAATGAGGGAAAGATTTCTCTATAAAATGAGAGACTGTTGTTATGTATTAGTTTCAAAATACAAACATGTGCAACAAATTAGAAATAATGATTTTGTCATATTACATTAAACATGACTTAACGGAATACTCAAAAATATATATATATATATATATATAAGTTAGATGAAATAAAACACTTAGAAAGAGGATTTATCAAAAAATGATCCTTTTTTTAATGCAACGGTGGTATGTAAACATAATTAATATCAAGAACCTATGGAACTTGTTGGATTGTTAGTTATATTTGATATGTGAGATTCACCCTCTATGACCATATATTGGTCTACCATTGGTTGGTGATATCACATGCCAATGACGACGTGGAATTATTATTATATTAAATTTTTTACAGAAAATTATTTTATTATTATATAATTTATTTGAAGACTCATATGTATGATCTTCTTTTTTTTCTTATTATTTTTTATTTTTTTTATTGTCCATTATACACTAATTACAAGTAAGATTATCTTTTTAATATTTTTTGAAGTCAATCGTAAACATTTATGTAAAAATTTTAAAAATTATAAGGGCGAATTATACTAATGATCTCTATAGTTTGGATCTTGTATCACTTTTGTTCCTAACTTTTCAATTGTGACACATTTGACCTTGAATTTTGAATCTTGTTCCAAATAAGGACAATTGAAGATACCATTGCTCAATTTCAAGGGTAAAGTCGTCAATTTAATAAAATATAAACTAATTTGACAAAAATAAATGTCAAAAACATGTTTTTGAATTTTTAAAAATTATTTTACCCACTAAAGATAAAATTATGTAAAATTGATAAATCTTTTAGACATTTATTTATTTATTTATTTTACTAAATTAATTTCTATTATATGTTTTGATGATGATCATGTAATAGATAGTTGTTTTTATTTTCATTAAATTAGTTTCTATTTTTTCAAAAGTTAAATATGACAACAACTTTGATATCATTATTAAATCAATCTATTAAATCAAAAAATCCAAAACTAAAAGTATTTCATATATTAAATATATCGATTACACATTAAAAGCCTAACAACTACCCATTACATGATCATCATCCAAATATATAATAAAAATTAATTTAGTAACATAAATAAATAAATAAAATCTAAAAGATTTTTCAATTTTACATAATTTTATTTTTGGTGGGTAAAAATTATTTTTAAAAATTAAAAAATATTTTTTTGACATTTATTTTTGTCAAATTATTTTATATTTTATCAAATTGGTAATTTTGCCCTTAAAATTGAACAATAGTATCTTTAATTGTTTTTATTTTGAAAAAAATTTAAAATTCAGAATCAAATATGTCACAATTAAAAAATGAAGGATCAAAATGACACGAGTCTTAAATTATAAAAAGTATTAATATAATTCGCACATATTATAATTAATAAATGTCTCCTATCAATTAATTTCTTGACTCGGTCATGAAATTATAAGCATAACATTGCTACAGAGTCATACCACTCGAGTATGCACCCTTGAACTAGGAAATGATTCTATTTTAAAATTCAGGAGCAACTTAGGCTGATTAAGCTGAGTTTTAAGACATGTTTGGTGTGGCCTGTTGAGATTATTTATGACTTTTTTATTTTGAAAATTTGTGCCATAATATTTGATATGATTTCTGCTTATAACTAGTAATAAATAAATAAAAAAATTTAAAAATTGATTGAATGTTGGGACTTCATCAAAAAAATGCTAGGGAGATGCTTTCCATTTTATTTTTTGATTATTAATTTTTAATAATAATAAATAATGAAAAAAACTACTCCAAACAGGACTATGTCCAAATTGATTAATTTTGTTGTCTTTCTTGATAAGTAAAACTCCGCCGGTTCCAAGCCCGGGTTAAGGAGGAGGGTTGTGTGTTAGGTAGCCGATTGCCAACACGTAAAAAAGCTGCTCGGATCCCTTATGAAAATGAATCCTATTTTGAATCGTTTAAATGCTAGGCTGTTCCCCTCAAGTGACGCGTTGCGCTTGCCTTCGTGTGTTTCGAAAAGTGAGCAAGGGGCGCCGCATCGACGCCTGGGTGTGGTGAAAAATGGGCAAAGGTTTCCGCATTTTTTTGGGCAAGCATGGGTAAAGAAGATAGTCCATGACTATAGGTTTAGGGTAGCCACTTGGAACATAGGAACCTTAACTAGTAAGACGATGGAATTGGTAGATGTTATGATTAGGAGGAGAGTTAGTATAGCTTGCATACAAGAAACTAAGTGGACGGGAGAGAAAGCTAAGGAAATTGAGGATACCGGTTTTAAACTATATTATAGTGGTAAGGATAGACGCAGGAATGAGGTAGAAATCATAATTGCCAAGGGTCTTGTGGAGAGTATAGTGGCGGTCACTAGGAAAGGGGATAGGATTATGCTAATTAAACTAGTTATTGGAGGGAACATAGTGAATGTTATTAGCGCATACGCCCCTCAAGTAGGATTAGATGATCAGACTAAGAGGAATTTTTGGGAGCAAATGGATGAGATCTTACAGGAGATACCCGTAGGAGAGAACCTGGTTATAGGTGGAGATTTTAATGGCCATGTGGGCATGATAAACTAGGCTACGAAATGGTGCATGGTGGATATGATTTTGGTGACAGAAATAAGGCTGGAGAGAATATCTTAGATTTTGCGTTGGCTTCTGACCTGGTGGTGACCAATACTATGTATAAGAAGAGGGAGGAGCATTTGATAACCTCTAAGAGTGGATTAGTTAAGAGTCAAATAGATTACTTTTTAGTGAGAAAAGTGGATCGCCTAAAATGCAATGATTGTAAGGTGATTCCTGGAGAGAGCCTAGTCTCTCAACATAGGATTTTGGTACTAGATTTATGTTTTAGAGGGCAATACCAAGCTAGGAAGGATAGTAGGCGTCGTAGGACGAGATGGTGGGACCTAAAAGGGGATAAACTAGAAATATTTAAGAATCGAATGGATAAGGAAGGTACTTGGGACTTAAAAGGTAATGCTAACACTGTGGAACTCGATGGCCAATTGTATGAGGAGAATCTCAAGGGAAGTGCTTGGAGAGTCGAAAGGAACGGGACCCAACTCTAGGAAAACTTGGTGGTAGAGGGAAGCGATTCAAGCGGTAGTTAAGGCAAAAAAAGAGTGCTTTAAAAAGTGACAGAAGGATAGAACTGAGGAAAACCTTAAGAGCTATAGATTGGCTAATAAGGAGGTCAAAAAAGTAGTGAAAGAGACTAATTTGAAAGCTTATGATGACCTATACACTAGATTAGATAGTAAGGAAGAAGAGAAGAGGATATACAAACTTGCTAAGATACGAGAGAGGAAAACAAGAGATTTTAATCAAGTAAAGTGCATCAAGAGTGAGGATTCTAAGGTATTGGTGAAGGATGAAAATATTAAGAAAAGATGGAAGAATTATTTTGAGAAACTATTAAATGAGGAACATGGAGGTACGACAATAGGGGAAGAAATAGCCAGTAATACGATAAACCAAGCATATAGGTTCTATCGCAGGATTAAGAATTTTGAAGTGGAGATTGCACTTAAGAAGATGAAATCCAATAAGGCTTTAGGACCTGATGATATCCCTATTGAAGCTTGGAAGTATTTGGGTAAAAAGGGAGTTGCTTGGTTGACTAGGTTGTTTAGCAAAATTTTGTTGACTAGGAACATGCCAGATGCGTAGAGGAAGAGTATTTTAGTGCCAGTCTATAAGAATAAAGGTGATGTCCAGAATTGCAACAACTATAGAGGAATCAAGCTAATGTGTCATATAATGAAAGTGTGTGAGAGAGTGATGGAACGCCGATTGTGAGAAATAACAGAGGTGTTAGAGAATCAATTTGGTTTTATGCCTGGTAGGTCAACAATGGAAGCGATCTATCTTTTGAGGAGAGTAATAGAAAAGTATAAAGAAAAGAAAAGAGACATTCATATGGTGTTTATCGACCTTGAGAAAGCATATGATAGAATGCCCCGGGATATAATATGGTGGGTGTTAAAGGAGAAATGAGTGACAAAAGGTTATATTGACGTGAGAAGGGGTGGTGACCACTATTAGATCGCTAGCTGGAGAGACAAATGAATTTCTTATCACTGTGGGGTTACACTAAGGATCTACCTTAAGTCCTTATCTTTTTGCTTTAGTTATGGACGAGTTGATGAGAAATATTCAGGATGACGTGGCATAGTGTATGCTTTTTGTAGACGATGTTGTGCTAGTGGATGAGACTAGAGAAGAAGTTAACACAAAGTTGGAGATTTGGAGAACAACGCTTGAATTTAAAGGATTCCGGATAAGCAGAACTAAGACAGAGTACATGGAGTGTAAATTTAGTAACAGTAACAATGAAAGCAGATGCGAAGTAAAGATTGAGAACCAAGAACTGCCTAAGAGCGAACATTTTCGTTATTTAGGATCGATTATCACAACAACGGGAGAGATTGATGCAGATGTGGCCCATAGGATTGAGGCGGGATGGTGTAAGTGGAGAAATGCGTCTGGGGTATTGTGCGATAAACGAATACCCACTAAACTAAAAAGTAAGTTCTATAGAACGGCTATTAGACCAGCTATGTTGTATGGGATGGAGTGTTGGGCAACCAAGAAACAACATGTAGATAAGATGAGTGTGGCTGAGATGAAGATGCTAAGGTAGATATGTGGAAAGACTAGACAAGACAGAATTAGGAATGAGTGTATTCGGGAATGGGTAGGAGTAGCACCGATAGAAGATAAGTTGAGAGAATATTGATTGAGATGGTTTGGTCATATTCAACGGAGACCAACAGAGGCAGTAGTGAAGAGATGCGGTGCTGTAACGGTAGATGGAAGTGTTAGGGGACGGGGTAGGCCTAGATTAACATTGGCTAGCGTTATAAATTGAGATATGAATCTACTTAATTTGACTAATGAAATGGCCTTTGATAGGGCCACGTGGAGAAGAAGGATTCATGTAGCCGACCCCATTTGATGGGACTTAAGGCTTGGTTTGGTTTGGTTTGGTTTTGATAAGTAGATGTTTGTGCAATATTCGTAGAACAATTACTCATACAATGAAAGGTCAAGATAATTTTTTACCACCAAAAAAAATGAAAATAAAAATAAAAAAGAGGATCAAGATAATTTGATTTTTTGAAATTTTTATGTTTATTTTTTTTATTTATAACCTATTAATATTATTGTTAACCTAACCTGAAGTGAGCTGGGGCTAGAAACCCAAGCCCAGTTGAGCATAAGAAAAGCATCCAAAGCCTACCCAAAAGTTTGAGGTTGGGTTGGTGTTGGTCAGGTGATTTGAATCCATCTATTATTCTATTTTTAGCCTGAGGCCAGATTTGCTTGTTGAATTTATTTATTTATTTATAGGATTATATATAATAGAGTTTTAATAAGATTGTAAAAAATAAGTTATATCATGAAATTATATGAGATGAAAGATTGAATATGTATAATAGAATTACGTGGATAAATTATACCATGGGATGATTGAATAAAAAGAGTGAGGTATTATTCTTGATTAGAATGAAATATATATATATATATATATAATTATTTTTGACAGATGGATGTAAAAAAATAATAATTTGGAGAGGTCTCATTTTTCTAATATCACACTACATTGTATTACCTAATCTTCGAGATCAGTACTAAAATTATCGAGAGTTTAGTACTATATAAAACAAATACCGGATCGAATTAACTAATGGGACTCATATATTCCCCACCTTCAATCCATTCCTCTTTATCACACAATCAAACACCGAATTTATAATATGATGGATTCCACATATTTTCTCCACGATCAATATCTCTTTTAATACTGCAATTAAACGCGTCCTAATAATATTATTGAAGTTAACGTTTCACAGTTTTACAACATGCTATTATTAGTGGAACAATAGCCTTCATAACATTAGCAAAGCCACTAGGAATTTTTACTTCTTATATGTAATTATAATTATATGCTCTTGTATCATTTAGCAAAAGTTTACTAAATGAATGATCTAAGGTTCAATTTATATCATCAGATTTAAAAGTGAAATCATGTCAAGTTAAAGAAAAATGGAATCAATGACTTTGAAACAATACCCTAACCTCTTAAAGTATCTCTAATTGTTAGCCAAAACAACTGCTATTGTTTAAAATTGGCAATTTGACCTAAAAAGTATTGTTATAGTATTTTATAATTGTCAGTCTCACTTTGCTAGGTTACAATTTTTCAAAAATACTTTTAAGAAAATTCTACTTTCTTGTTTTTTTTTACTTGGTTACAGTTTCACTTTGTTTTTACTGAATTTTTTAAATATTTTAAGTAATTTTTTTTACTTTTTAGACATAACTAACATAAATATATCTAAAAAGTAAAAAATTTATGAAAAAAACCTTTTAAAAATTCACAAAATACCAAAAATACAAAAAAAAAAAATACGAGAATTTAGTACATTTTTTTGTATTTTTAATTTTTTAAAATATTTTTTCACAAATCTTTTACTTTTTAGATACACTAAGTAGGTGCATCTAAAAAAGTAAAAAAAAATGTTTAAAATTTTAAAAATATTCACTAAAAACAAAAAAACACTGTTGGCTTTTTTAGCTTTCGAAAGTTTTAGTATTGTAATTTTAAGTGTACCAGTAAGGATCAATCAGTTTTTACAGAAGATTAATTGCCAACCAATTATCAGACGATTGTGTTTCAGTTCTTTTAGCTTCAACGAATAGGACTTTTACTAGTAACTTCGTTTAGGAGAATTTAGCAAACAATAATTAAATGAAGAACAATTGTAGCATTTCATTAAATAAAAATGAAAGACTTATAATGATCTAACTCAGCCTCGTAGAAGTTTACAGCAACAAGCTACTTGAAACTATTCCTATGAATGAAGGAAAATAAAGTAAATAAAACTGGTTTCTGGATTTGAATTCCGGAAGCTCTTTTTGGGGCCTTCTCTGCCATTTACACTTCTCAATGATAACCGTCGAAATGAACTTCTAACCATCGAATCATCCCTCCATGATCGTTGGTCATGTTTCCTCACAGTTAGCTCTACTACGCCATGTCTGTAGTTAGACTTCCCTTCTGATTTTAAATTTAAATATACGAGTAACTGTTAAAACCACGTCATCTTGCATTTCTTTGCTGATCTAGTGCTATGCAAATCCACAATAACCACTACTAACTGTCACGTGTGTGATTTCGATTGAAGATTTGAATTATCTTCCCGTATTGCCCTCATCCTGCCACGTGTTGAACTGTGATTGGCCTATACAAAATATGTAGCCAACATTACCCCCCGCACTAATATACCAAATACTTGGTGATATTAGTGGATCAAGGTATTTTATCTACATCTTAGAACGTGCATGGGCTTTACATTTTTTCAGAAATGCAACCGTCATTCATCAATGAAACATTTGCATTAAATTCTCTTCCATCCTTTGGATATTCTCACTATTTCAGTATTCGAAAAGACTGGTACAGCTTTCATGGCCAAGCAAACCTTTTCTTATCTCAATCAAGCATACAAAGAGTTGTTTGATAATGCTGTTCGTCCTCGAAAAAACCTTCATGCATTGATTAGCCACCTTTACCCACCTTCCTATATTCAAGTCATGGAAGCTTTTACAAACTATCAACCTTTGGATTACGAACCTATTGTCCACAATTCTTTAACCCAAAATTTTGCAAACATGGATATTGGAGTTCTTTTTTTGACCCAAAACCTTCTGTGTGGGATGAGGCTGCAGCTTCTTCTTCTTCCGAGGCTTCTGGTTGGAGAAGCTGGCCAGAACTTGAAGAGTCCAAGTTAAGAGAGCGAATCAATCATCATTTTGTCGAATTTGTTGATCCTCTAACTTTCCTTCCATTTGCTCGGAGCTCGGTGGTTTACCCATATGTACCCATCGACTGCCGACGCCGTTTGGAAGACAACTTACTTGTAACATGGTACACATCCTCTATGCCTACGAAGATAGTACAAGCCACTCGTCGTCCAGAAGAGACACAAGGGTATAGCCCATCATTCTTAGCCCAGAAGACAAAACTTTGCTCTTCTGACTAGCTTAATTGCGTCAGCAACCCCCAATTTCCTCCTTCTTTTGAAATGGAAGCTCCTGCACCTCTTCTTCCGCAAAACCCTCACTGGATGAAGGAACTGAGACTTACTCTCCTTGAGGACCAGTTTCTCCCCTCCTATAGCCCTCCATCTCTCCCTATTATATTTCAACGATATCAAGCCCAACTTCTGCTTATGGCCTTTTCTCATTTGCCCTTCAATGTTCTCGAGAATGATATTCCTCTTAAGAAATTTCGATGGGCTTGTGATGTTATGACCCAGGGTCATGTCCTTAACCCCATCACCTAAGCAGAGCTCCAGATGTTTTTAGACCAACTCCCACTGCTTCTTCATTGGCATCAAATTTTTGTGGCCACCACTCGATCTTTGGACCAAATCTCAACCCGTCGAGTTCATACCCAATATGAAGCAGAGAACCTCATCGACGAATATGATGATTTCACGAATAAAGATTCTGCATACTGAGATGACTTGGACATGGATAAGATAGAACAAGGGTTGAAAGAAACAGAGTTTGAAATAAAGGCCGAAAAACTTTTTTATCAAATAAGAGCATATCAACTTCAACAGCCTAGCCTGGAGAAGATAGAAGATATAATTAAAAAGGAACAGAAGTTCATTGACCATAGTTGGAACAAATTCCATGACATTGTCATTTACTCTATTCTTTATTTTTATGAACTTGAATATGTAGCCAAGAAAGGCTTCTGATGTAATTGTTTTTGTCTTAATAAAGCTAAGATGTTTTCTCTTTATTCGGCATGGTCTGATTTTACTCCATTTGTCAAAAACAAACAAAATTAGGGTTTCGAATTCATCAATTTTGTCCTTTGAAACTTGATTCAATCATACCCAATGAAATACTAGAAACCCAATTTGAACTTTTCCAACATATGGAGTGTAATTGACAACCTTTGCCTTAAGGTCTCCTTTTAGAATCAGAGCTTCGAATTCACCAATTTTGGCCTTCGAAACTTGATTTGATTATATCCAATTCCCCAACATATGGTTAATACAGTCAAGCAGTTTCAAATCAACTAATTTTGCTTCGAACAAACAGTCTTTATTTTCCAAAATATGGAAACCTCTTTTAAAGACTGCACTGTTTTTTTCTAAAACAGTGATTCCTTCTGTATACTACTAAACCAACTATTGGTTTGAAACCTAGAACAAACAAACTCTAACCGTAAGGTATTTTAAATTTTGCTTCGAAGGATTTTACTCTCATCAAGAAACCTAAAAGCAGTCTTTAATCCTTTTGAAGTAAACAAATACCTGGGTATTCCTGCACCCTTAGGTGTAGAATGTGCTTCAAATTCAACTTGCTACTTTCAAAGCTGTTTGTCACTTGATTTTGGAGCCAAAACTTGGCTTCGAAGCCAAACATTTTATTTCGAAGCTAATATTAGTATTTGAGATACGTTTCCCTCCATAACTATCAACATTGAGAGAAACTTTTTGCACCCATACCCTTAGTACTTCTTTATGAATTCCGTCCACATAAAACGACTAGGTGTTTTTCAGACAGAAAGGTTTTAAAACCCTTTTATTTTGTATTCCCAATTTACATGGTCGCCTAACACACAAACCTTTCATCCTCTGTTGGCTTTCTCTTTCCCTTTACTCCAACTTCGTCTTCTGAAAAAATTCCTGTCAATGGCTTCTTCTTCCTTGAAAATACCGGTTATGGAGTGTGCGAGTCCATCCGTAGCTTTGAAAAGGATCATTGATGAAGAGTGTGAGAAATACAAAGTCGGTGAGAAAAGTGCCATCGACGGACGTATCTTCATTCCCCGTCGCCATGAGCAACAAGAATACGTACTTGGGCCCATTTTTAAGGAGATTCCCACTAAGCTTCTAGCTTTGTATCCACATATGGAAGATCATTGTCTTCTTTATGAAGGTGGTCTTGATTGGGGAAGCTGGAGGGTGAACCGACCCCATCGCTGCTGGCCCACAGTGAGACCAGAGTGGGAGGAATGGTATGATCGGGTCGTCCCTGATAGGACACTGGATCTTCAGGAGCTTTGCCTCTTCGACGCTCTTCAATTATCTAGGTTCACCATTTCAGAGGACCCTTTTTTAGTATCTACTACCCTTTGTTTTTGGAATTCTGCTTTCAATTTTTTTCAATTCAGATGTGAGATAATGGCTCCTACTGTCCTTGACATCTACCATCTATTAGGATTATCCCTTACTAGTACCCCCATTGGTCCAGACTATCCTGATCTCAAAACCCCTTTTTCCATTCCCTCTCTGAATTCATCCTATAGTGACTTCGTCAAGGTTGAGAACAAAAGAGAGGGCCTTGTGACTGATAGAGAATTTTTCTCTTTTATATTGTATTGGCTTTGTAAATTCCTCTTCTGCACCTCTTCTCAGAGGATCATGCCTAAGTTTGCCCCTTTTGCCAAAGCCCTTGCTTTATAAAGAAATGTGGCCTTAGCTCTATACGTTCTAGGTCATGTTTATAGAGCTTGTTCTTTTTTTTGTGAAAAACTCTTGGATACCAATTAGGGAGGCCCATTTTGGATACTTTGACTTTTTGCATACTTCACCGATTTACAGTCTAAATGCCTAAGGTTTTTGGAGCCAAACCCTACCACTCACGGTATGAAATTAGCCAATGTTTCACTTTATCCTTCCAACTTTGCTTTTTACTTTTATTTCTTCCACCAACTCCCAGCTTTTCCTTCTTCTCACAGCTTTTGTCCCTGCGAAACTACTAATATTGGCCCATCCTGGTTGAGGACCTTTTTGAGTGATAGGTCCTGTTTTACACCCCAGCACAAAAACATGTAGGCCTCTATTCTGATTCACAGGGAATTATTCATTGGGACTATGAACCCCAGAGCCTATAAGTGCATCTCTGAGCCCTATTGTCCTGCCCAATTTGCTAGGCAATTTGGATTCTCACAAGGGGTCCCTATATCTCTCTGCAGTCAAACCAATTTAAGCCTTACCAGTAGGGATTTGAAGATTCGAAGATCTAGATTGGAAGAAGCAACTTCCAAATTCATCCAAGATTTAATTGACTTTGAGTACTTACCTTTCATACCTCAAAACAACATACTGAAAAGGTGCCAGAACTGGTGGATGACCAATATGAAGGTGCACTTGGCCATTCCTCCTCAAGATCTGTTAATGGTACTGGACGTACCTTAAGCCAAGTCCAAAGGGACTAGAGCTGTTATCTCCTCCACTGCTCATGTTACTTCAGCTCTTACGCCTGCTACAACAAAGTCTGTTCCTACTGCCTCAACTCCTCCTAGAGTTACTCGAGCTGCCTCGAAGAAAAGTATGTACTCTTGTTTCTTTTCTTTTCTTCTCCTTTATGATGCTCTTGTTCTTACTTATAGTTCTTTCTTTGGTGTAGGTGGTGCGGGTGCCTCACATGGAGATTCTCCCCAAAAGGTTCAAGCTTTAAATCTTCTCAAGAGCAAACAACAACAACAAAGGAAAAGAAAGCACCTACTTGACTCTAAAGAGGAGGTACCTGAGGTTCATGTAGAAGCAGAAAAAGAAGAAACAGAAAAACAGCAAGAGCACTCTTAAAAAGAAGGAGGAAAATGACTGTCTCTCTTTCTGATTTCACTGGAGACCCCATCCATAAAGCATCTGCTAGAGCAGTAGAAGCAGAACATTCCAAAAAGCTTATTGTATTTCAGAGGGCTGAGAAGAAGAGGCAACAACAAATGCTTAGAGATGAAGCTCCTACTGCTAATGAACTCCAAAGGGAAGCTGCAAGAAAACAACAAACTACTGAACATTATACCCTTCACAGCTCTCCAATCAGCCACCACTTCTAAAACCAGTAATTTCCTTCGTGCCTCTATTTTCCTTTTTCAAATTCTTGATACTAAGACTTAACATCACTTTGTATTTCTTCTTTTGCAGCAACAACTACTCTGTCTTCTCCTTCAATAAGGACTCATTCAATTTTATCTGAAGTTGAAAGACCTCGAACTGTGGAGCCAATTCAAGCAATTCTCCCACTCCCTAGTCCTACCTTCTTCATACCTTTCTTGAGGCAAAGCATTCTTGCATCTCTATCTTTTGGCTTAACTCCATACTTTCCTCTTCTATCCTTCAACTCTACCCAATTTATTCTCCCTTCAAGCTTGTTGTTCCTTCCCTTCCTGAGGAAATTCCAGCTATTACTTCATCTCCAGTGATAGCTGATTCCCGTAGAAAAGACATTGGTAGCTCACCAGTTCCTTATCCACTATCCTTATCTAGCTCCAGTCCCTCTTCTCTTGATTTACTGGTAGCTAAGACTATAAAAACTACTGAGAATACTTCATCTTCCTCTCCAATCCCTATGCAACCATCTCTTCCTTCTATCAGAGCCTTTCTGCACCAACCATGTCAACAGAAGAAGTGGACATTCTTTAAGCTAAACTAGCTAGCCTTTTTGATATGCTTTCCACCACTCCAACAGCTAGCAATAAAATTGAGCCATTAGTCCTAGCTAATTCTCTCTTAGAAATTTTTGAGAGCTCTTCCTCCACTAGTAGGACTTCCTTGCCTTCATTAGACTTGGACAACTGTTTGGAGTTGCTGACATTCTTCTCGAGGATCCCCTTCGAAACCTTGCAAAGGCCTATTATCAAGAATGGCTTCCTCCAGTGCTGCAAGGTCGTTGAGCAATCCAGTATGACTATTTCAAGTCATTTATCTCAGGCGGCAGCTACCATTGACTTTTACATCAACATCTGCCATGTTACCAAATCTGCAAAAAAGAAATTGCTAAGAGACCTGAGATTTGTTTCCCAGATACATGCTGAAGTGTCAGAATTAAAGGAACAACATTCCTATGTCTCCCAATTTTGAGCTCAACTATTGGAGAAGAAAGCTCAGCTTGAAGAAGAGTTATCAGGAGTCAACCTGGCTTTAGATCAAACTGCCACCAAGCTGTAGATTACTAACCAAGGGTTGGCTGATCGAAAGCAGGAGATGGCTACAGCCATTTAATTGTTCCCATCTCTTAAGAGTAGAGAGTCAATTGTAAAGGAACAGTTGAAACATTGTACTGACTTTTGGGCCAATCTTCGGCTGCATGTATTCAACTCATTATGAAATAAGATCTTTATTTATTATTTAAGTGTTTTCATGCTCCTTTCGTTTAGCACTTATTATATTCCTCGTGTTTCCTATATGATTGGATAATAAGGCTTCAAATATCTGCCATTAATTTTCTTGGAGTGTACATATCCATTCAAATTTCTCAAATGATATGTTCCCCAAGGCAAGACTCTCTGAACTTGATATGGTCCTTCACAGTTAGGTGACCATTTGCCAAACTTGTGGCTTTTAATCTCTATTAGGAGTATTGTCTTCCATACCAAATCACCTTCATCAAAGCTAATGTGCTTGACCTTCTTATTATAGTTTTTGATTACTTTCTTCTTTTGGAAAATAATGCTATTTAATGCCAGAATTCTAGCTTCATCCACATTTTCTAATTCCAAGCACATACTCTGATGGTACTGCTCAAGAACTAACTGATCCTGGCATCTCACCCTCAAGGACTTGATGGTAATTTCTACAGGCAGTACTGCATCATGCCCATATACTAAAGCATAAGGATTGACTCCTGTACTTGATCTTGGAGAAGTCCTATAAGCCCATAATACATCAAATAGTAAGTTATGCCAATCCCTGGGATAATCTTTCACAATTTTCTGTATTCCTTTCTTCAAAGATTTATTGGATGATTCTACCTAACCATTGGCTTGTACATAATAGGGGGTGGAATTAACAAGGCTAATTCCAAACTCTGTCACAAAAGACTTTACCATCTTTCCATCAAATACAGTCCCATTATCAACAGTTATAGTCTGTGGGATGCCAAATCTGTGGATCAGATCTTTAATGAATCCAATAACTTCGGTCTGGTCTACAGCCTTATACGATTTAGCTTCGACCCACTTAGTGAAGTAATCTGTGGCCACTAAGATGAAACAACGATGCTTCGAAGAGGGTGGATGTATTTTCCCTATCATATCCATAGCCCATCCTCTAAACGGCCAAGGCTTTACAACCGCATGCAGATCAGTTATGGGTACATGTCTTATCGTGCCATGTTTTTGGCATGCCTGGTAACCTCTAGCATATTCTATGTAATCTTTAAGGATGGTTGGCCAATAGTAGGAATGTCTTCGAAGCAGCCATCTCATCTTCATACCAGGCTGATGAGCACTACAGATGCCTTCATAAACCTCAGCCATGGTTGTCAATGCTTCATTTGGGCCTAAACATTCCAATAATAACCCGTCTGCCCCCCTTTTTGTAGGAGCATTTACCATACATTATATATTGCACAGATTGCAATTTGATTTTTCTGCTAGCTTTCGAAGATGGGCCAGCTAGATACTGCATTATTGGATGTCTCCAATCTTGTTCTTGTAAGTCATTATGATTGACTTCTAAGACCACATTTCTTTTGTTTAAGAGTGGTATTACCTTTTGATATGTTGTTTGGCTTATGTTCATTTGAGTGTTATCTCTTCTCCTGAAATTCGAAACTTTTTAAGCTATATCATTAGCTTTATTATTTAAAAATCTTAGGACATAAGTCATATTTGCTATCTGAAATTAAGAAAACAAATGTAATGCAACAACATAGTATGGCAACATGCTTGCACTTTGACACTTGAAAATTCCTTTCACCTGGTTAATCATCAATTGAGAATCTCCAAATATATCAACTGCATGAGCTTGTAATCCAATAAGTATTTCCAGTCCTATTATTAAAGTTTCATATTCAGCTTGATTATTGGAACAAGTAATTTCATCAACTCTAAAACCATGTGTGGTTTCTACCCCTTGTGGTGACTTAATCACCACACCAATTCCAGTTAGACCGTTGTCTTTTGATCCATCGAACCACTTTTGCCATGGTTCAACACTAACCATACCAAGCTCCATTATCTCTTGGCTTTCTGTCTGACATGAATGATTTGCCAAGAAATTAGCTAAAACTTGTCCTTTTACTACCTTTTAGGAGACATATTCTAGAAGAAATTCTGATAAAGCTAGTATCCATTTGCCAATTCTTCCTCTCAACATAGGTCTAGACAACATATATTTAACCAAATCTGTTGTTACAATTACCAAGACAGTTGTAGGCAAAAGATAGTATCTTAGTTTCATTGCAGCAAAATACAATGTAAGGCACAACTTTTCTATAGCTGAATATTTACATTCACAAGAATTTAGAAACCTACTAAGGTAGTAAACCGCTTGCTCTATGCATTCTTCATTGTCTTGGGCTAAGAAAACTCTCAGTGAATCTTCTATCGCAGCAATATACACCTTCAAGGGCTTATCACCCTTTGGTGGCATCAGCACGGAGGCTTGGCCAAGTCGGCTTTGATTCCTTCGAAAGTAGTTTGATGCTCTACTGTCCACACAAACTCCTCTTCATCATTCAACCTTAACAAGGAAGAAAATACTTTAGTTTTCCCTGCAATATTAGAAATAAATCTTCGAAGAAAATTAACCTGTCCAAAGAATTTTTGTACTTCTTTCTTACTTGATGGAGGTCTGGCCTCAATGATAGCGTTGGCTTTGTTCTGATCAATCTGTATTTCCTTCTTGTGTACTACATAGCCCAATAAGTTTCCAGCTGATACGTCAAAAGTACATTTGAGAGGATTAAGTTTCAACTTGAACTTTCTCATTCTTTCAAAAGCTGCTTCCAAGTGAAACAAATGCTCCTCCATGGATTGGGACTTCACTACGATGTCATCAATGTAACACTCTAAATATCCTCTAATGAGATCATGAAAGATAGTGTTCATAGCTCTTTGATATGTAGTCCCAGCATTCTTCAGGCCAAATAGCATTTTGACCCATTCGAAGATGCCAATGTTCCTAGGACATCTGAATGCTGTATTGTGGATATCCTTTTCTGCAATGCAAATTTGATTATAACCAGAGTGCCCATCCATCATTGATAAAATTCGGTGCCTTGCTGAACTATTCACCAATAAATCTACTATGGGCATGGGGTACTCATCTTTTGGAGTCGCTAAATTCAGGTTTTTGTAATCAATGCATACCTTCATTTTACCATTCTTCTTTCTTCTTAACTACAGGCAAAATATTGGATAGCCATTGAGCATACCTGGCTGTCCTAATAAATCCTGCCTTAAGGAGCTTAAGAATTTCCTCCTTGACCTTTCGAATTACTTCGGGACTTATCCTTCTTGGTTTTTGCTTGTATGGCTTGAAATTAGGCCTCATAGGAAGCCTATGTTCTACTAATGGCCTATCTAATCCTGGTAGTTCATTAGAAGACCATGAAAAATAATCTTTATATCTCTTTAAAAACACCAACAACTGGTCATTGTTAAAAGCATTTAACCAAGCACTTATATAGGTGGGTTACTGTGTAGAACCTTCCCCTAAGTTGACTTCTTCCAACGGGTCTTGTATCTAAGAACTCACTAATGCTTCTTTTTTAATTTCTTCTATCTTCGAAGTAATTTCTTTACTTTGTTCTGCTCCCAGTTCCTTTGATTCAATATCTTTGCCCTCATTCTCATAGACAAAATATGTCCATAAGGTTTCTTCTTCCTGTATCTCCTGGACTTTTGTTTCGATGTCCAACCTACAGTATTTATCAAAGGCCAAAAACCTGACCTGTTGCTGCTCCTACTTACAGCCAACTACTGTGGCTTCTTTCTCTTGCTCTTGCACCTTCTGGACTATTGATTTTATGTCCAATACTGAGAACTTAATTAAAGCCAAAGATCTGGCTTCCTGGGTTCCATCTTTTTTCCTACAACCAGGCATCATTGTCATCCTTGGCGACAAACTCTTCATCAGTACTTTCTTGGACTAAGTGCTTCAGGTGTGCTAATTCCTTATCAGCCGTCATTTTGGCTAATCCATCAGGTTTTCTCAGTATACTGAGTGGTGTCACTCCTTCAGTATACAATTTGGCCTCTGCAAAGTCTGCACAAGTTATGAAGGGTTGAGGGTCTGCATCGATCTTTTCTGTCTCTCCATTGCACAAGGCCATCATTATCTTCTGATGTAGAGAGAAAGCACACATTTGTTAGTGTGAATCCAATCTCTACCAAGTAGAGCATTATACTTAGCATTGCTGTCGATAACGAAGAATGTCGTCATGTAATCCCTGGTTCCCACACTCAAGTTGATGGGCAAAATACCCTGAGCTATCTGTTTGTCTCCAGCGAAACCAACAATGGTTGTGTTGGTTAGGATTAATCTGGGGTTCCTTTTTCCTAGTTTCTTCAAAGAAGATTTCAGAAGCAGGTTTACTGCTGCCCCATTATCCACCAATACCCGGTTCATTTGTATCCCATCGAAGAAGGCCTTGATATACAAGGGTTTGACATGCTGTGTCATGGACGTCGTAGGATACTCAAAAGGGTATGGGAGGTTAATACTCACCTATTCCTCACTCTCGTCTCCAGTTTCCATTGGTGTGGCCACTTCAGATTCGTTTTGCGCCATGCTAACCTGTGAATCTTCACTAGAAAACTGGAATTGGGTCAATCTCCAGACCTTCTTGGTTTTTATTATCAGCCTGGAACTCCTGCGGTAGTATATGTACCATATTCACTAACACTGGAGGAAACGAGCCAAATTGGACCACGGGTTGTACCTGCTTCTTTACTAGGCCAACTTGTTCAATTACTTTAGAAACATTATCCATGCTGCATTCTAGCACTTCAGTACTAGTGACTTCCTTCGAATGGTCTATTTCTGTTGGTTTTTCGGCCAAAAATGTCTGTTCAGCCATGAAGGCTTCAAACATTTCCTCCTCAACCATCTCCTTCCTAGGCCAACTTCTCCCTCTGTCTCACTATCACTTTCCATCAAAGCCCTTTCCAATCCTGCTAAACTGAATCTTTCTTTGGCTTTCAATTCGGAGTGAACTTTGGCCAACTGCTCTTTGTCGTAACTCTTTTTGTCTTGAGGAGTCAATTTTGGACTAAGATATAACTTTGGACTTTTTCTTCCCTCTATTTGGCCCTTTGGCTGGACCAATGAAAAGCTTTCTTCACTTTCTTTCAGATCCTTCTGGTACTGAGTGTACCTGCGCTGGATCTTCCTCATTTGGGATCTAGAAATCACTGAAACCATATTTGGTTCCATTATTTTTGGATGCTTTAGTAACACCCAATTATTTGGAGCCACCAAGGGAGGTTTAACCATCCTACCCTGGTCTCCAACAATATTTCTTTGGGTAAATATCTCCTTAGGTTTGTTCTGCATGACAAATCAATCTTGAACTCCAGGTACCCATGAACCCACTAGCTCAGTTGTCGAATTGTCTCTTTCTTCTTTCAAAGCCAGTTTCAAAGCTGCCTGTGAAGGCCACTACTTGGCCCTGACTCCTTGTTTTGGGCCTAATTCAGGCCTTGCATGAAGGTGGCCACTTTCCATCATGTGTGAGGCTGGTCTAGGGGGCCAATCTCTGGCTTTAATCTCATAACTTGAGCCCACTTCAAGTCTCCTCTCAGGATGATTGCCCTCCATTCTGTAATAGTTAAGTGGTCTGGACTCATGTAGAGGTCTCTTGCTCTTGGAGTGCATTCTAGTGGTTGTTGGCCCAGCCATGAATGGCTGCTGCCTAGAACCAGTTGGATATGGCCTTTTGTTATAGGCACTAGTTGGTTTAGGACGCCTCTGCACATCCTTGTAATACTGCTTCCCATCAATTGGAAGCCCTTTCAACCACTTGTAACTCAAGCTGCATCTGGGACACATTATTTGCATGACAGCTGCCTTTAAAGAGTCATCACCCAGTGCCAACTGATCAGAGTCTTCCCTTTCGTTTGCAAAGCCCTGTCCATCAGCTGGTGAACTTCTGTCATCTTTCTTGACAGTAGTCTGGCTGGCAACATGCATTTACACATTAACCTCTTCCAATTCCCTCAAGGATAAGTTCTGGAAGTCTGGCACAATAACATTGGATGCAACTTCTCCAATTTCTGGGAATGGATTAGTGTCAATCCCTATAGCCTTTTATGCTTTAGTTGGGAATTTTAAACTCCCATTTCGTATCTGTTCTTGGATCCTGTCTTGAAAAATAATACAGTTTTTAGTTGAGTGAGACCAAGAATTATGCCATTTATAATAGACTTCTCTTTTAAGTTCTTCTGGAGAAGGAATTTTTACTCCTTTTGGTAACTTTAGGAAGTTTGCCGCAAGCAATTGATAAAAAATGTCATCTGCCTTTGTTAAATTGAAAGAATATTTCCTATGAAGGTCTTTTTTTTTTTAAACTGTTGGTCTATTGTAGTGTCTTTATGAATTAATGCCTCACAGGTCATAGGCTCTTTCCCTACAATCTCTGCTGCATCAATCTCATAATTAGGATCTCTATAATACGTCTTGTATGATGTATTACTTCGATCTTGTTCTTCATCTAGTAATGATTCATACCTCGACACCTTATAGGTTAATTCCATTAAGTCTCTACACTAAGTTGAGTCAAACTTCTTTCGAAGCCTAAACTCTAAACCATTTTGAGCCAATCTCACGAATTCAGGCTCTAGTAGAATGATCCTACATTTGTTTCGTGTTCTTTTGAATTTGGCAATAAATTGAGCAGCCTTCTCATCAGGCCTTTGACTTAACCTTACCAAGTCTGCCATGGAAACTTCTGGCTCCGTTTGGAAGAATTGGGCATGGAACGACTCCTCCATTTGTTGCCAAGTTGGAATAAAGCCAGGTGTAAGGTTAATATACCATACAAAAGCTGCCCCAATTAGAGAATTTGGGAACAGTCTTAACTTCATGTAATCATTATTGGTGAATTCACCGCATTGGGCAGCGAACCTAGCAATATGTTCTATCGTTGACTGGTTTCCATTCCCATAAAAAAGAGCAAAGTCTGGTATTCTAAACCCTCTCGGGTATTCATGTATCATATCCACCCATTCTGGATATGGTTTCATGTACACAGGAGTTTAAACCCCCTAAGCCATAGGTCTACACATTTCTCTAGCAATATCAGCAATTTGGTCCCTATGAACCATATTTTGTACTTGTTGAACCACCACTGGAGGAACAAACACAGAATTTGGTGGACAACCTTGTACCTGAGGTCCTCTTGGTCCATAGGGAGGTATATTTGGGACTGGTTGTCCCTGTGGTGTTGGCTACTGTTGAGGGTATGGGTGACCCCTCTGAACCTGTCCTACAAAAGGTTTTTGAACAGGTGTTGTGTTTCTTTCAGTCGCAGGAAACCCTTCTAACCCCCCGGGTACAAATTCGAATAAAGGATTAGTGAACCCCCTTGTACCAGGTATGGCTTCAAACATGGGATTTGGAAACATCCTTACGTCATTTTCTTGTATTGGCCCAGATCCACTAATTTGCATGGTTTCATTGTTAAGTAATGAGGCATTTTGATTTGTCACGGGCCTCAAAAGAGGCTTATACCAAGACTGAGGTGATGGTCTTTCATAGTTTTGATTATTAGTTTGACCATTAACATGTCCATTACTTTGTATAGGCTGTTTATCTCCAGCCAATCTTTGCTGAGGGACATTTAAAATTTTCTCTATGTGCCTTGCGTTAGTTGGTTGATAGGTATTCATTCGATCCATAAAGGATATTGCCCATCTTTCCATTGTGTTCATTAACTGCTATCACATGGTATCTACTAGGCCTCCCCATGGATTCATTGGTTGAGTAGATGGAATAGTGGATGGTCCAACTCCATGGCCTCGTCCAATATTTTGAACATGTGGTACTTGCTCCGAAGTGCTGGTATGTTCGACCATAGGTTCTGATAAAATAGGTACTTCTACAAAATGTGTTATCACATTATCCTCTGGATTAGGTATTTCTACCTCTCCTTCCACACCTTCTTCCAAGCGTTCATTTTCTCCTTGTCTCCTACGTCTAACCATTTCAATTAGTCCCACTGAGCGTGCCAAAAATATATGTTGACTTTTTTGGCTTTCGAAGGTTAGTATTGTAATTTTAAGCATACCAGCAAGGATCAATCAGTCCTTACAGAAGATTAATTGCTAACCAATTATCAGACGATTGTGTTTCAGTTCTTTCAGCCTCAACGAAGAGGACTTTTACTGGTGATTTTGTTCAGGAGAATTTAGCAAACAATAATTAAATAAAGAACAATTGTAGCATTTCATTAAGTAAAAATGAAAGACTTACAATGATCTAATTTAGTCTCGTAGAAGTTTACAGCAACAAGCTACTTGAAACTATTCCTATTGATGAAGTGCAGTGTAGGAATTTGTAGTACAAAAATGTAAAGAGCAAGAAATATAAAAACTGAAAAGAAAATGAAGTGAATAAAACTGGTTTCTGGATCTGAATTCCGGGGGCACTTTTTGGGACCTTCTCTGCCATTTATACTTCTCAATGATAACCGTCGAAATGAGCTTCTAACCGTCGAATCATCCCTCCATGATCACTGGTCATGTTTCCTCACAGTTAGCTCCACTACGCCATGTCTACAGTTAGACTTTTCTCCTGATTTTGAATTTAAATATACGAGTAATTGTTAAAACCACGTCATCTTGCATTTCTTTGCTGATTCGTGCTATGCAAATCTACAATAAGCAATATTAATTGTCACTTGTGCGATTTCGATTGAAGATTTGAATTGTCTTCCCGTATTGCCCTCATCCTGCCACGTGTTGAACTGTGATTGGCCTATACAAAATATGTAGCCAACAAACACGAAAATCAAAAAACTCAATTTTCAAAAAACATGGTGTTTGGGAAGTGAGTTTTTATGTAGATTTTATGAGATGTAGGTTTTTATTAAATAAAAAATTTTTGGTGTTTGGGAAGATAGTTGGGTTTTTATGTGGTTGGATGTGATGTTTGTGAGAGAAAAAGTGAAATGATTATGGGGTTGGATGTGATATTTTGTTTGGATGTGTTTTTTTTGGTTTTGCAAAACTTTTGTCTTTTAGTGAAAAAAATGAGAAAAAAATTTGGGAACTTCGTTCCCAAACACTACCAAAGTTTATTTAAAAAAGTCAAACCAAACACACTGAAATTGTTGAGATGTGTGATTAAAGATAATTCAAACTAAAAATTAATTTCACTTTTATTCCTAAATTATCATCAAATAATATATTTTGATTTTTAGGGAAAAAAATAGTTTGGTGAGAAAAATAAAAAATAGAAAATAAATTATTGTCATGCAATTTCCTTTTTTTTTTAAAGTAAAAATAATTTTTTAAAATGTTAATTATTTTTTGTGTTTATTTTTTTCAAACTAATTTTTTTTTAAACAGTTAGATTGATCATCCAATGGTGGGTGTAAAAAAATAGAAAAAATTGGTTAGTTGTGCTAAAATAGCTTTGAACCATTTGAATAATATCATTAAAATTTGATATTATATATCATATCTATATATATATATATATATTATTAAAAGTAGTGTTTTTCTCATACTTAAGTAGCACATTAGCCTTACTTTTTTTTTTCTAAGAAAGCCACAATAGCATAATTTTTCCATTCACATATAAAGTTTATATAGACTCTATTTGAGAAATACTTATTTTCCATATATATAATTATAATTTAGTTACTATGATATATATAATTTAATTTTAATTTTATATACCTATATACAATATGTATGAATAATTTAAAAAGAATATTAAACAAAAAATCAATACTCTATATAATTAATTTATGTATTTTTTCTTAATCCAATTACAACATATTTATATTTAATCTTTTAAATAAATTTTGTGTAGTTCTATTTTTAAATATTTTTATTATCCAAATAAATATTAAAATAAATAGTTAGAATCACTTTTAGTTTTATATTACTAATTGTATTTATAATTTAACTATTATTTTTAATATCAAAATGAGTGTTTATTTTATATCTTATAATTTAATATATATTATATAAAATCATTATATATGATAATTAGACTTTTATAGTACTATAGAACTAAAATTATCAAAATTAATAAATAATTTAACTAAATTTATTATATATAAGTATTCAAGTAACACTTTTATATAACGATAAGGTTAAGATTATGAAAATAAATCATTTAAATTTAACTTTAAATTAATATTATTCTTTTGTAACACATATCATAATATAAAATATCATTACATTAATTAAAGTTAACTCCATTATGATTTTATATCAGATATTATATTTGTAGAAGCGATTTACGTACACGTGTAGCATCCAATTTGATACTGATTGATTAAAATAATAGAACTCCATACTTCTTTGTTAAGTTTTTAGAAGATAAATTGACAAATGCCAAATGATAAATAGTGTGGAGTATTATTTTAAAAACTAATGATTCATCAAAAATGATTGTGTATATTTAAGACACTTATTAATGTCTCTTGAATAATTTTTAAATAAAAATATTGAATTTATAGTATTACTGATCATGTACCTTCATGAGTTATGTCAGAAAAGATATATAAAAATAATTTGGCTGGAATAAAAAATTTGCGACTATTATGATGTCGCATAATTAATCAAAACCTTTTCAGAACTGAAATTATTAAGTTTATAGAGATTTTGTGCTTGATTATCTTTGAGGGCACTGTTTATGATTTGAATTTGTAATTTTTTATGCATCAATGTAAATAACTATTATGATCTTACCAATACAAATATAAATCCTACATTTGAGTCAACCCACCTTAAGAATTTTATTCGTGTAATAAAATACTAAAATATTGTTATATAAAAGTATTATAATAGATCATAATCAAACATCACTTAAAGTATAATTAAAGACCCAATGCACCTTTTTAGATATAAAAAAAAATATCAGAAATTAGCAAAAGCTTTTCGATTAATAATCAAAATAATACACCATGAGTTATAACTAAATCATAATTTTATATGAGTAATGCTAAGGACCCCAAATGTTTTAGCAACATTTCTACCAAAAGTCTCACATGGGTGTGAAATGGTGTGGGTCTCACACCAATGTGAGACATTTAGTAGAAATATTAGTAAAATATTTGGGGTTCTTAACATTTTTCTCTTTATATTACAGAATTTTTCATCGTTTGTTTGTTTGTTTTTTTTTTTTTTCCAAAAACAAATATTTTGATACAAATAGAATCCATAATTTTTGATAAATTTGATTAACGCAAATGAGTATTTAATTTTATGTTGAGAATACACATTTTTTTTCTTTTTTTTTTTCAAATTTTCAAAGAATTTTTTTTTTTAATGAGCCTTTTACATAGGATCACGCACACAATGACAAAATTTTTCATCAACCATTAAAAGATTTGTTTGTATTTGACTTTCAATTGTTAAAATTTTCTAAACATAAAATATTAAGATTCAAAATCAATTTTCCATTTTAAAAATAAATTTTCATGTATCACACGGGTCACCTACTTGTATATTATTAAAAGTAGTGTTTTTCCCTTACTTAGATACCACATAATCAAAAAACACTTTCTCTCTCTAGTTTGAGAGCTTCTCACTCTACACTTTTCTTCTCCTAGGGTTTTTAAGGGCTGCAGCAGTCGAGGTTGGGGAGGGGATTCTGGCGGCCTTCGGCCTCCTCTCCCCTCCTCCTACCCCATTTCTCTTTCCTTTTCTTGTTAGCTACCAATAACTTGGAAGCTATGTCTTTCCATCATCTCCCTCCTTTGTGGGATCTTTCCTCCCTCCGTTTCAACTCCAACCGCGGCCTCACCAAATTTGCCACCTTCATCCTTGTCGGATCTGCTGCAATCGCCGATTTTGGAAGTTAGTTGGTATGTGGGTTTATGTTTTTTTTCTGTATTGTGTTTTTGATTTACTTTGTTTTGCTCTGGTTGTTTGTTTGGTTTATGGAGAGTCCATCAGTGAGTGCTTATTAAGCTTACCCACTCTGTGGTTGAGATTTATGATTTATTCTAGAAATGCTCTATTACCGACTCTTATGATCGGTTCTGCTTCGCAGTACTACCACATGCACGAGAGGTACGTCTGAATATTTTCTTAGTTTCTCTCCTTGGTGTTTCTTGCAAAATTTTTACTTTGTTCGGTGTAAGTGTTGGTTTGGATGGATTCCTGTAATTGCCGCTCTTGGCTTTCATTAATGAAATCTTCTACTGATCAAAAAGAAAAGAAAAGAAAAGAAAAGAAAAAGGTACCACATTCTAAAGGCATATGTTTTTCTTAAAAAACCACATCAGCATACATTTTCCATATAAAGTTTTATATAAATTCAATTTCAATTATAATAATCAATTTTATATAGACAATATTTAATAAATACTTATTTTTCATATATTTTTCATAGTGTAATTAGTTTTTTCATTGTCAAATTCTTCTATATAGTTGATATTTTAATTTAATTATTATGATATTTGAAAAAAAATTATCTTGATATACAAATAAATAAGACTGAACGTTCTTAATTATGCTGATCAAATTATTATTATTTTTTTATCTATCTTATTAATGTCTTAATATTAATTTATATTTAATTCTTTTATTTAACATGAAATTATTTATTACAAAAATATTTATATTTAATTTAAATTTTATATACCTATATACAATATATATGAATAATTCAAAAAGAATATTATAGAAAAAATCAATACTCTACATATTTAATTTATGTATTTTCTTCTTAATCCAATTAAAACATATTTATATTTAATCTTTTAAATAAATTTTGTGTAGTTCTATTTCTACATATTTTTATTTTCCAAATAAATTTAAAAATAAAAATAAAATTAAATAATTAGAATCATTTTTAATTTTATATTACTAATTCTCTTTCTAATTTAACTATTATTTTTAATATCAAAATGAGTATTTATTTTACTATCTTATAATTTAATATATATCATATAAAATTATTATATAATAATTACACTTTTATATTACAATAGAACTAAAATTATCAAAATAAACAAATAATTTAACTAAATTTATTATATTATATGTAAGTATTTAACTAACACTTTTATAGAATGATAAGACTAAGATTTTTAAAACAAATAATTAAAATTACAATTTTATTTTAAATTAAAATTGATATTATTCTTTTATAACACATATTATAATATAAAATATCATTACATTAATCAAACTAAACTCCATTCTGATTTTATGTCAGATATTATATTTTTAGAAGTGATTTACATACATGTGTAATGTCCAATTTGATATTGATTGATAAAAATAATGGAAATCAATTTTTTTTTTGGTTAAGTTTTTAGAAAATAAATTGGCAAATACCAAATGATAAATAGTATGGAGTATTATTTTAAAGAATAATGATTCATAAAAAAATGATTGTGTATATTTAAGCTACCTATTGATGTTTCTTGAATAATTTTTAAATAATATTTTGAATTTATAGTATTATTAATACTGTACCTTCACGAGCTCTGCTAAAAAAGATATGCAAAAATAATTTGACTAAAATAAAAATTTTACGATTATTATGATGTGTCACATAATTAATCAGAACCCCTTTGACAATTGAAATAATTAAGATTATAGAGATTTTGTGCCTGATTTTCTTTGAGGACACTGTTTATAATTTGAATTTGTAATTTTTTATGCATCAATGTGAATAACCCTTTGAGTCAACCCACCTTAAGCACTTTTTTCATATAATAAAATACTTAAATATTGTCATATAAAAATATTATAATAGATCATAATCAAACACCACTTGAAGTATAATTAAAGACCCGATGCATCACGTTAGACATAACAAAAAACATAAGAAATTAGAAAAGACTTTTTCGATTAATAACCAAAATAGTACACTATGAGTTATAATCAAGTCATAATTTGTATATTATAGAATTTTGCATTGTTTTTTTATCTTTTTAGAAAAAAATATTTCGATACAAGTGAAATTTATGATTTTTAATAAATTTGATTAACACAAATGAAAATTTGATTTCATGTTGAGAATTCCATTTTTTTTTTAATTTTAAAAGAAATTATTTTTATGAGCCTATTTTACATATCAGCAATTAGTAAATCTGTTTGTATTTGACTTTCAATTATTAAAATTTTCTATATATAAAGTATTAAGACTCAAAATTAATTTTTATTTTATAAATAAATTCTCGTACATCGTACGGACCAGCTACTAATTTTTTTGATACTATAACATATTAAATTATAATTTTAACATTGTCGAAATGACAACAACCAGGGAAGATGTTCTTAAAAGCAAACGTTTGTGTGTTCCATTCACACAAATCGTCACTTCCTAGAAGGAAGTTGATTATTGATCCGATTTTCCAAGTATACATTTTACTTCTGAGCTAGTTTGAATACTGCCAGCCCCATCTAATAACTTTTAAAGGTTTTAAGCATTGCACATAATAATTTTATAGGTTAGCTTCACTCGAGTATAAATTTGAGGGGTTTATGACCTTGTCTTGTTTGAAAATTTTGAATGGTTTATTTTATAGGATCATATGGATATATCATCCACTAAAATAATATATTAGTCTGATAAGTATAATATTTTTATTTTATTATATTTATCTTTGAAAAAATAGATAAAAAGTATATATTTTTTAAAAATAGACCATCTATTTTTTTTTTTTTTGAAAAAAAAATATGATAATCAATTTATTTAAGTTATTTATGTCTGATAAATTAGAAAAAAAAAATAGTCGAAAATCTATTTTTGGTGTGTGTATGACATTAAAACCAAGAATTGTGTTTGTTTTCGTGATATGGATATGATTAATAAAATTGTATGGTGAGAGACAAATTATTGTTTTGGATGATTTTTTTTTCTCTCCTATTTTTGTAAAATTGGTTGGTACTAGAAAAGTGGTCAAAAAATCATCGGTGATAGCTAGTGATGGTGGTGGTGATATGGACAAGTAGGAAGATTAGGTAGACAAATACATGGACAGTCGATAGATAAACAGACAGACAGGCAGACAGGTGAAAATAATATAATCTTTCAAATTGTTACAGTATTATCTCTTTGACATCAAAAAAATAAACTTGGGGCAATGAGTTTAAAAGTTTCGAAATTGGGTTTATGGCCCAAGTGTCCAATAAACTATAAACAAAATTGTAGTAAACAATCTTACACGAACTCATAATATAAAAATATAGGATAAATTACAATAAATCTCCTTAAATTATAACACGTTTGCATTCATCCTTGAACTTTAAAACTCAACAATTGACCACCTCAAAATATTATATTGTTACATTAATTCTTTATGTCAAGTTCCGTTACGAATTTATATAAAATCAGATCATGTTTTAAATACATGATACACTTATTGATTTTTTTTAAGACAAAAATACCCATTAATGACTTTTTTAGAATAACAATACCTTTATTTAGTGATTTTATTTGTACTTTGTTTATCTTGTCTTAATAACAAAGTGCAAACAGAATCACTAGATAAGAACATTATTATCTTAAAAATTTATGTCATGTGTTTTACATATAATATGATTTTGTGTAAATTTTTAACAGAATTCTAACATAAGGGATTAACTGTAATAAGATAATATATTCAGCTGATTAACTGTTAAGTTTTGAATTTGAAGGAAGCAAAATGTAAATCAATAATAGTTTAACGGGATTTACTATAATTTATTCCAAAAAATACTATAATTTGTAACCCATTTTTGGGCTAAGCAATGAATCCGAAAAATCCGCAAACCAAACTGGTCTAGTCCAATCTAGTAGGTTTGGTTTGATTTTGCTAATCTGTGGTTCGGCTATGGTTTGAAAAATTGAGGAACCGGCCCCCATGAATTGGCTTCGAATTTAAGTCCATTGTTTAGGATTGAACCCAACCAAACTGTATATAACTTAAGCTTTATACCTACCATACACCTTAATGCATACAATCCTACTCTCTTATATATAAAACCAAATACAAATTCATATCATTTTAATTTTATCTTTTCTTTTCTATGCTGTTAGGATTTATTTTTTAATTATTTAGCATAATTTTAGTTTTGTAATTGTTGTTGCCATGACAATATTTATTTGATGGGAGTTTTATACTATTGCATGTTGAACAATATATTTATTTACTAGATATTATGTTTTTTTTAAGTTAATAGTAGAATAATATGTTTATGTTTAAAAAATTATAGAGAAATATTGAACAATATTTGTTTAATATTAATTTTTTTGGTGAATATTATATAATTTTTCTTGTGAAGATATTATGTGAATTCATAATTTCAAATTGAATTGCACCGTATTTAAATAATTTAATTTGAATAAATTTTATGATTTAAATAAATAAATTTAATTTTAATTTTTATAAATTATAAACAACAAATTAATTTTAAAGAAGTGCGTGTGTGATAATCCATTTTTTGTGTTAGAAAGAAGTGCGCGTGTGATACGGACCCCTCTACCTACGGCCACCAGGTTTGGGGGTGAGTTAAAAGAATATTGATGTCACGTGACTTCAGCACAACGTCATAGTCCTGCAAGTCACGTGGGCACTGACTTAGATCCTTACGATTAGCCAATCACACGTTTCGATATTGACGACGTCGACCCCCCCACTTGACCACAAGGACCCTTTGACACTTCGACGGTGATGTGGCTAATTTGTTTGAGGCAATAATGCTTGAGGCTTCCTGTTTGCCTCTAATTTTTTTTTTTTTTGTTTTTAAGTTGTGTTAGTTTGGTTTTTCTTTTCTTTTCTTTTTTTTGTAACAGGTGTGTTAAAAAATTAGACATTTTACATTAATTAGTCTATATGATTTGATAAAGTGAGTAAGTTGGATTGGATTAATTGCGTGATAAAATTGACTGATCAGTTAGACTGCTGGTTAAAATTCTTTAATTTTATATAATTTTGTGTGAGTTCATATTATATTTTTACTTCAAACCAAGAAGACTAAGAGGAAATTAGAATCAAAGTCATTTCAATCTCTTTAAAAATCTTCCTAATTTGAAATAAAAATACAATAGGGACTCATACAAAACTATATGGAATTAATAAATTTTAACCTGCAGTCTAACTGATCTGTCAATTTTATCACCCAATCAGTCCAATTCAACTCACTCATCTTATCAAACCGCATAGGCCGAGTTATTTTTTTTTTTTATTTGTTGGGCTGTGTTGGTTTTTTTTTTTTAATTTTTTTTTATTTGATAGGCTGTGTTGGTTTGTTTTTTTTTTTTTTTAAAGGTGGTCATGTGTAGGGGTGTGTCAGAAAAGTAGACATTCCACACCAACTTATCGTACAAAATTATATTGACTGATTAGTTAAACTGTTGATTAAAATTTATTAATTCTATATAATTTTGTACGATAAGTTTGTGTGAGATGTCTAATTTTTTAACACATCTCTATACATAATCACCCTTAAAAAAAAAACAAAAAAAAAAACTAACACAGTCCCCAAAAAAAATAAATAAACAAACAAATAAACAAATAAAGGAATTGGAGGCCTTGAATTGGAGGCTCTGGCACTGCCGTTGATTGAGAAGTAAGTTAAGAATTGATTTTTTAATTTTTTTAAAAAAATATATAAAAAAAAAAAAAATTATGTGACATAAAAGAAGCTTACATATTCATATTTTGTATATATAGGGGTTCTTTTGGCATGAAAGTTTGGATTGAGTTAGAATTATTTTAGGTATTAAAAGATAAAATAGACTTCTTAATCGAATAAGACAAAATGTTATATTTAAATCATAATCATATCATTTTTTCTCTCACAAAAATCAAAAAAGTTAAAAAATTCATCCCAAACGAAACTTTTTAACCCAAGGCTAAAATGGTCAAAAAATCAACTCACATCCCAAACAAGGACAAAATGTATCTATAATAATGTGACAAGAGTAACGAATCCTATTGAGTATGTAATCAATCAAAAATTAACATTTATCAAATCAAATCATAAAATAATTTTCTATTTCTATTTATAAATTTTCAAAATTATAAATCAAAATTTATTTCATATTTACTTTTACTTTTATTTATTTATTTATTTTTTATTTTTTTTTTGTAAATATCAAAGTTTTGTAACCATAAAAAATTTCATCTCATTTCATTTCGTCTTACTTTTCACATTTTCACTAATTATCCTTCAATGTTTATTACCATTACTGTTCCTAGTGATTTCTTAATAGTTAACCATCATGTTGGACCGTTAACCATCACTTTTGACTACCACACTCACAACAAGCCTACAATTAGGGGTGTGCGCAGTGCGGGTCGGTGCGATTTGAGAGAAAAATAGAAATTGTATGGCGGGTGGCGAATTGATAAAAGTGTCACTAGAATTTGCTATTTTTCTTATCAAAAATCGGCGGTTCGATTGGCAAATAATAGTGGATTTGCCTTGACGGTTCAGGCGGATTGGCGGTTTATAAAAAATATAATTCAAATTACAAAACTTAAATCAAAGAGTAAAAAAAAGACAAGAGATGCCGTGATGTTAAATATCTTGCGAAGCTTTCTTCTGATGCAGCAAGTGTAGCAACAACATGCTAATATCAACGACTATGCCATCAGTTCATTACAAGCATCTATAGAAGCTACAATGATCAATACAATACATAAAATTAATATTATTCAGGATTTACAATATATTGAAAATGTTTACTGTTGAAAAGTATTTAGATTGAAAAGTGAGCTGATGCAAGTTTGTAACATGGCCAGAAAAAAAAAAAAAAAGATTGAAAAGTGAATTGGAATCAAACTTTATTTTGGATTACTGTCATCTTGAATTCCCCTCAAGCAGTAATGTAATACTATATTCTAAGGTATAGAATAACAAGCAAACTTAAGTAAAAAAGAATTTTTAGAATCTTATAAAACATGATTTAATAGCGGTGCGGGTCGGTGCGGTTTGGAAGAAAAATAGAAACCGGCGGATTGATAAAAGTGTCACTAGAATTTGCCATTTTTCTTATCAAAAACCGGCGGTTCGATTGGCAAATAATAGTGGATTTGCCTTGACGGTTCAGGCGGATTGGCGGTTTATAAAAAATATAATTCAAATTACAAAACTTAAATCAAAGAGTAAAAAAAAGACAAGAGATGCCGTGATGTTAAGTATCTTGCGAAGCTTTCTTCTGATGCAGCAAGTGTAGCAACAACATGCTAATATCAACGACTATGCCATCAGTTCATTACAAGCATCTATAGAAGCTACAATGATCAAATACAATACATAAAATTAATATTATTCAGGATTTACAATATATTGAAAATGTTTACTGTTGAAAAGTATTTAGATTGAAAAGTGAGCTGATGCAAGTTTGTAACATGGCCAGAAAAAAAAAAAAAAAAAAAAGATTGAAAAGTGAATTGGAATCAAACTTTATTTTGGATTACTGTCATCTTGAATTCCCCTCAAGCAGTAATGTAATACTATATTCTAAGGTATAGAATAACAAGCAAACTTAAGTAAAAAAGAATTTTTAGAATCTTATAAAACATGATTTAATAGCGGTGCGGGTCGGTGCGGTTTGGAAGAAAAATAGAAACCGGCGGATTGATAAAAGTGTCACTAGAATTTGCCATTTTTCTTATCAAAAACCGGCGGTTCGATTGGCAAATAATAACGAATTTGCCTTGGCGGTGCGGCTCGGTGCGGTTTTGGCGGTTTCAGCGGTTTCGGCGGTATTATGCACACCCCTACCTACAATCACCACTTCTAAACCGTCAGATTAATGATACGGACCCCCTTTTTCCTCTCACCCCCACAACCCCCTCTTGGATTGATTGGCCAATTAATTTTATTTATTTATTTATTTTTTCCTCACCTCTAATCATCAACCCCACGTGTGTGGGTCTGATGGGGGTTGGTAATTGAGGAGGTCTCAATCACATCTCAAACGGTGACCACCTCTTGTTGCTTATTCTTCTCATTTGTTTTTAAATTTTATTTTTTAAAAAAAACACGTACATACTAAGCATATTTTGTTCTTATTTTTACTAAAAATAAATTATATATTAATATCTCTTGAGATTTGAAAAAATAAAGTAAATCTTACAATTATAACATAATTATATTGAATTTTTTTAAGATTAAAATAATATTTCATTTCATTTTTTATCAATAAATCGTTATATGATTAGTTCGTTTAGTTTAGATTTTCAGGATTCACTTAAAATATATATATATATATATTTTTCGTATTTTTTATTTTTACAGAAAACTTTTAATATTCTAAGAAATTTTTTTAATTTTTAGATACACCTAAAATAAATATTTGTAAAAAGTATAATATTTGTGAATTTTTTTAAAAAATTTTACTAAATATAAAAAATACAAAAAAAAAAAAAGAGAATTCAGTACATTTTTTGTATTCTTGTGTATTTATTAATTTTTAAAAAATATTTTTTTACAAATATTTTACTTTTTAGATATATCAAAGTAAGGTGTATCTAAAAAGTTAAAAAAAATTAAAATTTTAAAAATATTCACTAAAAATTTAAAAAATATACAAAATAAAAAATTCAATTTTCAAAAAATGAATCTAAAAAATTAAAACTAAATACACTCAATACTTTTTTACATATCTTTGAGTATTGACTTTCTTAAATGAAGTTAATGTAACAAAGTTGATAGAGAGTTTTAATAGAGCTGTTCTAAAAGCAATTTTAGTGACCCGATAATGTATTAGAAAAAAGGCAAAAAAAAAAAAAACAAAACAAAACAAAACAAACAAAAACAAAACATATCAAAGAAAAAACAAATTAATATCAACTCTAAAACATTTTTGGCAATGAAATTAGGGTTATGATTCATCCCTCTAAGACTAGAGCTCAAATTAAGCTTTAGTGAGATGAAAAAAAAAAAAAAAAAAATACAAAATACAAAATAAAATTCAAATATCACATCACAATAAAACCCACTTTTTATTAGAAGTATTAGAGCTTCTATATTAGAAGTCTAAAGTATTTTTGATGAAAGAAAAATGATTTGGACCTCTAAAAGACACTTCTAATGCACTTCTAATTTGTCTTTTTTCTTCTTCTATTTTTGTCTTTTACTTAACTATTTTTTTTTTTTTATATTCCCGGACAACTCATTAGAACCGTACGGAAGGAAGGACCTCTAATTAGAGGTCCGCATCAGGATTGTTTGATGAAATTATGATGAAATTGCATGATGAATGAGCGAAATGACGAGAAAGACCTTTGACACATCGACGGTGATTGCTACATCATACGGGTGGCAGACTGTGAACTGCGTGCAGAGACGGGATTTCTCCGTGTTTTGTGATTTGATGGTGAGGGGTTATTTTCGTCATGGAAAAATGGTAAACGTGTCATGTAAAATTTCCTAATATGGAAACACTTTTGACCCTTGATCACCGCAACGTCAATGCTTCTCCATAATTTTGGGCCGTCCGATGCTGTGCTCCAAAGGTCTCATCACAATCACTACCAAGTCCATCAACGGCTCCCCCTCCATATTATTCCGTACTACCAAATCTTTTTTATTTTGACATGCTTTGATTGCGTCGAATAGGATGTAATCGATTTGATACTATCGGTATTTAAGTACAAAATTATATTATATTAATGATATTGATTTTATTATTTTAAATATCGATAGAAATTGTTTTTTTCATCAAGTTGCATTGAATTGAACCAATTGAAATGGTTTGATTTAGT
Organism: Camellia japonica; assembly: GCA_030407325.1. Lineage (NCBI taxonomy): Eukaryota > Viridiplantae > Streptophyta > Magnoliopsida > Ericales > Theaceae > Camellia > Camellia japonica. Next base: position 44,338,169 of record JAPPVO010000007.1, read on the forward strand.
GTGGTTTAATCGATTTAGGATTTTTTAAATTTTAGTCACATTTAAATATAATCATTAATCTATATAAAAATATTAAATTAGTTATTTGTCTACCATTTCAAAGATATCCAATCTATCCATTTAATACATATTTTTCAATTCCTAAATTAACAAAAATAAAAACAAAAAAAAAAAAAATTGAAAATACTAAGGTTTCAAGAAAAATAAGTTAGAATTAAGATTATATATAATAAGAGTTTACAAACTTAGGTTATAAGGTTAATTATTTAAGGTTAATAATTTATTATACTGATTAATATCATTATATTATTATATTATATATATATATATTTTTCGTATTTTTTATTTTTACAGAAAACTTTTAATATTCTAAGAAATTTTTTTAATTTTTAGATACACCTAAAATAAATATTTGTAAAAAGTATAATATTTGTGAATTTTTTTAAAAAAATTTACTAAATATAAAAAATACAAAAAAAAATGAGATTTCAGTACATTTTTTGTATTCTTGTGTATTTATTAATTTTTTAAAAATATTTTTTTACAAATATTTTACTTTTTAGATATATCAAAGTAAGGTGTATCTAAAAAGTTAAAAAAAATTAAAATTTTAAAAATATCCACTAAAAATTTAAAAAATATACAAAATAAAAAATTTAATTTTCAAAAAATAAATCTAAAAAATTAAAACTAAATACACTCAATATTTTTTTACTTATCTTTGAGTATTGACTTTCTTAATTAATGAAGTTAATGTAACAGAGTTGATAGAGAGTTTTAATAGAGTTGTTCTAAAAACAGTTTTAGTGACCTCGTAATGTATTAGAAAAAGAGAAGGCAAAAAAAAAAAAAAACAAAAACAAAACAAAACAAAAACAAAAACAAAAACAAAACATATCAAAGAAAAAACAAATTAATATCAACTCTAAAACATTTTTGGCAATGAAATTAGGGTTATGATTCATCCCTCTAAGACTAGAGCTCAAATTAAGCTTTAGTGAGATGAAAAAAAAAAAAAAAAAAAAAAAAAATACAAAATACAAAATAAAATTCAAATATCACATCACAATAAAACCCACTTTTTATTAGAAGTATTAGAGCTTCTATATTAGAAGTCTAAAGTATTTTTGATGAAAGAAAAATGATTTGGACCTCTAAAAGACACTTCTAATGCACTTCTAATTTGTCTTTTTTCTTCTTCTATTTTTGTCTTTTACTTAACTATTTTTTTTTTTTTTATATTCCCGGACAACTCATTAGAACCGTACGGAAGGAAGGACCTCTAATTAGAGGTCCGCATCAGGATTGTTTGATGAATTATGATGAAATTGCATGATGAATGAGCGAAATGACGAGAAAGACCTTTGACACATCGACGGTGATTGCTACATCATACGGGTGGCAGACTGTGAACTGCGTGCAGAGACGGGATTTCTCCGTGTTTTGTGATTTGATGGTGAGGGGTTATTTTCGTCATGGAAAAATGGTAAACGTGTCATGTAAAATTTCCTAATATGGAAACACTTTTGACCCTTGATCACCGCAACGTCAATGCTTCTCCATAATTTTGGGCCGTCCGATGCTGTGCTCCAAAGGTCTCATCACAATCACTCCAAGTCCATCAACGGCTCCCCCTCCATATTATTCCGTACTACCAAATCTTTTTTATTTTGACATGCTTTGATTGCGTCGAATAGGATGTAATCGATTTGATACTCTCGGTATTTAAGTACAAAATTATATTATATTAATGATATTGATTTTATTATTTTAAATATCGATATAAATTGTTTTTCTCATCAAATTGCATTGAATTGAATCAATTGAAACGGTTCGATTTAGTGTGATTTAATCGATTTAGGATTTTTTAAATTTTAGTCACATTTAAATATAATCATTAATCTATATAAAAATATTAAATTAGTTATTTGTCTACCATTTCAAAGATATCCAATCTATCCATTTAATACATATTTTTCAATTCCTAAATTAACAAAAATAAAAACAAAAAAAATTGAAAATACTAAGGTTTCAAGAAAAATAAGTTAGAATTAAGATTATATATAATAAGAGTTTACAAACTTAGGTTATAAGGTTAATTATTTAAGGTTAATAATTTATTATACTGATTAATATCATTATATATTATATTATATATATATATATATATATATATATATTATAAGTACAATATATGTTGAAGCATTTGGTTTCGATTTAGATCGGTGCACAAGGTATTTACACCGATGCTGAACTGAAAATCGAAAAAAATCAAATTTAAAAATCGCACAAACCGATTCATGTTGAAAAACAGACCAAATATAGTCGGTTTGTTCCGATTCAATTGATTTAATCGATTTTTCTTACATCCCTAACCTTTGCTATAAATTTAGAACTTGTTTGGATATAGGTTATTTTAGTTATTTTTGTAATTTTTTATATAAAAAAAATAGAGAGAGAGTAATATTATTGATTATTTTAATAAAAAATACCTTCGTACCAAACAACCCCTTAGGTTTGGTTTCGAAATAGACTGTTTTAATAATTTTTTTTTCACTAAACACATGAGGTGAAAAAAATCACTCCCTCCATCTTAAAATATTAGTCTATTTTTAAAATGTTAACTTTTTTTGATAGAATAATTGTTACATTTAAAAAATATTAATTTTTCAAAAACTACCCGTTGGTGGTACAATTATTACATTTCAAAAACATTATTGTTAATGAATTTAAAATAATGGCAAAATAAGAAATTTATGTCATTTTAGTCCTTGATTTTTTAAAATAGACTAATATTTTGGAACAATGAAATATAAAATAAAAGACTAATATTTTGGAACAGATGAAGTAATATGTTTGGAATAATTTTTTGGATTTTTACCCAAAAATAATAATTTTTTGGATTTTTACCCAAAAAAAATGCAAAAAATAGAGATAACTTGCCAACTTAAATAAATAAATTAAGTAGCTTTTTAACTTTTTATTTATTTTTTAAACTTCTCAAACTTGCCAACTTAAATAAATAAATTATAGTAAATCATTTTAAATTAAATTATGACTCATTTAAAAAATAAAAATAAATAGTACCTTATCTAGTAATTTTATTTGAACTTTATTTTCTTTATCTTACTAGCAAAGTGTAAACGGGATCATCAGATTTTGTGTACATCCTTAACATAATTCTAATAGAAGAGGTTAACTATAACAATATAATACGTTGAGTTTTGAAATTCAAAGAGACCAAATGAAAATGAATCATGGTTGAAAAGAGTTTACTGCAATTTACCCAATTAGCTATACAAACGGTGGAATTCACAACAAAACAAAATAAAATAGGGTAAATTATATTGACCTCCTTTTAAGTTTTGAGAAAATACAATAAATCTTATAATTTTGACATAATTAAACTAACCCTCTTTTTAGTAAGATTACAAAATATCAAAACTAATGTAGATCATATAAAAATATAAAGATACACGGGGTAAAATAAACATTTCAATATAAAAGAGATGACAACATTAATTTTTCATTCTTATGACTACGAAAATTGCTAGGTAAAATGCCTTTTGAAAGTATATAGAAAAGTGCAATCTTTATTTCACCTAACTAGTTTAGCTAGTGTGCACTCTAACCATACTCTTTATTTTAGCTAATTGAACTAACTTAACTAATTTTTAAAATAAAGATATTATAAACATAAATAAAAAATATAATCTTTTTATGATATATTGTTTATGCACCTAGTGTTGACATGACATTTATAAATATATAATTAAATTATTTTTTAAAATAATATTTTTACACAATCATATTTTTAAAAATAACATTGGACTGGAATAAGAAGAGATGCAACAAAGATTGAGGAAGTAAATAGAGATGGAGACTTCAAAATAGCAAGAAAACACTTTTGCCTAGCAATAGAGGCTAGCTAGATGTAGAGAGCGAAAATAAAAATGGGCAAAATGCCTCTTGTGATGTAGAGCCTGTTGGAGAAAAAGAAAACGAACTTCACTAGCAAAAATATCTGATGTGGCCCTTTTGCCTCCTTCCTTTGAGATACTCTCATATAAATTAAAACTTTAAAGAAGTCGAGCGTAATTTTGTTAAATTTGTAAGATTTATTATATTTTTCTTTTCTAAATTTTAGGAGAAATCAGCATAATTTACTTAATAAAACAAAAAGGCTTTCACATATTGATATCCTTTCCATTTCATAATCAATGAAGCATTTTTGGGAAACAAATTCCCTTATGACCAACCCTACCCTTCGTCCATGGTTGTAAAATATCACATCAACAAAATTTATTTTAATTTTAAAAATAATTACACTAGATTATAAAACTCAAAATGGTGTGCCAATGTATATAATATTAAATTGGGTAAATTACACTCAGCTCTAATGAAGTTTAGAAAAAATACAACTAGTTTCACACTTTTGATATAATAATATTGGCCTATTTCGAATTTTTAATTCACATAACACTTAAATATTTTTTATCAGTAATTTTTAGGTCGTATACATGAAAATATAATATTATTATATCTTTTTTTATTAAAATGAATGTTTATATTTATTTATTTTAGTGTTTAGTAATTTTATGTATTATTATTGATTGTTTTAACCTTACCAAAAGAGAAATTAATATAATTATGTCAAACTTGTGAAATTAATTATATATTTGACATAATTATATATATATATATATATTTCAAGTCTCATTAGAGCTGAGTGTAACACCCCAACCCTTCACATATCATCGATATTGTTCGCTTTGAACTACGGCTGTACGGATTTGTTCTTCCTAGTGGATCACCCATCCCAGAACTACTCCAGCCTAAGCACGCTTAACTGGGAAGTTCTGCTAGAGATTTCACCACCCGAGAAAAGGCCTCGATGCTATATAAGGGTCTAGGTTTTTGTTTTTATAACCTAGAAACTCCCTCTCCATTCCTGATATAAGACACCGGGACTTTACAATTCACCCCCTTTAAGGCTGCACGTCCCCGTGCAGTAGTCTGCCAACTCACATGCCCGCCTACATGCACCGAGAGATGCTAGGGGCTCACACTCAATACTTTGGAGAGTCGGCTCTAATATCATTTGTAACACGCCAACCCTTCACATATCATCGATACTGTTTGCTTTGGGCTACGCCCACATGGATTTGTTCTTTCCAGTGGGTCACCCATCCTAGAACTACTCCAACCTAAGTAGGCTTAATTGGGGAGTTCTGTTAGGGATTTCACTACCCGAGAAAAAGCCTTGATGCTATATAAGGGTCTAGGTTTTTACTTTTATAGCCCTGAAACTCCTCATCCATTCCTGATGTGGGACACTAGAACCTTACAATCCATCCCCCTTAAGACTGCATGTCCCCGTACAGCAGCTTGCCAGCTTACAAGCCCACTCACATGCCCACATTGTAAGGTCCTGGTGTCCCACATCGGGAATGAAATGGGAGTTCCTAGGCTATAAAAGTAAAAACTTGGACCCTTATATAGCATCAAGGCCTTTTCCCGAGTGGTGAAATCTCTAACAGAACTCCCCAGTTAAGCGTGCTTATGCTGGAGTAATTCTGGGATGGATGACCCACTGGGAAGAATAAATCCGTGTGGGAGTGACCCAAAGCGGACAATATCGATGACGTGTGAAGGGTTGGGGCGTTACAAATGGTATTAGAGCCGACTCTCTGGAGTACCGAGTGTGGGCCCTTGGCGTTTCTCGGTGCATATGGGTGGGCCTGTGAGCTGGCAGGCTACTGCACGAGGACGTGCAACCCTAAAGGAGGTGGATTGTAAGGTCCCGGTGTCCCACATCGGGAATGGAGGGGGAGTTCTTGGGCTATGAAAGTAAAAACCTGGACTCTTATATAGCATCAAGACCTTTTCCCGGGTGGTGAAATCCCTAGCAGAACTCCCCAGTTAAGCGTGCTTAGGCTGGAGTAGTTCTAGAATGGGTAACCCACTGGGAAGAACAAATTTGTGCGAGAGTGGCCCAAAGCGAACAATATTGATGACGTGTGAAGGGTTGGGGCGTTACACTGAATGTAATTTATCCTAAAATTTTTTAGTTTGTTGCAACCAAATGCATTAAGATGGATATTTAGATCTCCATTTCCCATCCTGCATTTTACTATATATATAAATATATTAAAAAAAAAAAACTCCATTTGTCACGAAGAGTGATGAGATCAAAATCTTGAACTTCTTGTAGTGTGACACCCAATAAGAAATTTGATCTACACATTTTATTTGGATAATTTTCTAAATACATTTCCCTCGGTATCTAGCATAATTGTAAAAATTTGTTTATGTGAATGTTTTTTTTTTTTTTGGGTGAATAATGTGAATGTTTTATACTCATTTATCATAAAATAAAACGGGTAAATTTTATTTTATCTCTTTGTGATTTAACCCATGTGTACATAATAAATTGTTATTTTAAAATAACCATATAACATTTGTGATTTGTAAACTAAAATGCACTGTTAAACTGCTTAATGTCTTAAAGGAAGATATCAAAATACACTTTACATAATTAATCTTATTGTGCAAATCATGGGCATTATCATCATTTTTTTTTTTGGTGAGGCAAAATCTACTTTTAACTTCATGCATCTTCATGTGCAACTTATCCTCCGGCATTTAAAAATAAGTACATTACTCATGATGTATATATATATATATTGAGTGCAAAAGAAAGAAAATATATTAGTGGTAGGACAAATAACAATTACAATGCCCTAGGTGAAAGATTGCATCATTGTCCAAGTACCACATTCCAACTATCTTAGCACCTAGTGGTGTGCACTGACCCATAATATCTTGACATGTGTTTCACTCTTTCAGTTAATTTGGATATAAATGTTAAACGGTGTATAATTCAATCCACAAATCATAGTGAAGTTACATAGTTATTTACAAATGATTAGAGGTAAACTGTGCATAGAACAAATTACAGTGGGATATGGAAATCTACATTCAATGAAGAGGATCTGGATCTAAATCTTCATCGAAACAATAAACAAATGATTCAAAGAAGTCTGCATATTCACAAAGGAGCCTAAGCATGGGCTGCATATATATATATATAAAATGATATATAAATTTATTTTTTAAATTTAATGATGTGTAAGTGATAATTAAAAAAGATAAGAGAGTATGTGTCATCTTAATATTCTAATTGATTGTCACATTATTAAACTTGAAAATTAGATTTAATTTTTAATCTTAAATAATAATACTCTCTATATATAAATATTCTGATAGAAATGAGCTTCAGATCAGCTATGAGTATTTTTTCTCTTTTTCAGGCAAGTATTTTGCAATATGAACAATTTGGTACTTTGCTGCAACTTTGGATGCACCAACGATCATCGATCTTGCAATCCAATATTATTATATATATATATGTATAGTTCTTGCTACAAATCATGTTGGGAATAACAAGGACAAAAGATGACACCAAAAAAAAAACACAAACACATATATTCTATGTAATGATCATGGTGGCGTGACAGTGATCTGTGATCCTCAAACAACAAGACCCCACTCTGGGTTGGATTCATGAAAGATTGTGGAAATGCATTGACTAGAAGTATGTATGATTGTAGAATTAGAATATGCTTTTTTGGATTGTACTCTTCTTCATTATGATATAATGTTATCAAAGTTATCATAACAAGTAGGTTGAAACGTAACTCCGGACAAAAAGTGGTCAAATCAAAATTTTAAAAACAAAACAAAAAGAATTTATAATTTGAGGGCATCATGTAATCGAGGGGTGCGCATTCTATAAAAAGTATGACAGAGTGTATGATTGTAAAATAGGAATATGCTCTTTTAGGGTCAGTTTGGGGTGTGTATGGTCAAATTATACACATAATATGTTTAAGTTGTAAAAATAACTACATTTGAATAAACATAATGAGCTTAAGTCGTAACTTTAAACATATATTACGAAGTAACTTCAAGCACATTGCATCATAACTGATGGATAAATATCATTGCATCTAGGGACAGAGCGCACTACAAATTTTACAGCATTTTATGGTGCAATTTTTTTTGATTGGCCATTTTATGGTGCAATTTGACATAATGTATGTTTTTAAAATGAGAATATGTTATTTCAACGTCAGTCTATGGTACATGTTTCTCTTCGTTATGATATGATCTCATTGAAATTATTAAAATAACTACATTTAGATAGACACAATGTGCTTAAGCCATTACTTCAAATATAGTATGTCATAACTTTGAACACATTATATTGTAATTGAGAGATGAGCATCACATGCACCCGTGTACACTACAAATTTTGCTAATGGTGCACATTGACATAGTGTGTGATTGTAAAATGAGAATATGCTGTTTTAGGGTCATTCTATGATGTACATAGATCAAAATACTAAAATAACTACATTTGAATTAACACAGTGTATTAAAGCCAAATCTTCAAACTTAATAACTTTGAACACAGTACATTGTAACCAAGGGATGAGCATCATATATATGCAGCCAGGGGAGGTGCGCACCACAGATTTTGCCTTGATTTAATGGTGAGTTGTTGTTGGTCACTGAAAGCTTGTAGCTAGTTAGGTTACACTGTTTATGCCATTATAAACATACAAGTGGGAGCTTTCAAAGTGGGATGTATACTTGATATTATTCCATTATAACTGTTAGACAGTGATTCTACATTGCTGACAGCCAAAATCTCATTGCTCTGCAAGTTCATTAATTTTCATGGCCAATTGCTCTCTAGCAATCATTGTAGATGACTTTTCAAAGTAGGGTTTTTCCTCAATTAGACTGATAACATTCCTTTGTGGTCATAACAGAGTCGTTGGATGTATACATTTTTGTTCGGTTTCCAAGAAAATATTCAGGAGTCATTAAAAATGAGCTATTTTTCTTCTTATCAGTGTATGTTATTATTGCACGTTAATGAAATGTGTGAAGCTACCTTCTAAAAATGGATAATGTGATAGGGTTGTTATGAATTAACTTTGGACCATGGAATGGTGAAGTCTGGTTTTGATATGAAGAATTATTATTAGATCATATAAAGTTATTGCATCTATATTATGATAGAACATTCTAAGTCACTTTGCATGGTTGTCATTAATCTAGCAAACTAGCCTTTGGATTTGACTCAGTAGCCTTGTAACCACAATTTAGGATGTGAAGCTACCTTCTAATGAATAATGTGATAGGGTTGTTATGAACTTTGGACCCTAGCATGGTGAAGTCTGGTTTTGATATGAATAATTATTATTGGATCATATAAAGTTATTGCATCTATATTATGATAGGACATTCTAAGTTACTTTATATGGTTGTCATTAATCTAACAAGCTATACTTTAGATTTGACTCAGTAGTCTTGTAACCACAACTTAAGGTGTGATGAGGAAATGCCAGGATTCGAATTGTTGAAGCAGCATCAACCCCTTTAATTATAACCTAACTTTACTAACAAATTAATATCTTACAAAAAATAAAATAAAATAAATAAATAAATAATTAATTAATTAATCTAACAAACTAGTCTATTCAATGTTTTGGTTGGCTACTCCGAGGTTGTCATTGATTAAAGTGGCCTATTAATATTGTTAGGTTTTTATTATTGGCAACCCCGTTTGACAAAACTCCTTTCAGATGTATTTTTTTTCGCCTTTTTATTTCAGTGAGGCTATGAGTTTATTAGATGCAAATCCAAACCCGAATCAAGCCATGCAGAGAAGTTTGTAATGTTAATGCTTTTAAGATTGCCACTTCGCTGATTATTACGGGGGTCGAGCAAAATTCAAAATTGCATTCAAAATTGCATATCAGCCGTTGCTCGCTCGAGCCAAGGAGTGCTCGCTCGAGCTAAGACTTTCTCGCTCGATCCAAGGAATGCTCGCTCGAGCCAAGGATTGCGTCCATACAAAAACCTGAAGAAGTGTATTCCTCGCTCGAGCCAAGGATCCGTCGCTCGAGCCAAGGCACTAGTAGAAATCACGAAAATTACACTCCTCGCTCGAGCCAGGAAAGCTTCGCTCGAGCGAGCCTCAGAATCCGGATTTCTCAAGGAGTTTGTTTTCTTCCCAATCTTGGATTACTTTTGGTTCTCTATAAATACTTGGTTTTCTCCCAAAACTAAGTAATTGATTGAAGTCCTCCAGATCTTCTTTTTGGTTTTTAAAGGTTTATATCTGGGGATATTTTGTTATTTTTTCTTTGATGTTTTATTGAGTATTCAACTCATGGTTTAAAGAGAGTACATCAAAGGTTTGTTTGTGATACACAAAAGAGAGTTGTTCTTCAGTTGTGAATTCTGAAGAATTCGAGCCTGAAGCTTTGGAGGGAATCCGGAGTGGCTCATCAGAAAGACAGTTCCGTGCTGAAGATGGGGTTGGAAGAGACACATAGAGGTTGGTTCAATTAGGCGTTGTGAATTCGCTAGATAATTGAGAGTGATACCTGTGTAATTCCTTTATATCTTCTTAGTGGATTGTTCTTGTGGCTGTTGCCCGTGATTTTTTTATCACAATTGGAAGGTGTCCAATTGTGGTTTTTCCACGTAAAATCTTTGTGTCTCTTTCTCTTGATTGTTTGATTGGGATTGTTATATTCTGCTTAAAATTGATACATAATCACAAATCAACATCTAGGAGGTTTCTAGATTTTTCAAATATTATAGAGCACAAATCATACTATTCCTGGTCAGATCCTCTATTGCACATTAAGAATTAAGACCATATACTCTTTAAATTTTGTAATTTATTGGTGGTTAAAAATTTAATATAATATCAAAGTTACTAATAAATCTTATATTTGAATCTTACTGTCTTTGGTGGTTAACAATTTAATAACATCTTATTAGTTTATGCAATTGTTCATGCCAACGAAAGTAATCTTATGATATAAATCGATCAGATTTAAGAAGAAAGAAAACTGTACATAAAAAGTAACAGGTATCAAATTCAAAAGTTAATAATAGGAGAGAAGTTGATAGAGAGACTGAAACAAATAATTATACTAAAAATTAAAATTCTTGTTTCCTTATATTCAATGCACTCTTAATTATACAATCTGTCGCGAGATTCTCACAATCATTCTATGTTAGAAGTTCAAAAGAACAAAACAAAACAAAAAAAACAAAAAATTGTGAATATACTAAAACTTAAAATTCTTGTTTCCTTATATTCAATGTACTCTTAATTATATAATCTGTCGTGAGATTCTCACAATCATTCTATGTTAGAAGTTCAAAAGAGCAAAACAAAACAAAAAATTGTGAATATAGGGGCCAAAGTGAAGCCATAAAATAGCACCATGCAGCCTTTGGAAGAAGAAACATTGGCACGCCTACTTGTTTTAAGAAAATTCAACTCTCATGTTGATGACCTACCAAGACACACTTGTGTCTTAGCATCTACTTTTTCACTGTTTGCACTCTTTTCTCACCAGAAATATCTTTCTCAGATTCCTTCCATCATGATTTCCCATCACAAAAAAAGCCTAACGGTATCCTCTGGGGCTAGACCCATACCACATACTCTGAAATTGACTTTTGGAAAAGGAAAATTGCTGTCAAGTGGATCACTGCATAAATAATTTTATTTTTATGGTGATACAAGTTTTATGTGTTTATGGTCTAAATCTATTCTTATTTTTGGTGTAAATCTTGCTTGTGTGTAGTTATACCCAAAAAAAAAAAAAATTATTTGTGACTGTCTCACTGATTTTCAATTTTTTCTTAATTTTTTTAATAACTTTTTCTGTTGATTTTTTTTTTCCATTGAACATTGTACTTGACTAATAAAATCAAAAAAATAAAACAATTTCGAATTTGAAGAAAAAAGGTCCACTAAAGATTCTTTTAACTTTTTTTTTCCCTTTACTTTTAGTTTCTTGTACCAATGGTTACTACCTTTGTGCATTATGTCAAATGTTAGGTGTGTACTTAATTTTTTTTTCCTCCTAAACACACATTAATGTGTACTAATTAGACGTTATTTTTTATTTTTAGATTCTTGTACATTAGATGAGTTTGAAAATTAAATTTTTTTGACATATTTAAAAAATAAAAGTCTAGATTTTTTTTTTGTGACATTTTTAGATGGATCCAAACTCACCTATATATATATAACTTGAAAAAACACCTGAAGTAGAAAAAAGTAGTTTGAATGGTGGTAAAAGCATATGATATAGACAATTTTAATGTGTTGTAAGTCACATTGAGAGTAAATTTGATTTATACCATTTTTGGGGTGACTTTATATTTATTTTAATATCTCCGTAGCATTGTTGGTATAACTTTGGCGATAGAAGTAGATGAAATATCAGATATTGTAAAAGATTTTGTATTCATTTGGACTGTACTTCTCCAAATAAGGAGGGATATATTTTTTTGGACTTTTGTTAGTATTTGGTCAAGTGTGTTTATTCATCATATACATTTTCTTCGATTCCAATCTTGATGTAATGGAGGCCGTCCAAAATTTTCTGTAGATACAATACGAACAACAAAATAGTGGTTGGAGAGTATCTAATCATATTTGACTACACAAATCAACATGTCTGCATGTAAAAGTAAATGTGGCTTTGCTTTGATCTAGATATTTTACATTCTTTTTTAAGGACGAATTACACTAACAATTTTTATAGTTTGAGTTTTATATTACTTTAATCTCTAATTTTTTAATTATGATATATTTGATCATAAATTTTGAATCTTATTCCAAATAAGAACAATTGAAGATATCATTGCTTAATTTCAAGGACAAAATCATCAATTTGATAAAGGAAAATGATTTGGAGCTCTAAAAACACCCCCCCTAATCCCCCTAATTTCCAATTTGGGCAACTGTTTCCTCTTTTTTTTTTTTTTTTACTTGATATGGAAATTATGGGGATTAGGGGGGGTGTTTTTAGGGGGATGTAGCAAGGTCCTTTGATAAAAATATAAACTAATTTGACAAAAATAAATATCAATTTTTTTTAAAAAAATTAAAAATTATTTCTATCCACCAAAGATAAAATTATGTAAATTGATAAATCTTTTAGACATTTTTTTTTACCAAATTAATTTTTAGGGTAAATTACACTGACACTTCCTGAGGTTTAGTTCGATTACATCCTATCCCCTGACAATATAGAAATTACATTTCCACTCCTGTGGTTAATAATCTCATTTCACAAACCTCTTTATTTATATAAAAGGCAACAACTCCGAGTAGAAAAACAGAAGAAATTACATTGAAAAAAAAAAAGGAAAGGAAAGGAAAGAAAAAAGGGAAAAAAAAATTAAATAGAAGAAGTAAAGCAAAGTAAGAAAAGATAGTGTATAAATTCAATATTTTTTTTATACTAACGTTAATTCCGTCTAAATAATTACAATTACAGGGGTCAGTCTAGTTTTCCAAATGTCAGAGAGTAATATGTATTAAACTCAAATATCAGGGGGTGTAACTGTAATTTACCCTAATTTTTATTAGTATGTGTTTGGACGATGATCAAGCAATGGGTGATTGTTAGGATTTTAATGTGTAATCGATATATGTAATAATGTTTTTAGTTTTAGATTTTTATGATTTAATGAATTGGTTAAATAATGATATTAAAGTTGTCGCTATATTTGACTTTTGAAAAAATAAAAACAACCACCTATTACATGATCAGCATCCAAACACATAATAAAAATTAATTTGGTAAAATAAATAAATGTCTAAAAAATTTATCAGTTTTACATAATTTTATCTTTAGTGTGTAGAAATAATTTTTAAAAATTCAAAAATATTTTTTTGACATTTATTTTTGTCAAATTAGTTTATATATTATCAAATTAACGATTTTGCTCTTGAAATTAAGCAATTGTATCTTTAATTGTCCTTATTTTGAGCAAGATTCAAAATTCAGGGTTAAATATGTCACAATTGAAAAGTCATGAACTAAAATGACAAAACCCCAAACTATAGATACTGTTAGTGCAATTCGTCTTCTTTTTTTATATATATTATAAAAACATTAAATATATTTATATTTATTTTTAGTGAAAGCAAAAATAAACAACGTTTGACACATGTTTTGAAAATAAGTTAAACAAGAGCTTCGTGGGAGGTGGTGGCCGACAGTGGTTGTCGATAGTTAGAGATGGTGATCAAAAGTGTTTGTCAATTATCGAAAGTAGTTGCCATAGGTGGAAGGTAGCTAACGGTAGTTAGAGGTAGTTGCCGACATGCAAGAGGTGGTGGTCGAAGGCTATTTCCAATGATTAGAGATAGTTGACAACCGTTGAAGGTAGTTGGTAGTGATTTGAGGTGGTTACCGATTTAGAGATGTGTTAGCCTGGTTGTTGGAGTAGGCCACCTGTGATGGTGGTTTGAAAGTGGGAGTGACCAGTGGTAGTGATGATCAGTGAGTGGCGATTAGAAGGAGTGAGAGAAGGAAGAAGAATCGAAAACTTTCTTGTTCTTTTAAACAAATGAAACCAACTTTTTGTGATTACAAAAAATCAATATCAAATAAATTTTTGTTTATATTTCCAAAATTTTTATTACTATGAATAAAAAAAATTGTAAATATCAACAATACAGAATGCCATGCCAATTATTTCAAGCTAAATGAGTAAGTTTGTTTTTTGGTTAGGTAAATTTATTTATTTATTTTTTGGTATGGTGTTAGTAAGTTAGTAGGTTAGATTATAATCAAAGAATCATAATCACTTTATCGACTTAAATCTTGAACTTCGAACTTTCTCATTGTCCTAAACAATAGTTACATAAACCACTAAACCAATTGCATTATCCTTGATTAGTTAAAATTTAGGATAAATTATAAATACACTCTCTGACGTTTGATTAAAATACGAATCGCCCCTGTAGTTCTGGAAATTACATTCCACCCCTTGAGGTTTCTAATTTCATAAAAAATCACAAATTTTATTAATAAATTATCAAGTCAATTAATAGTTTTTAATGATGTTAGAAATATGTTTTAATTAAAAATTTAGGTAATTTTATTATTGTATAGGAGAGCAATTATGAATTTCATTTTTTTAGTTAATTTTGTTAAATAAAAAATTATATCAAAGGGATATTCATAATTTTTCAAATTACAGGGGACAATTTGTATTTTAAGGAAATTAAAATTTATGTTTCTGATTTCCATGTAGACTTGGGCCAACAGCCCAAGCCCAGATCATGGCCTTTAGGTGGTGAGCAAGGGCTGGGTGGATCTCAGACGGGCCTTGGGTTAACTCTTTATTGGGCATTCTATTTGAACCCAAAATACCAATTTAAATTTATAAATTTTATTTCAAATATATCTTAATATGAATTTACTAATAAGGACAACATATATTAAATCCCAAAATATTTTTTTTTCTCATGGTATACCCTAATCAGTTATTTCTATTCAAATCTCTATATCTTCTTTCCCAAGATATCAAAATTATTTCTTCTTCTTCCTCCCTCCAAAACTCCAATCCACCACACCAAAACTCACTATCATCATCAACATCGTTGTTTTTTTATTATTTTGAAACCCTAAACTTTAGAAAAAAGTTTGAATAAAATCAAATAATGAATGAGAGTAAAATCAAAATAGTTTTTTGAAGCAACCCATCAAAAAGAAGGTAAATATTCATATAAAAGGGTTTCACAATTTGTGTAGAACACCATCAATTATTTTCTGTATCATTTTTTTGACAAAAATTAAAAGGCCTAGTAATTAAATTAACAATAACATATTATTGGAGTTGATCATATTTTGTCATTTAAAATAGTATATTATTTGAGAACTATTATTTCTTATTAGTACCTGATACTTATGTGCTTATAAGTTTGGTTTTTACTTTTCTAAGAGCATTATTGTGGATAATTTATAATGTAAACGCTTTTTTTTTTCTTTTCTGTATTGAAAAGTTTTATAATGCTTATGTAAAAGTTTGGTTTTTTCTGTATTTATAATGCTTATGCGCTTATAAGTTTGGTTTTTTTTTTTCTGTATTTGAAAATTATTTTCTGTATTGAAAAGATTTGAAATAATTTAGTTTTGTTAGTTTGTTTATTATTTGGGTTTACCTTGAGGGTAATTTGGAAAAAATAATAGGGTGTAATGATAGTAAAATAAAATTTTAAATAATTAAATAGGGTGTATTTAGAAATTATGAGTACTCAATGATTTTTTGGGTATAAATAGAATAACCCACTCTTTATGTTTTTCAGTTTTTTTGGAACAATGGGTAAGCCCAAGCCAAGCTTGTTCATAGAGATTAACCCAAGCCCAACTTTAGGAGGTTGAGGCATGGGCTGTACATGCCTTAGGGCATTGTACTGTTTATGAGTTTGGGCCATATTTATAATCCAACAGATTTTACTTTGTTATTTGAAGCGTTTTGATATGTTATTAGGGCTTGTTTGGTTTGAGTATAGGATAAGGCGGGATAACTTATTTCGAGAAGATATTTTAATCATATTACGATTAAAAAATTATCTCATAATAAGGGAGTTTCAATTACATACACATTGTAAACCCATCAAAAATTTTACTTTTGTGTTAAATTATACCGTATAATTTCAAATATGGTCTCATATCATATTCTTAACTTTGTAAATCTTAATCTCACACTCAACTACAATCTTCTCTTCCGATCACCATCACCTCCTTCAATTCTAATTGCCACTACCTTCTTCACCTTCAATTGACATGTAACCCTTTCTCCACTCTCTCCGGCACCCACCACCCCTTATTATCTCATCTTCTTTCTCATTCTACTCCTTTCATTTATGTTGTTTAGAGTTTCAAAATGAGAGACGGTGTCATAGTGAGGAAGTGATAATGAGGTGTGAGAAGAATGGTGGCGTCAAAAAGAATAAGGTTAGGAATGACAAGGGAAAATGAGGGGTTAGAGATTGTTGAAGGGATGAAGAAGAGAATTAGAAGTAGTTGAAGAGGGTGGGAGGTAGTTGTAGGGATTAGGGTGGATAAGGTGAACATTGTGACAGAGGTGGAATTTGAAAACATAGTATGATTTATCAAAATTGGTTTTCCTTATGACAATTAACTTAAAAATATGAGCAATGATTTTGTTGTGCTTTGAATTGAATGAGATCCACAAAAAGTAAAATATAATAAATATTTTTTTCACACTTCTTTACCTTGTTTTAATTTTTAATATATATTGCTTTTTAAGCTCAAATTCAGTTGATTTGAGTTGAGTTAATTTTTTTTTATTTAATACTTGACGAGTAAAACTCAAATTCTAATTCGATTTTATAAAATTAATTTAAATTCGATTTGAGCTAAATTTGAACAACTCAAAACTTAGTATAGTATGTGACAAATGCTAGATTTTTATAATTTAAGTTTCACAATTTATCACAATGATAAAACAAGTTAGAGCATACATAGATGAATTTGTGGCAAATTACAAATTAACACATAAATGACGAGTCAATATTTTTTCTATAATGAGCTTGTTTGGTATAACTTATTATAAGTTAAAAATTGACAATGAAGAAGCTACTTCTCTAGTTTTTAGATAATCTTTTTTTTTTTTTTTATGCATATTTAAGTTATTTTTGTCTAATAAATTATAAACAGAAATAACCTAACAGAAACTGTCGAAACAAAATAAAATATAAACTATTTAAATAAGTTGCACCAAACAATCAAATATTAAGATTCCATTTGGTTTAGTTTTTTAGAATAATGATTTGAATATGGAGTTGTATTTTGAAAAATAAGTTTTTGAAATGAGAAAATTTATTTGATTATAAGTTTTGAAAAGAGTTTTGAGTTGTATTTAGAAATTGCTTTGGGATTATTTTTTTAAATATTTAAAATTTTTCTTAATTTTATTTTTTTAGGGTAAATATTTTTTATTGTAAATATTTGTTTATTTATTTTAATGTGCGTTGTATTTAATACATTTGTGCATTGTATTTTTTAAAAATATTTAAAATATTTTAAAAATTATTTGTATTTTAAATATATAATTTTTATTTTAAATATTTTCTTTATTTTTAAAATATTTAAAATATTTTCTTTTTATTTTTTGTAAATTTAAAAAAATTTTGAATCGTTCATATATATCTAAATCCTAACAAATTATTTGGTCAATACTTACAAAAATAACAAAATAATTTTTTTCTAAAAGATAAAAAATATTTTTCTTCAAAAATAAAAAAAATCAAAAAAATACAAATAATTTTAAAGTACAAAATAAAAAATTTGATTTTTTTTGTTTTAAAAATAGAATTTTGAAATGAGTTTCGTTATGCATTTTGAAATTTTTTTTGAATCGGCTGTTTGATTTTAAGTTTTCAAATTTTTTTTTTTTTTTATTGAAATCATGATTTGAAAATCAAACCAAACGCTACTTGCGTGCTTTTTAAGGTCAGACAACATCTACCGGATGGATACGACACTCTTCTCTTGTAATATTATTAAAAAAATGTTCGGCAATTGACAAAATAATTAAAAATCAATACAAAAAGTCAAGGGAATTTTTTAAAAAAAAAAAAAACTCAAGATTTGAATATTGTAATAAAATAAATCTTGAATTTTTAACCCTAATTTTTTTTTTTAATATGAACTATTTATCTATTTTCACTAAGTAAAACTATCGAAAAAATATATATATTTAAATCATTAAACTCAATTAGGTGTACTTAAAATGTCTAAAATATCTAAATTTATTGAATTTGATGACTAGAATGTATTTTTTTTGACAATTTTATTTAACAAAAATAAGTAAATAATTTAAATAAAAAATAAATTAAAAATTATAATTTCAATTAATAAAATTAAAATTTTATTTTATTATAAGCCTCCAAAACCTAGATTTTTCTTTTCTTATAATTTTTCCAAAAGTCAATTAATTCTCTCAACATTTTTATACAAACATGACTAATAAAAAAAGTTTAACGAAATCGTAACGGCAAAAGGTTCCCTTGACCAGTTAGAAAGCTGCATTCGCCGGAACCAGATCTCTCTCTCTCTCTCTCTCTCTCTCGATCGACATATACATACATATCTATACGTATAATAGACCTCTAAAGCCCTAGAACATTCCTATTCGGTTCCAAAACCAAACCCTAGAACTCCAATTCAATCGCGCAAATCCCTAATTTGCATTGTCAAATTGTGCCGTAATTTCACTCTCTGGAGAGGAATTTTTGAAACCTAGGTTTTGAATCAGAGGATGTTGATGGTTGAGAGTGACAATGGAGGCAAGTAAAGTGGTGAATAATGCTGTGCAAAATGGCAGCTCGAGCGACGGACTGCCTCCTAACCCGCTTACGGGATCGCCGTCTAAGAAATCCCTGGTTCGTCACCCATCTCTGGTGAGTCTCCAGTATCAGTTTCCTCAAAGGCCTTGTCTTGTTGCTTTATGCTTGTTTCTGATGAATGGGTTCTTTTTTAATGGCTGCAATTAATATTACTTGTAGCGATTTTTAGTCTATTTATTGTTAAATTACTGTTTTGGGTGGCATCATTTTAGTTTTGAGTTTTAAATTAGTTTCTCTTCCTTGTTTATTAGTACGGTGGGATTAAAAGTGCGGTATTAAGTTGGAGATTTAAGATGCTTGTTTGGGAAGTTGTCTATTATTTGACTTTTTAACATTTTAGCCTGACTAGAATAGTTGTGTTTGCCAGGTTAGTTGGTTTTTTTAGTTGATTTGATAGTTGTGAGAGAAAAAAATAAAATGATTATAAGTTAGATGTGACATTTTGTCTTATTGATTATTTTTGTCTATTTTGTCTCTTAGTAAAAGCCCAATCCTCTTCCCAAACAAGGCTAGATTGTGTTTGTTTGTTTGTGTACTAGTATGATAGTATTTGGGGTGTTTGTTTATTTTAATTTGGTTATGAGGAGTGATGGAGACCCCCTCCAATCACTACCCCCACCGCCCCCTACACACACTTGGCGGGTGGTGATTGGAGGACAAGTGAAAAAAAAAAAGAAAAGAAAATCCAACCAATGAGAGAGAGAGGGGGTCAAAGGGGGTGGGAAAAAAAGGGGGTCTTAGACATTTTTGTTTGGTTATATACTTGACTATTTGGTACAGTTTCTTCTTATAACTTGTTAGGTTTATTACGCAGAAATAGCTTAAATAAGTTGAAAGAAACTAATTATTTGGAAGTTGGAAAAAATGTACTTTTAGTTTTTGCTTTATGGTTATGAGTTTTTAGTTTCTAATATTTTCACCAAACAGGCCATTAGTTGATTGAGATTAAGTGGTTGTTTGGGATGATCTATATAAGTGCACTTTTTGACTTTTTAACAAAAAAAGTAGAGAAAAAAAAGATGTATATTTAGGAAAATTTTTTGACTTTTTATGAAAAAATGTGTAATAAAATATTGTAGCAAATATCAAAATTACAGGATTGTCCTTCTTGACACAGTCAACAATATTGAGCTGACTTTCCATGCATTTCAATTTATTTATTTTTTTTATGAAAATTTGTGGCTTACATTGTGTCACGTTTTCTTTTTTTATGGGAATTTTTGGCTGCACTGTTTTTTTTTTTTTTGACCCGACAAATTTCTTGCCAAAATAAGGTGAATAGTATGATTTTTTTTACTTTTTTAGTGACTTTTTAGCTTTTGTAAGTGATCCCAAACTAGCCCTAAATATATGAAATTACGTATAAGTCTTCTTATTATGTAGGAGGCAACTTTTTTGTTTTTGTATACTAAGGGACAAAACAGTCATTTCATCTTCAATCCCATGAGATTGGATCTGAATACCGCCTCCCTCGGGATTGCTAGTCTTCTAGAGGGTATTCCTAATCCTATGGGACTGGCCATTTCTCCAAACAAACCATGTTTCTTGTGGGGCCCACGGGAGGAAAACAAATAGGGTCTTGAGTCTTTATTTTCTTATAATTTTCTAGAGGGTTTTAATTAATTCTTCTAGCCGTTCTAGTATATTTACTATATTTTTGTTGTTACTATCCCTTTTTATTCCGTGTGTTCATAAGCCTTGTTATTTTTAGATGGTTAAAGGGCTAAGTGTACTTGCCTATAGTATCTACTTGGTCCTTTCGGTTAAGGGTGAATGTGATCCTTTCAAGTGTCATGCAGTTTGTTTACAAATTGTTGTTGTTCTTTTCATAATATGATATGTTTCACGATGGTCAAACAACCTGCTTCATGTGACCCAATATTATTTAACCTCCAGTTATTAACAGTTAATGACTGATTCAAATCCTAAAATTACCAGAATTATTCTTAAAAGAAGAGATTTCTCTCAAATGGATTTTGTATTAATTATCAACTAAAGAGCCCTAGGGCTTGCAACCTTGTTTATAATAATAGAAATCTTAACAATCCTAAGAATACTAAAATGGAAAATAAAATAATTCTTTCTAGAACAATCCTAGTTGTTGTCAGACAATAAAATAAACAAAATAGAAAATCTAAATAAATAGGAAAGTAAGGATTCTGGGCAATAAATCATAGCATGACTAATCAAATTCTAATTCCACAATAAAAACAAAATATAATAAAGTATATAATTATTAAAATTCTATCTGCATCAATAAGCTGCTTTGATCAGTGCAAGTTTCGTTTCTATCTTCTTCTGCTAATCTTTGCTCCATCTAGTAGAGCCCCATCGGTGAACTTCATAGTGTTTTCATGTCTATACTTACACATACATGTAAATCTATAGTATCTTGTCCCACTATCTGGTGACACTGATATCTCCACTCTCTTCCTTATTTGACTTAAAATGGTGCTTCAGTCCTTCATTGCCTACATAATTTCCTCGCACATACCCACTCTAGCCCACTATTGTCTTCGGCATTGCACCCACTTCACTGGATATTGCTAGAAAATTCTCTAAATTGATGAGGGACAACACACTTTCAGAAATCTCTCAATATAGCTTAATCTCTTTTCAAACCCTATATCGTTGAAACAAGATCCATGTTTTTTACCTCTCATTCTCTCTTCAATTTGTTTGTGATCCTAATATAAGATCCGCATTGCTAGAACCTCCTCCTTACTCTTTTCTGCCATTGCCCCTTTTATGGACTACCCCTCTAAAATAGGACCCCAACCCTCTCCCTTTCATGATATTTTCCTTCCCTCTTCATTTCTTTCTCATCTCAAAAACCACCACCTTTGACTCCTTACCCCTCCATACTTGGCCCCCCACACCCTCATCCGACCATTGACCATATTTGTAAGCCCAAGAACTTCAATGAATCATGCCTTTGACAATCTTTGCATCTTGAAATCCGTTAGACCAAAAGCGTATATACAACTCTTTACCGCTCCAAAGACTATGAAATCCAAAAGCTAATTTACGACTCTTTGCATCTTGGATTGTTTGTTGGGTACTAATTTCTAGGTGAACCCTTTTTTGGATGATATTTTTAGAAGGTTAAAGCAGTTAACGTGGAGTGATAGGAATAATAGGCTTTATATTATTTCTTTTCCATGAAGTAAAACTTGTATTCTTATACATCAATGACATGTGATGTTAATTGTTGATAATTTTTATTTGTTTCATGTGATACCAGTGTTTAGGCGCTTGACATTCATTTTTATATGCCAAAAATTGTAATAAAACAAATTGTGTTTTTTTTTTCTTGTCTTTAGTGGTCATGTAGATTAAGGTTTTGACTGGAGTTTTTACAGGTGAAGACAAAGATGTCAAGTATTTCTGTTGAACCAAGATTGAGTGTAGAAGGTCATGAGACCAAGTTCATTCCTATTCTTTGCTCTGGAGCATGGGCAGACATTGGATCTCGCTCGAGGATGGAGGATGTATACGTTTGTGTGGACAATTTTATGCATGATTATGGGGTCAATAATTTCAATGAAGAGCCCAATGCCTTCTATGGAGTATTTTTCTTCTCTTGCACTAATTGTGGCTCTACATGTTTTATATGTCTAGAGAGTGGCACTACTGCTGTTGTAATTATCAAGATCATTGTTTTAGTGCATGTGATGTAAACACCATTTATGATTCTTGTAGAGGGTGTGTGGATGACCATTGTTTTTTCTTGGTTTTTGTCAATTGTTAAACAATGTATTTTTTTTTTAATAAAAAAAATTGTTTTCCTTTTCCATTGTCTCTTAATATTCTTTAATTAAACATAAATAGTATGGCTATAATTTTTTATTAGGTTGGTTGTGATAGTAAGTTACTGAGAAATTTTGTATAAGCTTTTAGTTTAATAAATAAATAAATAAATAAAATGACATGCTTATATAAAATGTACAGATTTGTAGGTTTGGTAAGGCTATAGTGTTTATTGTTGAGGCTAATATAGGACAATGACTTGTTGAGGGTTGAAACGATCAAAACCATACACTACTGATAGCATACATAAAAGTGAGAGAATAAGTTAAATTCAAGGACTTTATGTGCAAAACAATTTTGAGAAATATGACCATGGGAATGCAGGAGAATGATTATTTTTGCTAGGGTGTTATAGTGTAAGGGTAAGGCATTATAAGAGAACACTTGAAGATGTTGACAACTGTTCTTAGTGGAACCCTGGAATAAAAATATTACGTAACGTTCTTAGTATAATCCTTTCATAGGCGTAGGCTTGCTATTGCCCTGTGAATTTTATTGCACGTTTTGGAGCTTGTGCATGTCGACAATTTTAATAAGGGCATTTCTAAAGACATGATATTCACCCATCCACCCTTATGGATCATGTTTGGTTCATGGAATGGGCATGTATTCTAGAAATTTCATAGCTATTTCATTATGTTAAGGCTTTGAATAGCTGAAAGTTATTGCAACTTCCCTTGATTGCCACTTGACTTAAATTACTCTCTGATATTTTGTCACATAACCTTGTTTGGCCTTTGGAATTATTTAGGCCTCTTGCAATAGAGGAGTTTTGGAGTAGTCTAGACCTGTTCCGCATCAGACTAGGAACTTTGAAGATTGCTATTCACCAAGGCCAACTAAGAGCTCTTTACTTTTACTCTGATCTGATAGCAGCTTGTTCTACCAACTACTTCCTTCAACTGGATTTTGTGAGACCTCAGACTATCTCAAAACCTGACTTTGAGAAGAACTCCAGCAAATTCAACATCTAGTTAGCTTACAATGATTACAACGAACCGAATTTGAATTTTTTATTTGGTAATTTGCTAGTTGTCCACATGTAAGAACAACCGTCAGATGATGCTTTTTTTGATCAGCAATCTTCAGATGATGCTTTGGATCCTTACTGACACCGATCCTGACAATTAGTGGTCCGTCCACCACTGAGATTCTGGTCCTCCTTATTGCAAGGATCAAAGTTTTATTTCAGCTTGTTTTGGCAAGCCTGGAAATGGAAACATTTCGGAAATGTTTTGGTAATACTCTGAAAGAGAAAAAGAATTTGAAATAACATGAAATGTTCAGAAACACAAACTAAAACCTATCTAAATGTGTAAAATGCCTAACGGTTTAAATATATTCAAATTTATAAAAGGCCTTGGATAGTAAAGGGAGCAAATCAAAATTGAAGGGAGGTGAAGGGTTCAAGGGAAAGAATGGATGGTGTGTTTTAGCTGTTACTCTAGGAGGCGAGGAGAGTGAAGGTGGATGAGTGTGGCGATGCTGGGTAGATCTGGGCTAATGGTGATGTAGGGGATGGAAGTGTTGTCTCTGAAGCCATGCCCCCCATTGGTAATGATGAACTCTAGAAGGTGGGTTTGATTTGTCTTGTGCTCCTCAGTAGGAGGGAGGGGAGTATGAAGCATGCAAATTCAATGTTTTGGGAAATTTGGTAGATGGGAAGGTGGAGAAGTTAGACATGCAGGATGGCTGGAGGAGGGTTTTAGAGTGGCAATGTCTTCTGATTGGCACGAGCATCTCCAATCTGGGTTAGAGGATAAGACCTAAGAGGCATGTCAGTGCCTCCTTTGTGCTCATGGAGGAGTTTCAAAAGTAGTACAAAGAGGAGTATCCGAATAACAAATTTGCAGTTGTGGTTGATAAGGCCATTGGAAACAAATGGAGACCGATGATGGAAGCTGAGAAACCTTCTTACATGACAATGTCTGAGGAAAGGAAGACTGAATACAACGTACAATGTATATCCAAATAGTAGCCGCAGCAGAGATTAGAGTGGAGGGAGCTAGTAAAGGGGCCTGCCTGACTCTGATTTGGTTAGAGTTTTGGATAGGCCTCCCCTTTGATTGAAGTTTCTATCTCTCTCTCTCTCTCTCTCTATTTTATTTTTATTTTTATTTTTATTTTTATTTTGTTGTAGTTGGTTGGTCCCCCCTTGGCATAGTTTGATTATATAAAAAAGAATTGAATATGAGAGCAGTAGTTTGACATACCTTGCTTCTGCATCTGTATTCTAATAATGTGCCATACAATATTAAAATGTCCTTGGTTACCTCAGGTTTTTGATGGGCATGGAGGAAAGCATGCAGCTGACTTCGCATGCAACCATTTGCCAAGATTCATAGTTGAGGATGAAGACTTCCCAAGGGAAATTGAGAGGGCTGTTGCATCAGCGTTTCTACAAACAGACACTGCTTTTGCAGAAGCTTGCTCATTGAATGCTGCCCTTGCTTCTGGTACCACCGTTTTGGCAGCTCTTGTTGTTGGGGGTCAGGATTTTTCCATCCACATCTATCAAATATTCATTAGAGCTTTTTATTGCTGTCAATCATATACAATCGTAATGCATACTTCTAAGAAATATAAAATAACATCTTTTAGCCTGTTTGGTAGGATTACGTGTTTTAGAAAACCTCATGAGCTAAAGGTCTTTGTGCATATTTGTTTGATTTCTTGATTTTTGGGTTTCACTCAGCCAATGTTTCGGGAACATTAGTGTCTCCAAATGAACGTGTTTTTTTTATTTGATGTCTCCTTTACTCATTTGCACACCCTAATGCATGCATATACATAGACAAGGATACAACGGGAGCATGCAGACAAACATAATGTGTTCATTTAAAAAATCAAAGCTCTGATTATGATGGGATTAAAGCCAATTTACGAGAGCATGCTCAAAAGGACTTGTGCTGCTGCCATGAGGAAGAAATGATACAGTAACTGCTGATTAACTGCTCATTTCTATGAGAGATAGAGGTGCCTCCTAATGGGTTCAGGTATGGATACGGGTACGGGTACGACGATACAGAAAATTCTTAAAAAATTAGGGTAGGGCTACGGCTACTGTTGGGATACGTCAAATTTTTTTTTAAAAAAAAATTTATAACTAAACATCCAACATACAAATCAAAGCTTCAATATCAAAATTAAAAAGAGAATAGTTTGTCTAAAAAGTTATATAATTCTTTCTTTTTCTTTTTTGATTATCTGAAATAGGATGCAAAAGAGAGCAAAGTCATGACTCATAGGTAAAGGGTGTTGGAAATAAATTAGTTGATGATTTTTGAAGTTGAAAGAAGAATAATGAAGGCTTCAACAAATACTAGCAGCTGTCAAAAAAAAAAAAAAAAAACCTCATCATACCTGTGCTGTACCCAAACGTATTTGCCGTACCCGGCATGTATTCGACGTATCTGGTATGCTTACTGTCGTACCAACACGCGTACCCTCACCCGATAAGTATCCAGTACTCGTACAACACTATTTTTGGAGTACTCATACTTCATAGGTTACCAGGAATGCAGATAATTTAGTATGTGGAATTGGATCAATAATGTATTTGTGCGAAATAGCCTAGAACGTGGTATCATAGTGTAGGACGTAGTCAGCACCTAACATAATACACTTAATGGCAAAACTTCGAAAGTAGGTTGAAACTTAAATCTAACAATGCTCTATCATACAACTTAAAATATTTTCGTTCTCCTAACTTCGTTAAAATCTAGGAACTTCACCATGAGAAAAAGATGCTCGTCACTTGCAGCTACGCTGTCTAGTAGTTTGGAGTAATATCAGACCTAAGAGTCATTGGAATAGGCAACAATTATTTCTTTAGCAATGATGTTGTTATAAGTAATTCTAAATGTCCTGTATATTCAACCTGTATATCAATTACATCAAGACTAGTTTATATAACCCTAACAACGAACCAAAAAGGACATACAAGAATCCTAACGCCTAAACCAAAAAGGAAAATACAAGATTGATATCACAACCTTGCCTAATATAAACACAATCATGCCTAATATATATGATGCCTAATATATACGATTATATTCTCACACCCCCACTCAAACTTAAGGTGTTTTAGCCGAAAACACGGAGAGTTTGTCAAGAAGAAACCGAAAATGAGCAATGGTGTGAGTCTTGGTGAAGAAGTCAGCAAGCTGTAGAGCCGAAGGGATAAAAGGAAGCGAGATAGAGCCATACTGTAGGTGCTGACGGAGGAAGTGACAATCAATCTCATTGTGCTTCGTTCGTTCATGGAAAATAGTGTTATGGGCAATCTGAATAGCACTTCGGTTGTTACAGTAGAGAGAGGTCGGAGAGGACTGAAGAATGCCCAAGTCAGAGAGGAGACAACGAAGCCAGACAATCTCAGCAGTAGCATGAGCCATAGCACGGTACTCAGCTTCGGCAGTAGAACGAGCAACAACGGTTTGTTTCTTGCTTTTCTAAGAAATCAAAGAATCACTAAGAAACAGACAGAAACCAAAAGCGGACTTACGATTAGTCACATCACCAGCCCAATCAGCATTAGCATAACCACCAAATCCAAGGAAGAAGTAGAAGACAACAACAAGCTTTGGAAGATAGTACCGCGAAGATAGCGAAGAATTCTAACCAAAGCAACCCAATGCGAAAAGCGATGAGCAAAAACGAACTGGCTAACTACATGAACAGTATAGGCAAGATCAGGGTGAGTAACTGTCAGATAGACTAAGCAGCCCACAAGCTCACGATACAAAGTAGGATCATCCGGTGGGACACCATCAGTAGTGTTAAGCTTCACATTAAGCTTTATGGGGTTATCAGAAATTTTAGTGTCAGTAAGACTGGCACGGTGAATAACCTCATTGGCATATTTGGCCTGAGACAGCCCTTGGGAGAAGAAGCTACTTCAATACCAAGAAAATACTGCAATGGTCCTAGATCCTTCATTTCAAAAGTGCGGAAGAGTTGCTGCTTGACCTTAGAGATAGCAGAAGGGTTAGAGCCAGTAATGATCATATCATTTACATACAGTAATAAGGCAACAAATCCAGCAGAGTTGTGGAGAAGAAATAAAGTAGAGTCTTGAGCCCAAGGATGAAACCTAAGTGCAGTAATAGCAGTTTGAAAGCGATCATACCAAGCACGAAGAGACTGCTTTAGTCCATAAAGAGCAGGCCGAAGGCGACAAACCTGTCCAGAGGAAGAGGGAAGGCCAAGGGGAGGACACATGTAAACCTCCTAAGTGAGATGGGCATTAAGAAAAGTATTCTTAACATCCATCTGATAAAAAGGCCAAGAAAAAACAACAGCGACAAAGATCAAACTACGGATAGTAAAGGTCTTCTCATAATCAATACTATACTCCTGTGAGAAATTTTTGGCAACCAGACGAGCTTTGTAGCGCTCAAGAGAACCATTAGAATGAGTCTTGACTTTGTAGACCCATTTACAACCAACCACATTCTTACCATCAAGTAAATGAACCAACTCCCAAGTACTAGTTTTCTATAAAGCAGACAACTCATCCTCCATAGCTTGAATCCAATGGGGATCCTGATAGGCTTTCTTGTAAGACTGAGGTTCTGAAAAAGAATGAATAGCAGACAAAAAAGTATGATAGGAAGCAGAAAAACATATATTAGACCAATCCAACCTGTTTGGAGGATGACGAGCTCGAGTAGGATAGCGGTATGCAGCAGGATCAGCAGTAGGAGTAGAGACAACTGATGGAAGGAGAGCCTGGCGACGTGAATAAGCTAACAACGGAGGAGGAGAAGGAAAAGGAGCAGGCTGGGGATACGGAGGAGAAAATGAGTAAGGTCATGGGGGATAGTAGAGATGTACTCATCAGGAGGGACCTCAGAAGGAAATGGATCAATGTGAACCAAATCCTTTTGAAAACTGGAGTAGTGGTAGGAGGAAGCTGAAAGTAAGGCAGACGTTCGAGAAAAGAAACATGACGGGAGATGTAAAGACGACAGAAAATAGGGTCGTAACACAGATAGCCTTTCTGAGTAAGACTATAACCCAAAAAGACACATAGGACAAATCGGGCCCTAAGTTTGGTTTGATCTTTACGGGGAAGAAGAACAAAACAAGCAAACTCAAGCACACGAAGGAGGGAGTAATTGGGAAGTTGAGAGAACAGAGCCTCATAAGGAAACCGACCAGAAAGAAGGGAAGTAGGCATGCGGTTAAGAAGAAAAGTAACAGTAAGAATTGTCTCACCCCAAAACGAAGCTGGAACTGAGGTAGAGAGAAAAAGAGACCTAGCTGTCTCAAGAAGATGGCGGTGTTTACGCTCGGCTCGACCATTTTGGGCAGGTGTATCAGTACAAGAAGTTTGGTGAATGGTACCCAATTTGGCCAAATACTCACAAAACTCAGTTTTAAAATATTCCTCATCCAAGTCAGATCGTAACAATTTAATGGTAGCCCTAAACTGTGTAGTGATCATAAACTGAAATGTACGATATATTTGGTAGAAGTCAGATTTATGAGTCATAAGATAAACCCAAGTATAACGGGTGCAATCATCAACAAAAGACACATAGTATGCGGAACCCCTTTTAGTGAAAACAGGAGAGGGTTCCCAGACATAGTATGCACAAGAGAAAATGGAGAAATAGAAACTGAAGTACTTTTATTAAAAGGTAAAGTTAACATTTTGGCAAGTTTACACCCCCGACATTCATCAATTTGACTAAAAGAAACTTTACCCAATAATCCTGATTGAACTAAAGACTGTAAGCGGTCAACAGACAAATGACCTAGGCGAGAATGCCATAAGTAAAACTAACTAGACTGAGAATCTACTGAAATGAAGAAAAAGCAACTGGAGAGGTTGATAGGGGGAGATGCAAGCCTTCTACCACATTGAGATCTCTAACTCTACGGCCGGTCCTAATCTACTTCTTGGACACCCGATCCTGCACACAATAGACAGAAGAGGAAAAGATAACATCAAAACCAGAAGTATCAAGTTGACTGATAGATAATAAACTGACAAATAGCTAAGGAACATAAAGAACAGAGGGAATAGTAACAATAGATATGGCAGAGGGTAAGACAGACCCAACAGATAGAACAGGCATACTAAACCAATCAGTAGTATTAACAGTAATAGGTGAGGGAGGAGGGATACAATTTTGAAGTAAGGAAAGGTGAGGAGTCATATGATGAGAGGCACCAGAGTCGAAAAGCCAGACAGAAGAGGAGATACCTGAAGAGGACCCAAACAAACCTGAATGAAGAGAGGTGAGAGTAGAGACAGATGAGGATGGCTGGGAGATAGATAGAAGATGCTGAAGCTGAGCCATCTGGGAATGCAAGGAAGCCAAGTCAGGATCAGAAGCTGAAGCAGATGCAGTATAAGCAGCAGGAGGTCGAAACTGTGTCTGAAGCGGCTGAGAAGACTGAGCAAACTGACGTCTCTTCTTGGGACAGTTG
Source organism: Camellia japonica (assembly GCA_030407325.1). Classification (NCBI taxonomy): domain Eukaryota; kingdom Viridiplantae; phylum Streptophyta; class Magnoliopsida; order Ericales; family Theaceae; genus Camellia; species Camellia japonica. The sequence goes on from JAPPVO010000007.1 coordinate 44,368,707, forward strand.
TACTTCCAATGGCCCTTGTAATGACAAAAAGCACTCATCAGAGGCTAGTGGCCCCTTCTTGGGCTTCGCAGTGGTCTGAAGCTGATGATGTGGTGGGATTGACAATAGAGCAGGCTGAGTAGGAGCCAAGAAGACAGATGGGGACAGAATCTGACTGGCCGTCTTAAGACGGATTTCCTTGGAGAGGAGCTCACGAACAATAGCATCCACAGAAGGGAGAGGAGATCGATAAAGGACGCTACCACGAATAGCCTCATACTAAGGCGAGAGAGCCGTTAAGAACTATACTAAACGACCTTGCTCCCGAAACTCAACATAAGTGTCTACTGCCTTGAGGCTAGATGGTTACATGAGAGCCAACTTATCCCAGAGACCTGTCATCTCAATGTAGAAGTCCTGAATAGATTGATCCTGTTGACGAGCACTCTGAATAGCTGTTTTCAACTCATATCGCTTGACGAAGTTGGACTGTTGATACACACCTAATAAATAGTCCCACACCTTCTTGGCAGTATTGTATTTGGAAAACATCATTCCAATATGGTCATCCATAGAATTATGAAACAAGATTAGAACTTGGATATTATCACAATCCCAAGTGTCACAGGAAGTCAAATATTCTTCTTGTTTCGGGTTCAATGGACGAGGAATAGAATTAGAAATGTAGCCTTATTTTTTTTGACCAAAAAGAATATTCTTCATAACACTAGCCCAATAAGCATAATTGGCACCAGTGAATTTACATCAAATGGCTTGTGTTTTGGTGTCCGTCATTGTAATAAACCAAAGACTTACAGGTTGAAATATAATAAATAATAACAAGTGGGCCAAACTATAAATAAGAGGTTTTAATCCAAATAAAAGTATTGAGGGCACAGATGGTCACAGTTACGAACAGAGGGAGACAAAAAGAGAAGGAACCAGGCAGACGATGCTGATGACGACGACGAGAACTGAGAGAGACGCGATGATCGATCGCGATTACGCAGCAGATGGGTCGCGACAAGGAGTTGTGCTTGAACCGAGAGGCAGAGAGCTCTGGGTCGACTTTGAACAGTCTGCGAACCAGACGAAGAGAGCTCTGGGTCGGCTGCAAAGAGTCTTCAAACCAGACGAAGCTTTTGAGTCAGACGAAAAGCCAGACGGAGCAAACCTACTACGGCTGCTAGGGTTTCAAATCTTCAAGCTAGGGTTTTACACCAAGCTCTAATACCATGTAAGTAATTCTGAATGTTCTGTATATTCAACTTGTATATCAATTACATCAAGACTAGTTTATATAACCCTAACAACGAACCAAAAAGGAAATACAAGAATCCTAACACCTAAACCAAAAAGGAAAATATAAGATTGACATGACAACCTTGCCTAATATATACACAATCATGCCTAATATATACGATTATATTCTCACAGTTGCGTTACTAGCAATGGTTGCTACTAGAATGTAGATTCAACATTTTATGATTGAAGAGGACACGAGGGACCCTAATATGGGGGAGAGAATCCAAAAACTTTGTTATTGGAGTTTTGAATATTTTGAATCTGAAAAATTAATTGGGTATGGAACATCGAAGTTTGATTGTGGGGAGCAAGGTTAAAGAAATGGAGGGGAAGTTCTGGTGAGACTGTGGAGGCCACGGAGGTGGTCTTGAGTCCTGATGCATGACTTTGATCTAAGGGGGCATAATTGTCCTTTCATGGTTTTTATGATTAGTGAGCTATGGAAGTGCAACACTTTTGAATATTATATAGACATAATATATCGGTATATTTGTGTATGCATGCATGCGTCGTGCAGACATGCATGCTTGGAGATGGCAAAGTTACTAGACCCAATTATATTTGACCCAACTTGATTTTAATAGAAAAGGTTTAGGAGTGCATTGATAGGGTAGGGTCGAGTATAGCGGTAAGTAGGCAAAAACTGCTAGGGTTGGGGTAAAGTATGAAATTGTATCACTAAAGTAGTTGACTTTTAAACCAACAATTCACGCACGAAACCTGAAAAAATCTAACCCGTTGCAACCCTAAAAGTTTGAAAAAACCTCAATATTATAGTAGTAATTTGTTACATAGTCCCAAAACTATAAGATTTAACTATAGAGTTTGCACCCCTAAATAACTTATACAAAAAAACTTTAAAATTAATTTTCTAATCAAGTTTACCAAATATTAGTCCCTGTTTATGTTTGTTTTTGCCTTGGAACCTTTTTTGTTTAATATTTGTGCTATTGATTATATATGGGGTGTGTGTACTTTATCTTGATTTGCTTTTATTCTTATATTTAAAATTGAATTCGAGATTTCAATTAAAGAACTGTTCTCACTTCAATTAACTCAATAATCTCACATTTCCTTGGTTTAATCCATTGAAAATACTATTATTTTAAGAAAGATATCTCATTATTCAAATAATAACCAAACCAAACCAAACCAAACCAAGCTTTAAGTTCCATCAAATGGGGTCGGCTGCATGAATCATTCTTCTTCACTCGACTCTATCTAAGGCCATTTCGTTAGTCAAATTAAGGAGACTCATATCTCTATTTACTACACTAGTCCACGTCAATTTAGGTTTACCCCTTCCCGTGACACTACCATCTACCGTCACTATATCGTATCTCTTCACTACTGCCTCTGTTGGTCTCCATTGTATATGACTAAGCCATCTCAATCTATTCTCTCTCAATTTATCTTCTATTGATACTACTACTCCTACCCATTATCGAATATACTCATTCCTAACTCTGTCTTTTCTAATCTTGCCACACATCTAACTTAGCATCCTCATCTCAGCAGCATTCATCTTCTACACATGTTGTTTCTTAGTTGCCCAACATTCTATCTCATACAACATTATTGGTCTAATAGCCGTTCTATAGAACTTCCCTTCTAGTCTAATGGGTATTCGTTTATCTTACAATACTTCAAACGCATTCCTCTACTTAAGCCACCCCGCCTTAATTCTGTGGACCACATCCGCTCCAATCTCTCTAGTCGTTGTGATAATCGATCCTAAAACCAAACCAAGCCTTAAGTCCCATCAAATGGGGTCGGCTGTGACAATCGATCCTAAATAACGAAAATATTCACTCTTAAGTAGTTCTTGGTTCTCAATCTTCACTTCTCCTCTGCTTCCATTGTAGTTGTTACTAAAATGACAATCTATATACTCTATCTTAGTTCTGCTTATCCTAAATCCTTTAGATTTAAGTGCTTTTCTCCAAATCTCCAACTTAGTGTTAACTCCTTCTCTAATCTTATCCACTAACATGATATCATCTGCAAAAAGCATACATCATGACACATCATCCTGAATATTTGCCGCTAACTCATCCATAACTAAAGCAAAAAGATAAGGACTTAAGGTTGATCTTTGGAGTAACCCTATAGAAATTGAAAATTCACTCGTCTCTCCAGCAGGCGATCTGATAGTGGTCAACACACTTTCATACATATCCCTAATCACATCAATGTAACCTTTTGTCACTCCTTTCTTCTCTAACACCTACCAGATTATATCCTGAGACACTCTATAATATGCTTTCTCAAAATCGAGAAAAACCATACGAATGTTTTTTTTCTTTTCTTTTCTTTTCTTTATACTTTTCTATTATTCTCCTCAAAAGATAGATCACTTCCATTGTTGACCTACCAGACATAAACCCAAATTGATTCTCTGACACCTCTATTATATCTTGCAATCAACGTTCCATCACTCTCTCCCACACTTTCATTATGTGACACATTAATTTGATTCCTCCGTAGTTGTTACAATTCTGGACATCTCCTTTATTCTTAGAGTAAACTACCAATATGTCTTAATAGTTGGACTTAATTTTCATCAAGCCCTATTGAAAATAAGTCTTGGTAAAATTATCGCTAAAAATAATTTTTTTGTGATAATTTTTTATATATGTTGCTAAAAATTGACAATTAATGACTTTTTTTATCATGATTTTTATAAATTGTCGCTAAAACTTACAATTAGTGACTTTTTTTTTGGACAAATTTTTCCCATAAGACCTATTAGACAATAAGTCTATTTATTAGGACCTACACATAAGTACCCCTTATTCTTATATATTCATTATTCAAATAATAAAAATACATTTTCATTGATAGAATTTAACAAAACATTCCTTTTAAGAAGAACATCTCGAGTAACAATTGCATTGAACAAAGGTTTGAGCTAGGTGATGGTCCGGAAGGAACTTTCTTAGTTAAGTCCCATCATTCTTGGATTGTTGGAGAGATGAGAAACCCTAATCCGTCATAGATTGTTTGGAAAACTTGGGTACTAACAAAGTGGTGTTTTTGTCTTTACAACTGTTTAGATTAGCCGACACTAGGCTTGGCTTGGTTTCGTTTGGTTTGGTTAACCGTTTAGATTCCAGTCTTGTTGTATGATAATTTGATGAAAAGAGGCTATGGACTCATTAATTGGTGTTGCTTGTGTCATAGAGAGAGGAGACCTGTTGCTTCGTTGCAATGTTTATAAGGAACTATGAAACTTCTTGTTGACCATTTTAAGGTTCATTGGGTGATGTGAGCCTTTGTTATGAAGTTAATGGAGTGTTTGGGGTATGGGTGCAGATTGAAGAGAAAGAAAGCTTGGATGGTGGAACCATTTTATATTATGTGATGCTTGTGGAGAGAAATGAATAGATGTACTTTGAAGACACAATGAGATGCAAATGCTTAAGATGTGTTTATTGCATAACTTTCATTTTTTTAATCTTGTTTAGTTCTTGTATATTTTATAGAACTCAATTTTTTGTGTTGAGCTTGGCACAGTGAGATGTTTATAAGGAACTATGAAACTTCTTGTTGACCATTTTAAGGTTCATTGGGTGATGTGAGCCTTTGTTATGAAGTTAATGTAGTGTTTGGGGTATGGGTGCAGATTGAAGAGAAAAAAAGCTTGGATGGTGGAACCATTTTGTATTATGTGATGCTTGTGGAGAGAAATGAATAGATGTATTTTATAGAACTCAATTTTATAGATGTATTTTGAAGACACAATGAGATGCAAATGCTTAAGATGTGTTTATTGCAATTTTTTGTGTTTCTCGCTCTCTCTCTCTTTCTCTTGTTGATCTTTGTATCTGGTCACAGTTCATTGATTGTGGCAAATGCTGGAGATTGCCGAGCAGTGCTCTGTCGCCGGGGTAAAGCAATTGAGATGTCAAGGGATCACAAACCAGGTTGTGCCCTAGAGAAGAAGCGCATTGAATCTTCTGGAGGGTATGTCTACGATGGTTACCTCAATGGACAACTAAACGTTGCTCGTGCTTTAGGGGACTGGCACATGGAAGGATTAAAGGGTAGTAGTAGTGGCGGCCCACTTAGTGCAGAGCCTGAATTTATGAGGACAAGACTAACAGAAGAGGATGAATTCCTTATCATTGGCTGTGATGGAATCTGGGATGTGTTTATGAGCCAAAATGCCGTAGATTTTGCTCGACGAAGGCTTCAGGAACACAATGACCCAGTCATATGTAGCAAGGACCTGGTTGATGAGGCTTTGAAGAGGAAGAGTGGTGACAATTTGGCTGTTGTCGTGGTGTGTTTCAAGCCCCAACCTCCTCCTAACTTGGTTGTTCCCCGTTCAACAGTGCACAGGAGCATTTCTGCTGAGGGTTTGAAAGAATTACAGAGCTGCTTGGATAGTGTGGAAACTTGAGATGGTGACGAATGTTTTTTTTTTCTCCTAAGAATTCCAAATTGTACTTTAGATGTTAGGAGAGAACCATTGTCTAACTGTAACATATGCGGCTGCTACACATTTCAATGTTTTGTCTGACTTTGATTTATTGTATTACAGTTTAATTTTTTTCCTTTTGAGATTTTAATTGTTGACACTGTCGTACCTGATGATGTTGTTTTCCTCGACTTTGATTTATCTTATTCCAAAATGTCAGAATTATTGATACCATACCATTGTACTTGATGTTGTTTTCTTGATGTTCTGAATTAAAATCTTGTGCATGAACAGGCTAAATTTTATTGGTGTGTCTTCAGGGGTTATTTATTTTAGGGCTAATTTTTATAGTGAAGGGTGGGTCACTGCTGTCATGGCAAGTATTGTTTGCTAATTTTTTACTCAAAATCATTACAATGTTATACAGACACAATGAGAGTATACAAGAAAAAGATTATATATTTTTATTTGTAACGGATATGAATATAAATAAATTTAGGACACATACGAGTCATGGATGTGTATGTGACTCTAACTTTTTTCTCTCTCCACATTTTCTCTCTTTGTTTCCAATGTTATACAATTTATTCTTATTCACAGATGTGTCTGATGAGTTGCTCAATATGTTATTTTAGTGGGTTTTATTCCAAATCTCAAAACTTTATTATTGCAAGTCATATCTGCAAGTAAAAGTAGTTTATGAAATCTGTATATTTGTGTAGCTTTTCCTTTTTGAAATATCATTGCTCGGATGTGGTCTGTGTCTTTTCTTTAGTCAGTGGAGAGTTTTTTGAGCTTTTGGTGTTTTGATTTATTGTCCCTTAGAATTGCTCTACTTTTTCAGCTCTTGCATTGCATTTTGCTTAACGGAAAATGGCTGAGACCCCCAGTGGGGGTACTGGGGGTCCTCTTTGATTGGCCCAAATTTTTTTTTTTTTTTTTTTTTTTTGGATTTTTGGCCATTGGCAGTGCCCCACCTGGCACTGGGGGTGCTGGGGGTCCCCAGCATTGCCCTTTGCTTAACTTGTGGTGTTTTGATTGCATTCTTTGATTCACAAGAAATGGGCTATTTTGGAAAGATGGTTATAATCTGCTTTTTGGTTAAAAGCTGCTTATAAGCAGCTTTTTTGTGAGAGGAGAAGTGGGTTATAATCTGAGAAGTGGATTATAACCCACTTCCCAAAAGGGGCCTTAGACATGTTTGATTCAAAAATCAAAAGCCCAAGTTTACTTGTTCTAATTCATCATCAATATTTTTTTTTCTCATTCTATTCATGACAATCCAAAATCATGTATCAGAAAATCGCTTTGAAAAATGTTTTAGGGCTTAAATCAGTTAATGTCGGCCTTCCTACACGCACTTGCCCGCCAGAATGTCTACTTGGTTCAGGACGAAGCCAAGCTGATACATACGATAGGCAAAGTTTCAAGGGTAGACTAGACCTTTTACATTGAACCATTTCTAATAGGAGGACCATTATATAGGTCACTCACCCAAACGAGAAGCCATGGAACATAAAATTTGAAGAAACTTCGAGGACACTATCAAGTTGAGACTGATTGGAATTTCTCTTTTTATATTGCCTCTCTCTATTAACTTCATTACCACTCATATATGGGGTACATTATATGGACTCAAGTCTCTAGCACACTTGCACAAACTCATTACATAACAGAAAACAATTAAACAAAGCCCTAAAAGTAAAAGAAGCAAAAAAGCACCGAAAAAGGAAACAAAAACAAAAATCCTTCCATAATATACATGAAACATGGACAACAACATTTAACACTAGACTTTTATCTTCAAATGTCGAAAATTATGATATTTTCATCTTTTCTGAAAGTTGAATGTCCTGATTGAATAGGCAAAGATGAACCCAAAGAGCACATCTATTCCAACTATAATGATTGCAACATATCCAACAAAGTCGTATCTAAAGCCGAAGTAACTTTTCATGAAATCTTCCACTGTTTCGCCTGTGTCAAGCCTGGTCTTTATGTCTCCAAACTGTGAAGCAACTAATCCATACATAGTCCAAGACACAGGGCAAATGTAATAATACCATCTCCACCACACCGGAATCCTCTGCCATATAAAGAAAAAAAGAAAACCGAAAAAGTTCTCATCAGTCGTGAGTTATGATCTCATTATGTATGAAAATATATAAGAATTGATCACTAGTACTTACCGTCTTTGGAATGAGAAATCCAGAGAAAATGTTCCAAATTAGGTAGAAGGCAGATGAAACTATGGCAGCGATGTGTTCGTTGGGAGTGACAGCTGTTGTCATCATTCCATAGAATGTGAAGTATAATAAGGTGAAGTACATGAAGAATAGATACCAAAAGAACTTGGCAGCTGTCCAGTCAAATCCGATCATGGAATAAACTATTACTCCATATATGATAGTTTGAACCAAAACGTATGGGATTTCGATAACAACCTGCCAAAAAAAAATATATATTTGTACTTTCAGCTTGCAATGAGCATGAAGAAATTAATGACACTTCTTTATTTTTTGAGTTGTTTGGGTTGATCAATTGCTCAAGATCTTTGGTCTCTACTCAGACCTGATGAAATATTTTTTTAGAAGTTTTAATTGTTAGTTCTATTTCTCAAATTATATTTTCACAATAATTTGCACTCTTCAGCCTTTGGTGATCCCTGAATGCCCTAGTTTTTCTTAAAGAAAGGCCACGTCAATAACTCGATGTATGTTGTCATCATGACTTTCCATAAACGAAATAAGTAATTTACCTGTCCAAAGGCATATGGCAAAGCTGAATACATGCCAGCTGCTCTTTCTCTGTAAAAAACGGTTCTCTCTATCGCAACAACTGGCTGCACTGATGTGGCATTTTGTACACCAATAAATAGTATAGCAGCATACATAGAACCCATTGCATTGAAGAAATCTTGTTTCCTTTCCCTGAAAATCCCATAAAAATTAGACTGACTAAAAGATGAGAAGAAGAAAAAAAACTATAAAAATGCCAAGCATTAGAGCTACCTTTTGGAGCCAAGATCCCAGAATATTGTACCAAACATTAGGGCTATGAAGGTGGTAAACATGAGTCTCACTGCATTGTATGACGGGTTTCGCCAATATGACCAATGTTGTTTCCATAGACAAGCCATGCATTGTGTGTAGAAAGTTTGTGAGTATGTAGTAGGGAATTGTAGTTCTTTCGAGCCTGGAGCTGGTACACTATATTCCTTGATCAAATCTTTGTTTCTCCTGATTCATTTAAGATTATTAGTTGCTAAAATCTGAAATCTATTATAGATTTATTTTAATTTCACTGCCTTCAATGTCTTGAGAATTTTGAACTCTGATGAAACGGGTATTTCTTGAGAGTGTGTTATGACCCTACCTGTATAGTTCTGAGTTCCTGTACACCTCAGCAAAGTTAATCGCAAGAGCGCTTTCTTGTGCCGGTGAAGTTACCTCTAACATCCACGTTGCCGGATTATAACCATCTTTAATTTTACTAATTCCATTGATTCCCTCAAAGTACGTGATGAGATGGGAAGAATGGCGACCTAATGGACCGACATATATTTCTTCGCCTCCTCTTTTCAAAAGAAGCAGCTGCAGTTTGAAAATAATATATGCTCAGCTTTATTACAAAAATTAGAAATTAAAATGAATAATGGCTTCTTAATCTAGAGAAAGATCATCCACCTCATCGAAAGAATCAAATATGTCAATGCTTGGCTGATGGATTGTGCACACCACAGTTCGTCCTGTGTCTACTGTGTTTCTCACCGTTCTCATCACTATTGCTGCAGCCCTGGCATCAAGTCCTGAGGTTGGTTCATCCATGAATATTATGGATGGGTTGGCTACGAGCTCAACTGCAACTGTAAGCCTCTTGCGCTGTTCAGTTGAAAGACCGTTCACACCAGGCAACCCAATAAGCGCTTCCCGTAATGGGGTTAGCTCCACAAGTTCCATGACCTCATCAACGAACATCTGCAATTCATCATTCATGTTTACTTTCAATGATTCAAGAAGCCTAATTAAGGTTGTATTTGGATCAAGGATTTGAGTTGGGATTTGTGGAGGGAAAGGAAAAAGGAAGGGAAAAGTGAAAAAAAAAAATTAGCTTCTATTTCATTTACTTTTCTATTTTCTTTTCCTTTCCCTTCTAAAATCCTTGATCCAAACATAACCTATGCGTTGGAACTCAAATTCTAAGATTTGGACCTTTCTGGTTGCATGATCGACTTCAGCGGGCAACCGGAGCCATGCAGAATATTGTAAGGACTCATAGACTGTGACATGAGGAGAGTGAATATCAGTTTGTTCACAATATCCTGCTATCCGAGCAAATGTTTCTTGCTTTTTCGGGTACCCGGAGATTGTGATCCTTCCTTCAACATATCCACCAGTTTTTCTACCAGCCAAAACGTCCATCAGGGTTGTCTTGCCAGCTCCACTGACACCCATGAGAGCTGTAAGAACTCCCGGTCGAAAAGCACCCGTTACTCCTTTCAGAAGTTCTAACCGGTCTTCAGGTGTACCTTGATCTTTCATTTCCTACAAGCAAATAAAAATTTTAGTATATCCAAGCTATATTTTGGTGGCAAGAGCATAACTTTTGAACGAGCTCAAAATCCTTTCAAATTTGGTAGTCTTATTTAAACGGCAGAGAAAATAATATGAAATTCAGAAATTTACAGAAGAATGTTATGTTAACCTGTGGCATATCTACTGCATATCTGATGTCATCGAATGTGATGGAAAGGGGTTCAAAAGGTAGAACCATTCCTCTCTTTCTTTTCTGGTCAGCTTCGGTAATGCTTCCCACTCTTGATGACATTGACCGGGATGATACACTTCTTTGCACTTCATTTCCTTTTCCTGCACAATATTTGATTGAATATTTCATCACTTGAAACATGTAAATCAGAATATAAAAAAAAAAAAAAAAACCCAAAAGAGAGCTTATTCCTACCAGAAGAGTTCTTTATTTTTGATGTTAACTCAGTTAACTCTCCTTTTTTGCTTGCAGATCTCTCAGCCAAGGTTTCTTCAGATAGAATTGCCTGAGGCTTGCCAAATGCTGCATCAAACCAACCCATTTATTAGACCGTGTTGAATTCCAGGTAACCCTGCTTAAAATTTACAGTAGTTCTATATGCACAGAAACAAATCATGGAATGGATCACCAAACACTTTCTGTCATCGATTCGACTTGTTTCTGTGCAAGTATCTTTTTCCTAAAATTTATGCTAGTGTTTAAGCTTGAAGTTATAACATTCTCAATGACTATACTGGTTACTTACGGTTAAGATAGGCTAGAGCCAGAGTGAAAAGGAAATTGAATATGAAAAAGTATCCGACTGTAACTCCTACTCCGATCCAATACCAGTGCGCTTCTAGAAAAAGCCCACGAGCCTTCAAAACTTGTAGTCCTAGTGTCTCTGTAGAATTAGGAGGAATCTGCGAACAAATGTTTCCTTTAGATGATATAACTCACTTTGGCTTCTTGTTTCTTCCTTTCATTCTCTCTTTTTTCTTCTTTTTTTTTGCCCTTTTCCCTTTAGTTTGAAATCATAAAAATTGATGCTTACATGTCTCCAACTCTTGCCAAGAAATTCGTTCACTGCTAAAGCATTTTGCCCGTACATCATAGGGGAGACCCAATAACCCCATATCCACCATTTCTTTACCTCATCTGCAAGCAAACAAAATAGTTCTTACAATCAAATTCAACTCACATAAGCAAGAACACTTCCTTTCTTTTCCTTTCTTTTTTGTGTGTGTGTGTGTGTGTGTGTGTGTGTGTGCGCGTGTGTGCACGCACGCATGTGTTCTATTCCGTCTGCTCTTTATTTATTTATTTTTTACCTTGTGACAAGATAAATCCGCCCAAGACAAGAACTGCAAGTAATGCAAATGATCCAAATGTGTTTGCCACAATGATGTTCCTTCCTATTGCCCCCATGAATCGGAACAGCCCAGAAGACATTGCGTTAATGCATAGGAGTAGAAAGTATTGTCTGAAAAACCTGCATTGAGAATATTCATCTGATCATGAATTTTTTTTTTTAAATTTTATTTTTATAACCCAGTTTATAGAGCTTACTTCTTCATTACCTTCCAACATCTGGATCGAAGCCTATGACATAGTAAGTGAGGAAAACCCATATACCAACTTCTACAACTGTGATTGGCAACTTGAGGATCCATGTCGGTAAAGAGTATGCCCAAGCAGGGAAGAAGAGAAAGTCTCTTTGCTTGTAAAAGACGGGAAGTTTCATGATGCTCAAGGTAATTTCCGAGTACCCATTAAACATAATCATAATGAGAATGAAGAACAGGGCACCCATGAAAATCCCTCCATCGTCTAAATTGTTCCTGGGCATCCCAGTTCTTAGAAACACCGTCATTGTTATAAATGCCATGATAATAAGCTGAAACAGAGATTTATGCAACCATTAGTTCGATAAATTTTTTAATTTTTCCATATAAAATGTATGTAAGTTTTAATTATTTGATATGTCACTCACTTGCACCATTTTGAATATGAAGACAAATGAGTTCCTCTTCATGAGCAAGTATTCTCTCGACGTGCAGGCTTTTAAAAGTTCCTTCTTGTTGATGCCATACTTCTTAGTTGTCAAAGCGGCAGGGTGGCTCTTAGCTTTGTCAAATGTAACAGCAAGCTCGTCACCAAGTTTCCGGCCAACGTGGAATGACTGAAATGCTTCTGCAAATTCCTTGACGGTTACAAAATTATAAGGTTCGTCTTTGTTTGCCCAGTACTGAACTTGATCTTTCTTTGATGTCACCTATGGTTTCACAACAAAAACATTTGGGGATACAAAGTTACATTATGTTCTAAAAAGCTTAGCAACAAGAAACTGACACTCCGTTTCTTTTGACAAAAAACATTTTCCAATGAAAACCGTTTTCTACGTAAATCTTTATAAGACTTCAATTCGGAAAACGTTTTTCACCTTTCAAAATAAAAAAATGTTTTTTGCCCAAATATGCTTGTTTTCGGTTGATAAAAAACATTTTCCTTTGACTTCCGTTTTTCCATTGTATCAAACACAAAAAAATGTAGAAAATATTTTTTGCCCAAACAAACGGAGTGTGTATGCCGTTCAAAGCTATACATTACCTCTTGTAAAAAGTCAGCAACTCCTTTCCTCTCCGGACATTTGAAGCCCATGGACTCGAAGAATTCAAGCACACCTTCTCGGGGGCCTTGATATACAATTTGCCCGTCTGAGAGGAGAATTAGGTCATCAAACAGATCGTAAGTTTCTGGTGCCGGTTGGAGGAGAGAGATGATCGCTGTCCCTTGAAGGATGTGGATGGAATGTCTGATTGAATTCACAATCTGGTAAGTTGTAGAACTGTCCAAACCAGTCGATATCTCATCCATGAAGAGTGCCCTAGCCGGTCCAACCAACATCTCCCCTGTATATCATATTTCATCCCAAAATTTTCGAATAATCAATTAAGAATAGTGACAAATTCAAGATTTTGTAATAATTTTTTTGCATATTATGGAAAATGTGAAAATTTCCTTCTATATGAATACCATATGTCGCTTTTTGTATTTTTACCTGTTGTTAATCGCTTCTTCTGTCCACCAGAAATACCCCGTAGCATTGCATCACCCACCAAGGTATCCGCGCAAACCTCCAGACCCAAAATCTGTAAATTTGAAAAATAAAAAAATTATTTAAATCATATTTTCATGAATATTTCTCAAAAGCATTTTCATTATTCGCTTCAATGAATTTCAAGTCAGTACCTTAAGAACATAATCTGTGACCACACTAGCCTCCTGCCCTTCTAGTAATGCAGCCTGTATGGTTTAGTGGAATTAAGACATTACCAAACGAAGCGCTAAAGCAATTCAAAAAAAATAAATTTGCTCGATTATGCTTTTTGGCATGAAAATTTTATTGCTACCTTCATGTAAATATCAATATCTGGATCAGGCTTAATATTTGCTTGCTTTTCTCTCCTTGACAATTCTGCTAATATTTCTGCAAATTTTTGAAAAAATATGATTAATTCTCGGAACTAAGTTTTAGTACAATTAAATCAAGTTTGAATCTAACTCACCACAATAAGGTCCAACCCCTTGACATCTAGCCGAGAATGCTAATGTTTCTCTAACAGTCAATTCTCCTAAATGAAGATCGTACTGACTGATATAAGCCGATGTTCTCTGTGGAACAAACTCATCCATTCCATGACCATTGTAAGTTACTTTTCCTGAAACCTAGTAGTTACATAAGATTTATGTAAGATCAAAAGATGAAACAAATTCCTCAGAACTTGGTTGAAAAATAGTAGTGTCTTTGCTTTTACTTTTAGATCTGAATCAAGCTTTCCAGCCAAACCAAGCAGCAATGTGGTTTTCCCAGAACTTGGAGGACCTAAAAGCAATGTCATTCTGCCAAAAAAAAAAAAAAATTTTGTTTATCAAAGAAATGATAATTGGGATGTTAGGAGAGTTTATGTTAGACAATTTTAATTTTTGTAAATAATACTGCTAACTATCAAACACAAAATTTAAAAATAAATTTTCTTAAAACTTGGAACGTTCAACAACACATACTTGAACCTGCAAGGGCATTTCCAATACTTTTTCTCAAATCGTGACTCAAATTTAAATTTGATTAAAAGGCACTCGAAGTCAATCTCTTTTCACACTTGGAATAAAACCGGTATCAAATTGACCATTTTACAAACTCAAATTGCCTACGGCTACATTTACTGATATGAAAATCCTTACCCAAATGAAAGGAGACCTAAAGTTTTTTTTCTTCTCTCTATTTTGATTTTTCATGTTTCAAGTTAAAATTAGACAAAAAAAATGTCACATGACATGAAATATATTATTATTTTTAATCTCTCTGACTCAAAACTTAAATCGAAATATAATAATATATTTTTTAATGTCACATGGCAACCAACTTGATATTTTCTATCTAATTTTGGGCAGAAGTTAGCTTTATGAGTAATTTAAGAAAAACTTGAAACATGAAGAACCAAAGTAGAAGAAAAAATGGTAAACTACCAATAGGTCCTACTTTGGAGACTTATTACCCAATAGGTCCTACTTTGGAGACTTATTACCCATTAGGTCCTATTGATAAATTTATTAAGTGATAAAGATAAATTTATCAGTCTTTTATTTTTATGAAAAAATTTATAGTGATAAATTTATCAGTCTCTTTGTTTTTATAAATAAATTTTTAGTGATAAATTTATCACTCTCTTATTTTTATAGTGTTAAATTTATTAGTTAGGACCTGTAGGTAAATAAGTCTAGTTAATAGGACTAATTGGTAAGTACCCCAAGAAAAAAAACTTTAATGGTCAAACTAAAAAAATATTTAAACATAAGGGGGCAAATTGTAATTTACCCTTTTATAATCTATTGCTAAAACTCAAACAAATTGCCTTTCTCACCTTCCAGGCTTGATGATTCCATTGACATCATGAAGGATTGGTAATGGTTTCTTTCTACTTGGAAGAATATGGAGGCAATTTAAGAACCCCTGGAGAGAGAGAGATTGCAGGGTCAGTTGAATTTAGAGATGAAATATGGAAGCAAAATTGAAGTTGATGCATGTGAAATTGTTCACTGTAAACATGAAAACAAGACTATTTTATTGTGAAATTAAAAAAAGAAAAAAGAAAATTTGTACCTCAAGCATATTGACAGAGAAGTTGAAGATGGTAGGCAATGCTCTACTGCCAACATAAGCTTCTGCATCAACTGTTAAATGCTCAAACCTGACTTCAATTGTTGGAAGTTCTAGCCCAACTCTGCATCATCATTTTCAAAAACAAAAACAAAACATATTTAGAACATACTTCAACCAAAAAAAGACAGTAAAGAACAGAAATTTCAAATACCCAGATCAGTTTTCAAGCTGTTAAGGTGCAAAATTTGATTGTTTGTGTTTTCATTTTTTCAAAAAAATAATAAAATTGGCAAACTGTTTCTGAAAACTATTCTCGGGAAAAAATTTAGCCCACTTTTAGGAAACAACAAAAAGTTATTTTCGAAAGGTGTTTTTGGACAAAAATGAAAATGATGACCGTTTTCAATTTTTTTATTGCAAAAGAAAAAAAGAAAAAAAAGAAACAAACAAAAATGCTTCAACCAAAAAAAGACAGTTTAAAACAGAAATTTCACATATCCAGATCAACTTACAAGCTTAAGGCAAAAATTTTGGCGTGTTTGGTTGTTTTTCATTTTTCGACTGATTAGAAAAAAATTTGAGAAAGCAACCATTCTTTTAAAAACATTAAAAAGTTTGTTTCAAAAATTTTGATGACTTGTGGGTATTTCGAAAAATATGTTATACTCGTATCGGATATTTATCAGCATACGGTATTTTGTATGATATTTCTGCATACGTATCGGATACACAAAACACGTACTCAAAATTTTTCTTCTTAATGTTTGGCTTACCTAGACGTACATAGTATATACCCAAGCCGTACCGTAACTCAGTTGAATCAATATTTTCTTCTACTACAAAAACAAAACTTCTTTCACTAGATTTCTTTTTTATTTTTTGTTTTATACTTAGCATGATTTTAAAATTAAATAATGATTTATAAGTTATTTAATATATTGACATTTAATTTTGATTTATATTTTTACTTTTGACATTAAATGTTAATTATAGGTTGGACCTTAACAAATTAAATCATTTAATTAATTTTTGTATTACTCTATATTAAAAATAAATATATTTTTACAAGTGTACTAAGGCGTATCCGTACTTCATTTTTTTTTTGAATTTTATTATATCGATGTATCTACATTGTATCAGTATCAATATTCGTATCCGTACCTGTGCTTTGTAGATAAGCACAAACATAAAAATGATGTTTGTTTTTAAACTTTTTATTTTAAACATGAGAACAAAACAAAAATATTTCAACCAAAAGAAGACAATTTAAAAGTAATAAACAGAGATTTCAAATACCCAAATCAGTTTGCAAGCTTAAGGTGCAAAATTTGGGGTTATGTTTTTTCATTTTCTGCTTTCATTTTTCGAAAACAATATAAAACTTAAGATAAATTACATTCACCTCCACTGAAATTTGAAAAATTATAATTAGCTCCACACTTTTACATAATTATACTTGTCTCCCTTGAAGTTTTAATTCACATTTTATATAGTTTTTCATCGGTAATTTGTGAGTCATGTAGATGAAATTTTGATATTGTTATATCTTTTTTTATTAAAATGTATATTTAATTAGTTTATTTCAATACCCATTCATCATCTGCAATAATTTTAATTAGTTTAACATTACTAAAAGGAAAGTCAGCGGGCTTGTTTGGTTTGTTTTTGAGAGAGTTATTTTTGAAAAAATTTTGGGGAGAGAGATTAGAAATTTTTTTAGTTTGTTTGGTTGTATATTTTGGGAGAGTTGTTTTTTTGGGAGTTTGAGATGATTTGATATTTTGGGAGAATTTGATAGTAGATGTGTGTGAGAGAAAAAATGATTGAGAAAGAGAGAGAAGAGAGAAAAAGTGATTGATTGATGTGTAAGAGAGAGAAAGTGATTTTGAAAAAATTTTGAGAAAAACTCAAACCAAACAATTTTTTAGAAATTTTTTTCTAAAACTCATCTCCCAAATGCAAACCAAACATACCCAGCATAATTATGACAAACCTCAGGGAGGTGAGTGCAATTTACCCTCAAACTTATTTGACTAACCGTACACAAATTTATGAAACCAACCCACTTACTAAAAAAACACTGAAAAGTTATCTTCAAAAAATATTTTCGCACAAACATGAAAACGATAGATGTTTTCAAACTTTTTAATGTAAAAAAACAAAAATAGTAAAATGAAAACGAAAACATAATCAAAATTTTCAGTTAAGATTACCGGTCAATGCGGTCCTTGAGCTTCAACAAGAACTTCTCATTGTCTTCCTCTGCAATCTTCAACAATCTCTCTAACAAATTCTTTTTCTCCAAAAACCCGAGGTTGTTGACATCGATTTCTCTCGCTTTACCCTCTTCATCGGTCAATATACCTCTCGTTATCCGCAAATACGTAGGCAGCTTTTCAATGGCAGCCCATTTAAGTGCTTCTTCATCATCTTCTTCTCGGGAAGACTTTGAAAAAACTTCCCTTGCACTGTTCCTCCATATGTTTGAGCTGCTTATCCTTGCACTAGTCACTCCAAATATCTCACCAGTATCCATTATCACTCCACAAAACTATAGAAACCTTTCAATGAAGACCCACAAAAGTTTTATCAAGGCTTCATGCTAAGGAACTCTTAAAGTTCTCGAGTTTTATAGCTCACCAAAAAGAAAAAGAAAATGATTGAGTGCACAAGACTCCTGTTAAAACGAAGTAGAAACTGTTTTCGTGACTCAGATTCGCGTTGTTTTGTCAAATATGTTAACGACAAGCCTTACTGTTGAGCTAGACTGCTTTTTTTTTTTCTTCTTTCTATTAATGGAGACAAAGAGGGAAAATGTTGGGGTTTTTGGAAGGACCTTGATATCTTCCTTAGAGGAATCTGATATGAGAGAGAGAAAAGTATGTGCGAGTGTGTATACATAGCATTTTGATGTACAAAGTGGGAGGGTCAACTTCATAAGTATATTTTATTATTGGGGTGTTGATGAGGTAAGTGTCGACGTAATGGTAGTTCATAGAAACCAATTGAATAATTGCATCAAATAATTTGGAATGGGCAGTTCATGAAAATCCTCTTTGGATCCCAACTGGTTTTTCGAAAATATTTTGACCATTTTTGTTTCATTTTCAAGCTTTTTTTTTTTTTTTTTTGGGGTATAATTAGAGTGAAAAATATAATAGAAAGTAAATTTAAATGAAAATGTATTTTTTTTAGTGCATGCACATTTGGTTAAAATAATTTTTTTTGTGTGAAAGTTGTAACAGTCCGTTACTTTACTTCTTCAAGAAAATATATTTTCTTTTATTTTCTACAAGAAACTTAAATACACTATGATGTTAACATTAGTTGTACAAAAATATATATATATATATTTGTATTTTTCACCATTCTTATAATAAACAAATGTGGAAAAAAAAATTTCTTCTTTTTCTTGCACTTTCTACCAATTTCATCTTAAGTAAACTCAATCTAAGCAAAATGTAATTGCATGGAAATAATCTCTTTGTATTGCATACACCTTTAAAACTACGAGACGGTTCATTGCTAACTTCATATAGTGTTTAAACAAATTGGCATGGGTTGGTTGCAATCTCCATTGCAGCAGGATTGTCATGGGTTCAAATTATGAAAATTAACCTCTATATACGGATATAAAATTATATATTTAACTTTACTTAAATTTTGCAATGATACGAGTCTTGTGTACTGAAATTATCTTTTTAAACTTAGGCAATTCATTGCCGATTTTATATACTATTTAACCAAATCTACATTAAAAAATGAAATATTCCTAAAAAATAACCAAAAACAAAAAGAAAGGAAAACAGCATGGGGAAAGAAAATTCATGTCTTTCTTTGCTGTACTTTCCATTACATAAGGTGAGGATTAATTAATAAAAGCTGTACTGTTCTCAAATTATCAATTCCCAGGGTGTTTGGCCTTTGTGTATCCAATGCATTATTTTTCTAATCAATTGGGATTTGCTCTGTGCAAAAGATCATATATTTTATTGAGTCCCAAGATTTAAACTTAAACATGAAAAATTAATTGGCGATGAGGCATGTCCAACACATTTAATGTGGTATTAGGTTGAAATTTGGTCTCATAATTTAAATCAACACGAAGATTAACTGGCGAAGAGCCATGTGCGATGTGTGTAATGTGGTATTAGATGGAAAATTTAGTTCCTGATTTGTGTTAAAGCTTACAAAATCTTGATTTCCACAGAGGGAGTTCTTAAAAAAGTATAGTAGCTTTATCCTTGAAATTGGCCAACTCTCATCTTTAGTAGATAGCTAGAAATCATCCATCCTTGACAAGTAGGGGTGAAATGAACATTTATAAGCTCTATTTGGTGCAAATTATGGGGTAGTTTATAGTTTTTTATTTTATTTTATTTTTAATTTAATAAATTTGTGCCAAAATGTTTAGTGCACTTTTTACTTATTAATTATTAGACAGAAATACCTTACTAGCATGTAGGTATAGAAGTTGTAAAGGGGTCTTTTTGAAAAAGAAAATGCCGATCTATTTAGCTTTGTTCCAAGATATTCGACCAACGGTTGAAAAACAAGCAAAAAGTGACTTGAAATCTATTTTCTTTTCTTAATTTATCCCTATTGCAAAATTATTGTCGTAAAAAAACGTATATCCAATACACAAGACTCCTACTTATAATAGAGCTCGAAAGAGATGGAAGTAACAATATCTCTATTTTGTAGAGAGATTTAATTCTCATAAATCCAAAAATCAGTTTAGAATTGTGAATCCTTAACACATGATCTAATAGATATGAAATTGCAGAAAATAAAAGAATAAATGATCAATCACACAGTTCACTCATAATTTACTAAGATAGTTTATAAGTGTTGCCTATCACTACAATACATCAAGCTAGGGTTACAAGTTATAACTGTGAGAAAAATAATAATGTATCATTTGCAAACTCACACCACAAGATAGAATATGCCAGACACATGCGAGCGGATCCTCTAGAGTGTATTCTCTAGAGTGATCCTCTGAAGTAGAGATCGGACGGCTGAGGATTTTTCTTAAAAAAAAAAAAAAAAAAAAAAAACAAACAGATCAACTCCTCAACAATGGCGATCTCTTTCTCCTCCTCAACAATGGTGATCTCTGCAACTTGAAGATCAACGACCCATCTCTCTCTCCTCCTCCTCCTAACCCCCCTTCTCCTCCTCCTCCGATGTAGATCTGCACCGTACAGATCTTCGTCGCTAGCGAGCCAATTTTGGGGTTCGCCATTGGAGGCAGCATCGGAAACAGAGGAAGGTTGTGAAGAAAACAAAGCACTGCAATGGGAGAATCAGAAGGAAAATTGAGATTTTCTCGGGAAAATGAAGGGTCAATCAATGGGAAATTCAAAGAAGAAAGTGATATTGGGGAAGGTGCAAATCGGAACCAGCGAGAAGAGGAGAGAGGCTCAATCTGGAGGCCAGCTTCTGGAGACACAGAAGGTTGGGTTTTGCCGAGCTCCTCACCCTCCAATCCCAATCTCCAACTCCACCTCAAATCGCTCCTCAGCTCCGCCATTGTTGATCTGAAAAAAAGCTTCAAAAAATCTGAATTTTTTTTTTTTTTTTTTTTTGGAAAATCCTCACCAAAACGACGTCGTTTTGGTGAGGACTAACCAGAGCCGTCCGATCTCCACTTTAGGAGATCACTCTAGAGAATACACTCTAGAGGATCCGCTCGCCAGACACATAACTCGACTTATAATACTATCAGATTCCACACTACCCAACAAAATCTACACAACATTGAGGTAGATAACAGTATACCATCACGTCACCACGTCCCCTCTAAGTACTTAGCTTTACATAAACTAATTATTTAAGAACAGGGTTAAAAATTTTAGTTTTTTTAAAAAAAAAAAAAAAAAAAACAATATGTCATAATCTATAAAAGTTGGAAAATTACAGTCAATGTTGATAGATACAAAAAGCCAATATTATTCCAGAAATATGAAATAATAATTTGTCTTTTAGTGAGAGAGAATCCTAGTTCTCCCCCCATAAAGGAGTGATTTTCCAGCTTGCCAATCAAAACCTTTAGAGGATCAGTTGTGGTCTATTTTTTGGGACAAGAATATACAGATAATCAAATTAGCAAACAAATAAAAATTAATTATTGTTAAGGGGTTCCCAAAGTCAATAGAAAAAAATGACAAGAACATACATAATGCGAATGTTTGGTGTGCTTTCTTCTTCAGCTGATTTCACTTTCTCGCATTTTCCTCCCTTTTCTTGGAAGGAAATCATGGGATACTCTTCTTGTTAAGTTTGTATTTTTGTGCACAAAAATAATTCAAGTTAGGGTTAGGGCATATAATCACAGTCCATACGTCGTTGATCTTATTTGTATCATGTTATTTTGCGTCTGTTTTAAAACAATTTGAAACACTAACTCGATTTGTTTAACTGATAGTTTCAAGTATCTTGATATTAAATAGTTAATAGTTCGAAATTTACTGAAAAATTCAATATGTGTAGGATTTGGTTAACTAATTATATGAGAACTGATTTCGTATAGTAGAATATTATAAATAGTCATGAGACTATATATATAGGTTTTGGCGAGAGATGAATGAAGGAAAAACTAAAGATGTAAATGGTAAGAGAAAAGGGCACCGGGGTAACTATTTTTGAGCATGAGTTTTGAATAGTAGTATGAGTTTTGAGTATTTTGATAATTTTACTTGTATTTTTTATTTTATAATATATATATATATATATATATATATATATCATGAATGTAGCCAATTTGAGCCAATTCTCATAAATCTTTATGTGATTGTTTTTTTATTTAGTGTATACGTGGTACTTTCGTTCACTTACGGAGATGTTAATAGGAAATGAGTTTACAAATGATTTTTTTTTCTAAAATTAATAGCAAAATGAACTTTTTTTAGTTAATAAATTAATTTTTTGGCCATAGTCAAAGGAAACCTAAATGCAAATATGATATGCATGAAAGGAACAACAAATATTGATCTATTGTATACAGTAAATGCTTCAATCAAAGGCTTGATTAAATTAGAAAAACATATCCAATTAAAAAAAATACAAAAATAAAAATAAACGAATAGTGTGTGCATTTTAACATATGTATTGAGAGAAAATAGTACACTACATATAGTGAGATTAATATTTATATAACAATTATATTAAATGAATTATTAAATTTGTGTTGTGTAACGCCCTCAAAATAAACCCATAATATATACAATATTAATAAGAAAAACAAAACCTTATTCCATTCATCAGAGTAATCTTATTAAAAGACATTACATGTAATAACGAAAGTAAATACCCTACGGGCTTACATCTTTCCAAGCCAACACTTGGACACAAAAGTCTGAGTACTAACTCAATTACACATTAAGCCCTTGGCTTGAGTTTACATGTAATATCAAAACAAAACAAAATAACAACTAATCTAAACAGAGTCTTCAACTCCAAATCCTTCCAAGCTAATTCCTTGGAGGTAGCATATCACCTGAACCTGAAAATGATGTTCCCGTATAGGGTGAGCCACAGCCCAGCAGAAATATACTAAACCAAATATAAGAATTGACTAAAGCAATAGCATTCGATAGATGGTTAACACTGTTAAATCCATTATATCTCTTTACAGTTTCATGACAATAATGTCCATGACATGTTTCTCTTTACATTATTATTCAACTTTCCAATTATACAGACATGGCTTAGAACCTGGCCAAACAATAATAATGAGATTATATCTCACATTAACATTACTTCCAATATCAACAAATCAAATGAGACTAAGGCTCATACTAAAACACTTCCATAATCAATAAGTACACATATTTGCTGTACTAATGGAGTCCATCCCCTTTTTCCTCCTAAACAGGTTTGAGAATTCATCCCCTATCTTCCCTCAAACCATGGAGTACATCCCCTATCTCCTCCCAAACAATATGCATATACAATGTATTAAACACTTGTCATACACAATATTCAATCAATACACAAATTCGCTGTATTAATTCAACTGTCATATTCAATGACTCATTCAATGTGATTAGTTTCAGTTTTCCTAATCAACATGCAATGACTACAACAATCACGACTATCTTCCACCGATAGCCCAAAACAGTTATTTCTAAATAGGAAATAAATGTATCAACAAATGTAAACTCAACATTCTCATAGGTGAGTGATTAAACTATTCAACTACACCATTTATCTCATAATTCTCCAATTTCATGAATTAAACTTAATTCCACGATTTTCCCAAACTTAATTATACAAATTAATTTATTATAACAACTAGAGCTTTTCCCCCTTTCCTCAAAATTAACCCTAAGGTTCAATTTTATCAACCTGACACTACCAATGTCATTTTTTATGATTCACAATCACATGGAATTTAATATATAAACAATTCCCTATTTCTCAAATTATAATACAAACCCTAGTTTTCCCAAAATTACTAAACGATACCAACATATCAAAAATACCAAAACTTAGGATAAAACCTATAATATGGAGTAGGAAATCCCTACCTCGAAGTGAAGAACTCAAATGGAGATGATGGAGATGATGACCCAAAATCCAAAGTGCTCCAAACCGCCAAACTCTCATATTAAAGTAAAGCCCTCGTGACCCTCTATCTTTTTAATAAAGAACCTAGGGTAGAAACACCCTATAAATAGATGAAACCTAAGAGAGAAGGTGAGTGGAGGGAGAGAAAACACGGACCTAGGGTTCTGAAATCAAAAAGAGGATGAAAAAGTGTATTTAAAACCGCTGCTGCGTATTTAAATAAAACAGGCTCGCTCGAGCGAAGACTTGGTCGCTCGAGCGACCAGATACAGAAAACCCTCGCTCGAGCCAAGAAGGTCTCGTTCGAGCCAACAACCCAGAAGCTCGCTCGAGCGACAGACTGCTCGCTCGAGCCAACAACTCAAACCCTCAGGTCTGCAACCAGACGCACGCTCGAGCGACGGAACGCACGCTCGAGCGACGGAACGCTCGCTCGAGCGATGAATAAACCAGCTCGCTCGAGCGAAGAAGAGCTCGATCGAGCCAAGAAACACAGCTCTCAAGTCTATACCTAGACGCAATCTCTCGCTCGAGCGAAGAAACCCTGGCTCGAGCGACGGACCAAAAACAAAGAGCTCGCTCGAGTGACGAACTGCTCGCTCGAGCGAAGGGTCAAAATTCTGGACAGCAACCATTTGCTCCCAAACACTACCAACCTGTAACAAACCTGCTTAATGCATCCCATAACTCAGAAATAAGAAATTAAAGAACGACAACAACAATTATATAACAACAGGATCTACGGAACCTAAGTCCGGATGCAACAACCAAATGAGAAAAGACTGGGGTCGCTATATGTTGTGAGATTAATTTTTTTTTTTTTTTGTCACTTTTAAATTTGTGTGATGGATGAGTCATTTTTTATGTTATAATGTTGTGTTCGACTCATGTTATTCAAGAATCATACTTATTCTGACAAAATTAACAAAATAAAATAAAATTTTTAACTATTCTCTTATATAATAATAATAATAAAATTACATAAATTATTAATTAAAATATATTTATCACATTATTAAAAATTATTAGTCGAATTGATAATTTATTAATAAAATAAGTCATTTGTTATATAATTTAAAACTTTTAAGACGAGATGTAATTTTTAAAATTATGAAGGATAACATGTATTTTAAATAAGTTTCAGAAAATATATTTATAATTGATCCTTAATTTTTTGCTTTTTCAAAAAAAAAAATTAAATGTAATTAAAGAAGACTAATTTGAAAGAAGGACAATGAAAAGTCTGAATTAGAATCTGACACAAAGTGGATTAATATGGAGAAGTTATTTGTGGTTAAAAGGCATGACCACGCGATGTTTTAAGGATGTTTTGATTGATGAAAAATGTAAAATTTATAATTTTATATTTAGTAATTAGAAAATAATAGAGACATAATATATGATTGTGGAGGCCAAATAAAATCAATTAGGAAGAGGTCAAGACATTTGATCGACATTAGGCCAACGGCAATTCGGCCCTGACCAGGGGCTCATGAAGCCGAATAAACGAATCGGCCATATAAGAAGCCAAATAGGAGCCAACACTTAACTAGAATGTCTACGTACGAGATCAAGAGTGGGCCCAGCCTTTAGGGCCAGAGACAATATAAAAAAAGAGGAATGTCAGTCAAAGGAGATATGTGAG
This sequence comes from Camellia japonica, assembly GCA_030407325.1. Classification (NCBI taxonomy): domain Eukaryota; kingdom Viridiplantae; phylum Streptophyta; class Magnoliopsida; order Ericales; family Theaceae; genus Camellia; species Camellia japonica. Next base: position 44,394,324 of record JAPPVO010000007.1, read on the forward strand.
AATTTACAAGATAACTTGAGATAGAAATAAATTTAAGAGGATATTAACTTGTCCGTCAGAGTGCTAATTCCGACACTCTCAACCGAAGTATTCATTTCTTTTTCAGGTAACAATCAGAGGATCAAGAGCGTCTAACTAGATCCAAGAGTATTTCCAAACTATTTTATCACAATAATAATTAGTGATAAGTATCACCGCGTAACACTCCAACACCAAATAATTTTTCATTAATATGAGCCACATATCATCTGTCCCATGTGTACGAAATCCCCATGGTTCCGGAGAAGATCTGTCGGTCAATTTATATTTTTCATATTTTTAATATTTTAATATTTTTTATTTTTATTGTTTTTTTTTTATTTTTAATTATGAATTTATTAATAGTAGAACGTACATACATATACGTGCACCTAAGTTGGGTTTTCAAGGCCACATAAGCTGTCTCAAACTGGTCTTCCAAAAAATAAATAAATAAATAAATACAAAAGCTATCTCAAACTTTTTACTTACCTCATTTGATGCTCATATGATTCATCAAATTAATTTTTTTTTAAATGTTAAAAATAATTCTAATTTTTTTTTTAAAAAAGTGTAAAATGTGTATTGAAATATGTAAAATAATTTTAAGATATTTGAAAAGTATATTGAGATTATAAATTTTTTGACTTATTGTGTTATCTATTAACAACTCGGATTGTTATTAGCAGAATGTTTTAAACTCAAATATTTAGTTTTTAATCGAAATTTCATTTTATCAATGTCAATATCTTATGTTAATTGAAATGCCATTTAATAAAATTTCAATTTATCAATGATTGAAAATATTTTTTTAAATAAAAAAATTATAAATAAAAAATTAATTAAAATTGACATAAGTAAAGTGACTCCCTAGCTTGACCTAGATATTTTTATCCAAATTTGGGCATGGTTGATATGATGGTGTGGATGGACATGGGTTCAGGTAATTCTAGACTCAAGTTAGTCTTGTCTAGTTTTGGGCCTAAACTCTTCATCTCAAGTCAAGTCTTAAGTGGTTTTTTTTTAGCTCCCTAGTCAATACATTTTAGGGTTAATTTCTCACAGGATTATTTTTATTTTTATTTTTATTTCTTTGGAGAGGAAATAAGAATATTCATTAAAATAACATAGATACAGTGGAAAGAAAAATCTGTGCACAGTAGAATCTGGACACCAATTAGCATTGTTAATAATAATAAAAGAAACATCCTCCTTGTTTTGGACATAATTAATTCCTATCAATTTAGCATAGAGTTGTCTATTTGAAGGTAAATCCAGGTGATTAAGCCACTCAATGGTCCGAATCGGATGCTCAATCTCCTTTTGAAATACAGCCTTATTCCTGTGGATCCATATTCCCCATAAAACCTTAATTGCTTCCATTATAAAAATTAATAATTAGTGATGTTTTTCTAAATCCGTCGCTAAAAGTTAATAATTAGTGACTTTTTTTTAAATTTGTCGCTAAAAGAGATAATTAGTAACTTTTTTATGACGATTTTCTAAATTTGTCAATGGACATTTTTCTGTGACAAATTTTTTAAAATATCGCTGAAACTAACAATTAGTGATACTTTTTTTATAAAAACGCAGCTAAAAAATAAAAAATAGAATTTTTTTGTAACAATTAAAAGTGAATAGGATTTTTTAGTGCACCAAAAAGTTCTTATTGGTGCACCCATCTTCCTAATAGGACTTTTTAGTTATTCCAATTATATTTTGTTAGTTTGAGAACAACAAAAACATATTTGCTAGCTTAAAGATAGGGAGTTTTTTTAAGACAAAACTACAGTTAATGTAGTTTTATTATCCTACCATCTCTGACTGCCATTAACATCTCCAGTCGTTGGCGGTCCTCCGGCCACTAGAGATAATTTTTGGACTACCATCGGTGGCCCATGACTATTTTCTAGCGTCTCTTTGGCAAAGTGAAATTTTACTTATTTAGCACAGTGAAATTTCCATGCAACCAGGTCCAACAACTCTCTACACGAAGTGAAATTTCACTATTTTCAAAATTAAAAATAAAAATCAATTAATGCTACAAATTTTAAAATTAGAAGTCAGTGAAATCTTACTATTTGAAAATAGAGAAAATTATAATTAATGGCTAAAAATTACAAAATTGAAAGTTTGTTGAATTTTTGTAGTGTTAGCACTTTGAAATTTATTTGACTTTATTGGAAATTCACTTTTAGATTAAATCAGTCGAATTTCATTGACTTTACAAAATTGAAAGTTCATAAAATGTTCACTGTCTTAGCACAGTGAAATTGCACTGAGTTATTAAAATTGTAAAAATAAATGTCAATTGAATTTTCACTATCTTAGCAAATCAATAAAAGTTTACTGACTAAATCCGATCATATTAGATAAGATTTATTAGTGAAACAAAGTCAATGAAATTACTCTGACTAAAACTAGTGAAATTGCATAAGGCGGGTTAAATTTTATTGACTTTGGTCAGAGAAATTTCACTAATTTTTTAAGTAACTAAAATCTCACTGACTATAGCAATTTCTTTTATTTTATTCAAATGAAAACTATCTACGCAAGATGGTAAAAAGAGATTAAAGTGAAAGAAAATATACAAAATAAACAACAACAACTCGATCTCTAATTAGACAACAACATATAGATCAGAGATAAAGAAATAACATTGAAGGTAAATGGCGAATTAGATATGGACGATGTGAGTTACAAAGAGAAATGGAAATAAGAGTTGTTAATTGCAATAACCCTCACCACTGTTTACCGATTGATTACTGATTACCGTTAAACTGGAACTGATTATGACTGATGATTGAATTGATCGAAATACTGAACTGACTGACTGAAATCCGAAACTGATTGATTGACTGTATCTGTTTAAATGCATTTCTATCTGTTTGACTGTTTGACTATTTGTTCATATTTTTATGTTTGAACTGCAAATTGAAGGTCTTATCGGTGGCCGAATCTGAAATTGATTGATATTCTGTGTTAGTTAGATTTTATGTGATTTTATGGTGTATTTATCTGAAATGTGATTTGGTATGATTAAAATAAATTAAAATAAGCTTAATGTCAAGAGTTGGCCTAATTACCATTTTGCCATTGTGAGTGGGCCACTATCTATGCACATTTGAGCCTCTTGCATTCATTCATACACATTTCATCAGCCTATTTTCTTGAGAACAACCGACCAAGAGAGAGAGATAGTGAGAATAGTGAATTCAACATAGAGAATTGGCTTGAATCTTGAGGAATTGAAAGCTTAAGTACATAATTGAGCCTCCATACCTTTAATTCAAGACTTGAGGTAGATTTCTTGCCATCTTGTTTATGTTTTGTGTTGACTCTTGCATGATTCATGAGTCTTTAGTGATCTAAGGTATGAATTGGTTCAATAGTGTTGAATTATAGCTTAATTCATGCATACATGTTTGGATTGTTGAGTTTTAAGTTGTTTTCATGGCAAAATGTTACATGCATGCTCATAATTATGTTAAGTCCATGATTTCATCTTGAATTTGAAAGAATGAGCTCATTAGAGCATATTTTGAAGCTTGAAAGTTGTTTAAAATCCATGCATGTACATATATTGAAGTTTTGAGGTTGTAGTTCATAATTCCTCACATGCATGCCCATATTTTGAGAGTAGACCATGATTTCATCTTGTTTTGAAAAGAACTGGCTCATTAGAGCATGTTTTGAAGCTTGCAAATTGTTTAAAGTTCATGCATGTTCATTTGAAATCATGTTCATGAAAATTGGTTTGAAATTGGATTTAATTGAAACATCCTTAGGCTTTGATTTATCAAATTGATCTTTGAAACATGTAATATTATGAGTTTTGAAGTGTTTTCCAGAAAATTAGCCCAATAGGATCGAATTTGATGTATTTAAACTTGTTTTGAGCTTGGAAGTTCAAATCTGGAAATTTCAGATTTTGGACTCCCGCTTGAGCGGGGAAAGTGGCGCTCGAGCGGGAAATTCGTGCTCCCAGTACTTTGCACTGTTTTACAGTCCGCTCGAGCGGGGTAATTGGCGCTCGAGCGGGACCTTGGAGTCTTGCGCTCGAGCGGCTATCGAGCGGCCTATCGAGCCGTGAGATTTTCGAAGATCCACAAGTACTTTTGCCATGCTGGCATTACGCTTGAGCGTGGAAAGTGCGACGCTCGAGCGGAACCTTTTTCTGCATGTCCGCTCGAGCGGGGAAACCTACGCTCGAGCGGGGCTCTGTTTTTCTGAAAATTCTGAGACTGTTTTCTGAATGCATCTTTGCGTCCGCATTCCATCCTAGGCATTCTTAGGCCTAGTTTAAGACATCTTAATGAAGATATAGATGTAGAACACACCGAGGCAATTAGGGATTAAGTTATTGTCTTTTCCAACTGTGTAGCTTAGTGTGTGTTCGATCTGTTAACTATGTAGGGTTGGCTTCCGATGAGACGCGCTCTAGCTTTATTGTAGCCCAGAACTCTGTGAGTAACAACTGTGTAAAGATATGTTCAAAAATGATTATCTTCTGAACAATTGAACTGAACTGTTTCTGAACTGATACTGTTAACTGAATGAATGTATGTCCTATATCTGAACTGTATTGTGGCATCCTTAGCAACTACTGTTACTGACTGTTACTGTTACAGAGATCTCTGTCAGTTCCCTTGTTGGAACCACTACTGTTTACTGATTGATGGCCATCAATGACTGTTCGGTCTTTTTAGACCTACTGTTTACTATACTGCTATGCTAATGAATGTACCACATATGATTGTTTACTGTACTGAACAACTGATATACTGATTGAAACAACTGTTTTCAATACTGAAGGACATTCATTCTAAACCCCTTTACGCTTTATGTTATTCACTGGGCTTTAGCTCACTACTCATATATATATATGTAGGTGTACAAGCACTAGACCGCGGCTAGGAGCGTCGGGGTAAACTCTAGTTTTGTTAAGCCAACTACTGTGCCTCACTGTGAGGTTCCGAGCCTGTCTAGCAAAGGCTATGGGGTGTTTTAGTTTCCCCCTTCTGTTCTGTTTTTGTATAGACTTATAGCACTGTACTGTACTGTTTAATAGGGATTAAGTCCCTGTTTTGAATGTCTGTAAATATGGTACATACTGCTTTGTCTCTGTCTGCATATACGTATGAAAAATCTTTTTGCATACAGACTGTCACAGCTCATTGGACATTGTTTATTTACTGTATTGGCTTCCGCCATGCCCTTGTACTCTGTATTACTGTATTACTGTTAAGCAGGCCTTTGGTAATCTCGGATTACTAGCCGGTTACGGTGCTAAACCTATAGGGGCGGGTTTGGGTCGTGACATTAATAAATAGAGCACCGTGGAAAATAAAATTGTACTAGGGTTTTTAGGTTTCTAAGGTTATTTTGACTATGACTTAAGTCTTTATTCATAATGAAAGATCAATGATTAGATTATTACAATAACTTGACCAGGTTGACGAAGTTAATTATTTTTAGTATTTACAAACCAAAATGTGGTAGTTTATAATTTTATAGGGTACATGTAAAAATATTTTAATCAATATTTATTTCTCAAAATGTTTTTATCCCATAAGATTATTGAAAATTAGAATGAAATACCTTTAAATTATACTTTTAATTTATCAATTTTTTTTAATGAACCAAAAAAAAAATTGTAAACTTTTATTTTGGTCAAAATTTATACCCAATGGGTCATAGTATTAACTTTAAACAAGGCTTTCTAGAATCACAACTTTATTAAAATGTGACATCGGTGAGCCCATAGAGACTTTTTGGCCCACCACTTAGAGCCCAATACACGGTTTAAATACCAAAGCCCAACGCTATTGGAACCCAACGTTACACTAAGAACCAATGGCATCTGAACACTTGTCAAGAGGAGAACCAGCCACGTGAGCAGACAAAGATCCTGCAAAATTATTGCACTACACATCAGCCTTTAAACAAGGCTTTCTAGAATCACAACTTTATTAAAATGTGACATCGGTGAGCCCATAGAGACTTTTTGGCCCACCACTTGGAGCCCAATACACGGTTTAAATACCAAAGCCCAACGCTATTGGAACCCAACGTTACACTAAGAACCAATGGCATCTGAACACTTGTCAAGAGGAGAACCAGCCACGTGAGCAGACAAAGATCCTGCAAAGTTATTGCACTACACATCAGCCATTAATGAAGCCCCTACAGCATTAAATGCGATAATCCCTTCACGTCGGAGGAGGCAGCCTCACCATGAACAAGGCAAGGTAGAGCATAGACTTTCGGCTAATATGACAAGTCGGAGTGGATAAGAAAATGATGAACAAATGATATAAGGAGGCTTCCAAGACACAACAAGGTTAAGTGCTCTATCATTATTCTTCTATCATTGGCCATTAGCCTTTTTCTCTTCTAACTTAACCGTCGGAGCGTCCGCTGGGGGACTCCCGTTCCCGGCTAGGCTTTTGTACAGATATCCCAGTGGACTCAGTGACCAGGGAACGACGTTGGAAGCATGAGCCTACGATAAGCAGTACTATCAAAATGTAATGCTTGACATTTGAGTTTTATTTTATTAACATCCTCAATACCACAAGATTATTAGAAAACAAGAAGTGATTTTTTAATTTTAAATTATCGGCTTCTAATTTGTTAAAAATTACACCAAAACAAGCCAATGTCATACTATAATTTAGTGCGAGTAGAATATAACCTTTATTAAAATATAATGTTAATTTGTTAAAAATTACACCACAGCAAGCCAAAATGTCATACTATTAACTTTATTGTGTCTTTCTAGAATATCAACTTTATTAAACTACAATGTTGACATTGAGTTTTATTTTATTATCATACTCCACCCATACATTCGAATTAATTTAATATCTTTTGCTTTATGTAGTATCACTAACTATATAGTTTGTTTGTAGTATGTGTGACAAATAATATTAAAGCAATTTTAAAGATAGAAAATGATTATAGTCAAGGACAGGTGTCCCATAGTTTCTGTGACTGTCCATCAACTGTATTATTCTAATTCTTGTTTAACAAATCTTTTATTTATTATGGTTTGTATTTATTAATAGAAAGAAAAAATTAATTGGATCATATCATTGTGAGTTGAAGATATGACAAAGCTTGCAAATCAGAATATTGTTAGGTTAGTGGCAAATGACTCTCAAAGAATCTTTTATAAAATAATCTCTGGTGTTTTGGCAAAATGCTCAAGTTAAATATCAAAATTCTACTTATGGATCCTATTGTAATATGCTTCATAAACTGTAAAGTTTAGTACAAAGATGGAGCATAATTCAAGATCCTTATTGGAATCTCTCTAGCTTTAGGGTTCAATCAATTATTTTATTTATTTATTTATTTATTTGACAAAATTGAGCTTATTTTGCAATAATAATTTTATGAAAAAATTACATACATAAATAAATACTTAAGTTTTAAATCCTAACTTCCTAATTATTTCAACTTATACTTTGAAATTTTAAAATGATATCAATTCTAACCATCCGTTTATATCTGTTAGTTATAACTAGTTTAACCACTCTTTTTTATTTTTTTTCATTAGTATTGACAATCACTTCCTATCCTTACCGTCATCCATCACCACTTCTCATCCCTTCATCCCTTTTTCCCATCCACCGCTACTCCTCTCCTTCTCCTTCTCCAACTTACTACCCCCCTCTCCTTCTTTCCCCAGTTTACATCCATTGCCACCATTTAGCTCCACCAATAAAAAAGTAATTAAATTGTCTAAATTGTCACTGTTTCATTAGTTAATTGATACCACTTTAAAAATTAAGAGTTCAAATTAAAACAATTAAAAGGTTCTAATTTTATAATGCACCTTTCTTTCTATTTTTTCCTAACAATTAAAATAAATAAATAAAAAACATGGTCCAAGGAACATACGAATCTAAACGTCATTTTCACTAAAATGTCTTTGAACAATGGTTATGGTTCATCATTGACTAGGAATCATTTGTCTAATGACTTCGCTATTTATAAATCTTAATGAATCGTAAGAAATGACTTCATTTTTCATTTTTTTGTTTATTCCTTTAATTTAAAAGACAATTTATGTTAATATAAACTCTTTTGCATGCAGCAAAGACACTATCTATGTTAGTTTCACTCCTTTCAATATTTCGTCATAAATACTTCTTATCAATATAAGTAAAAATTTCTCTAAAATTATTACATCTGTATTATTTTATCATCTGAATTATTAATTTTAAACAATTGTCTTCTTAAATTATTGATATTAATTCATTTTATTCCAAACTGTTAATGATGTTAATATTTTTGATGAATTATCATACCCACACGTGATTAATTAGGGTATTGATTCATTTTGTCTCAGGGCAAGGAAATAAGGAAGCAAATATCTAGATACCGTGCTACAAAACATAATCAATTATTTCAAAAATATTTAATAAAACACAACATACAACCAATTTAGGAAACTACTACTTTTGAATGCAACCAAATTAAGCAAATTACTTGCATAAATATTTTCGTGTACCGACAGGTGTGATATTTCATAAAAAACATAGATAAAATGAGGTAATGTTAATAATTTAAGAACTTAAAAGTAATACAAGTGTAATAGTTTGTTGAAGCGCACAAAGTTTATTTTTTAACAATAATAACCTGCACCAATTCTCTAATGTTGTGTTTGTTGAACAAAATATTAGATATATACTGGAAAGAGACGAAATGGAATAAAATGGTTATTCCTTAATCATCCCATAAAATGATCATTTTTTTATAATAGTAGATGATAATTCCGGTTACAATGCATTTTTGCCTGCTTTTTTTTTTTTTTTTTTTTTAAAAAAAAAAATTTCTTTTATCAACAAAAGAAATTTGATTGATGAAATCAATGAATGTTTTACAGAGATTTCTCTACAAGGTGGCAAGCCATCTGTCTGCTCCATCAACATAAACTAAAATTAAAAGTAATTACAAAATATCAATTAACACATATATACATGAATGTTAATGAACAATTCACTTCAATAAAGCCTAAATAGTTCACTCTAAAAATATAAATATTTTTTTTTTCTCTCTCTCAAAATTCATCAAAAGAATGATTATAATAAAAGTAAGAAGAATAATGGATAGAGTACAAGTGAGAGCCATTGTTTGTCTTCACTAGAAGATGGGAATAACCAAGAATCCAGGTTCCTCTAAAGAAAAGTTTGTTAGTACCAAAAATTCCCCATTCGACACATTTTATATTTTCTCACTACAACAAAATTGGATTTTTACAACTTCACATCACCGATACGTTGGAAAATAATAGTTTTCAACAATTAGAAGCCCAGCGATACTAGAAGGGTATAATGACGCTAATTGGATATTTGATATAAATGACTCCAAATCCACTAGTAATTATGTGTTTACCCTTGGAGAGGCAACCGTTTCTTGGAAGTCTTCCAAGCAAACGTGTATATTGAGATCAACGATGGAATCTAAGTTTGTTACTTTGGAAAAAGCAACTAAAGAAGCTAAATGGCTTCGCCAGTTCGTTGAGGATATTTCACATTTGCCGAAACCTGTGCCTGCTATCTGTATTCATTGTGATAGCCAATCGGTGATTGAATGGGTACAAAATCATATGCATAATGGAAAGTCTAGACATATCCGTCGTAGACATAATTCCATACGACAACTATTCTCTAATGGAGTTGTCTCTCCAGACTATGTAAAGTCTAAGGACAACATTGCGGATCTGCTAACCAAAGAATTAATTCGAGAGTTAGTAGAAACGTGGTCAAGAGAAATGGGGTTAAAGCCTTTAGCGAATGTTACCGAAATGAAAAACCCAACCTAGTTGACTGGAGATCCCAAGATCTAAGTTCAAAGGGACAACCTAATTGTGTGTAACGGATAAGTCACTGTGGAGGGAAATCCTCTTATCCATTCCTTTATACAGTGATACCCTGTGGGGTGAAAGGTTAAACTGATGCTTCTAATGACTTAAGTGTTGTGAATAGTCAACCGTGCTATAGCGAGATACCTTATGTAGGTCACCTATGTGAGTGCGAAGTGGGGCCGCTTCTTTAAGAATTGACAAGTTTGAATTCTTTAAAATCACTTATTGAACCAAGCTAGTGTTCCAAGGCTAAACCGGACACACTAGTAAGAACAAGAATAATGGTTGGAGTAACTCCTGTTTGAGGCCTATTGTCTTGATTTACACAAACGGAGGAACAGTTCAATACATCACGTTCATTAGTCAGCCAGTAAATCCGATAGGCATTCACTACGAAAGGTTCAAGGCCAACAACTACATTTTCTGATGCAGGGTTATTCTGTATGCTCTCTCTCCGAGTCTTTGTTGTCAAGCGTTGTCCGTTTTTCTTTATTTGGCCAATTTTATTCATGTGGGGATTGTTGGAAAATAATGGTTTTCGGTAACTTTAATTCGAAATTAAATTGGGACCCAACCGCCGGTTGAGGTAAATCTGATTGGTTTTGTATTCTCTCAAGTTAGAAGATTACAATATAAAAATGATGGGCCGAAACCATTAAGTTGTGAATAAGAATTGTCTCATAAAGTGGGCATCAATAGAAGTTGGGCTTAGGCCTAGGCTTGGATTTGGACTTAATTTTAGTTTTGGTCTGGACTGGCCTAGGCTTGTGTATGTGCATGTGTTGGACTTAATCTTAGGTATGGGCTATGTGCTATGCTGGACTGGGCTTGTCTTGTGCATATGTTTTAGACTGGGTGTGGATCGGGTTGTGACCCAATACCCGTATCCATTATGCGACCCATCTAGTTTGATTATTTAAATAGCATCATATATATATATATATATATATATATATATATTTTATTTATTTATTCAACCTTTGTAACTCTCATCTTTTGATGATAGAGTTGATGATCATTATGCACATGAGAGTTTTGCACCATTGTAACTTTAGCCCTAAAGGCTAGAGTTGATGGCCACTGATACTAGATTTTATGGTAGCCTTCATGGTTAAGATCTCTTCCCTACAAATATAAAAAAGGCCTTTCCCCTCCAACTTAGAAGAAGAGTTTAAGAGAGATTTTTAATGGAAAATAGAGATGTTGTTTTGAGATAAAAAAAAGTTGGAGATGTTTTTTACACCAAAGAAAATTTTCTTATCTTCTTTTACTAGTCTCTTCTTTGGTTCTTGTTAGAAAGAGTGCAACCATTATCAATTTCGCCAAAACTATTCAAAAGGTGATTTTGCATTAGCCGGTTTCGACTGTCGTATCTTGAGAGACAGACGGCGGCGTACCTTCAGTATCCATCAGGAGGCGGTGAATCTGTTTTAAGGAAATTGTGGTATCACTTAGGTTTCGGTTTGCTTCCTTTTACTAGTTTTATTTTATTATGAATTTCTGTAAATTTCAGCATGTTCTTGTTCTGAAATTTAAAGTGATTGTTTAATATGAATCTATTTATTTTGTTTGATTTACACAATTTGTACAACACGACATACAGTAAATGTAAACCGTATTTTCTTACTTTTACGACTTACTTTTTTTGCATGTCGTAAACAATTTTTCAACCACGACGTGTCTATTGCGTAGGTCGTGAATGCTAACAACGATGATTTTTTTACTGCTTGCAATATTAGCCGTAAATAATAAAATTTTCTATGACGTGCATATGGAATGCTGTTAATACATCAACTATACACAACATGTGTATACTAACTGTTAAAAATATTAACATTTCACGGCGCACAAAAGCCAACTGTTAAAAATTACACTTTCCACATCGTACAAAAAACTAGCCATTTAAAATGTTACACTTTCAAATTATCTTTGTTTTCTAGTATAAATATAGGGAGCCTTTTTGATAAATCCACTTTCTAAGAGTTTTATTCCATCCAACCCATATTATTTTTAACTATTTCATTAGGTCCTATTTGAGATAAGAAGACCAAAATATCCTTTTCATCTACTTATGTTCCATTTAGTTCACATTATTTTCTTATGTTTCAATAAGTCCTATGGGTGACATAATTACCAAAATACCCCTAATGTGAATGTTCACACCGTCAATGTGTAGGGGCCCGACCCATGTCGATCTTCATGGATGCTCGGAAAAATTCGAGTCGAGCCGGGACGGGCCCGGCCCATTGACAATGTGAATATTCACATTGACATGTTAACATTCACATTAATAGAAGTGTAAAATTGGCCCGCGTCCCGTGGCAGCGCGAAACCCGCCCGCGGCCCATGGGCGGCCCGAGGCGGGCCCGGTCCGGCCCGTTAACAATGTGAATATTCACATTGACATGTTAACATTCACATTGATAAGAGTATAAAATTGGCTCGCGGCCCATGGGCGGCCAAAAGCCCGCCCGCAGCCCGGGGCGGGCCCGGCCCGTTGACAATGTAAATATTCACATTGACATGTTAACATTCACATTGATAGGAGTGTTAAATTAGCCCGCGTCTCGTGGCTGCCCGAAACCCGCCCACGACCCGTGGGCGGCCCGGAGCGGGCCCGGCCCAGCCTGTTGACAATGTGAATATTCACATTGACATGTTAACATTCACATTGATAAGAATATAAAATTGGCCAGCGGCCTAGGGTTGGCCCGGCCCGGCCCGTTGACAATGTAAATATTCACATTGACATGTTAACATTCACATTGATAGGAGTGTAAAATTAGCCCGTGTCACGTGGCTGTCTGAAACCCGCCCATGGCCCGTGGGCGGCTCAGGGTGAGCCTGACCATTTTTTTTAATTCTTTTTAATTTTTTCTATCAAAATTTTATTATTTTCCACAAAAAAAGACACTAGGCCTCGGCGGGGGCCAGGCCTAGAACCGAGCCTTAAATGGGTCTTAACCGAGCCGATGGGCCGGACCAGGCTTCAAAGTGATGGCCTAGGCCCTAGCCTAGGGTCTCGGATTAAGCTCGAGTTTGGGCCCAAACGAGCCTTTCTCGGGCCGGGTTGGGCCGGCCCACGGGCCAAAAAATTAGACCCAGGCCCTAGCCCTGGCACAAGGGTATTCGGGCTTTGGATGGGCCGATGGATCGAGCCTCTGGTTGGGCCGGTGGGCCTGGGCCAAGTCTCGAGCTTAGGTCGGGCTTGGGCGGGCCTGGCCATTTTTTTTTAATTCCTTTTAATTTTTTCTACCAAAATTTTATTATTTTCCACAAAAAATACATTACGCCTCGGGCGGGTTGGGCCTCGGATTGAGCCTTGAATGGGCCTTAAGTGGGCCGATGGGCCGGGCTGGGCTTCAAAGTGATGACCTAGGCCCTAACCTAGGGTCTCGAACATGCTCGAGCCCAGACCAAAACGAGCCTGCCCTGGGCCGTGGACGGGCTTCGAACAGCCCACGGGCCGTGGGCCAATTCTACATTTCTATCAATGTGCATTTTAACATGTCAATGTGAATATTTGTGTTAATCATATTATTTAATTTTGATTATTTAATTTTGATGATGTCTAAAATATTATTTGTAACAATTTAGATTTTTTTAATGTATATATTTATTTGACACAAAATATTATCTTTTTAAAATATATTTGTTAAATATTAGTTAAATAAAAATATTTTTGAAAACTTTACTATTCACTTTTTGAAAAATTGAGGCTGATCACTATTTACTTTTTGACCAAATTAAAAATTGATTAATTATATTATTTTGACAAAAATGATGGATTGGTTGTATTATTTTGACAAATTTGATATTGATGGGTTGTCTTGTGTTGACAAAATTAATATGGAGTGGTAGAATATATTTAGTTTAAAATCTCTACAACATATACAATATTTTAAAGATGGCATACATTTTCAGATCCATCATAAATATCATTTAAAGAGATTTTTTCTGTATGCAAATATTTGATTAGAACATTATATATATATTGCATATAATATAAATAGAATACATCACGTGCGCTATTAAATTTTTTACATTACATTGATTATATCATATCACACTACACTACATTGATTATATCTTATTATAATCAAACAAGAAGAAAAAGATGGAGTATATATATATATATATATATATATATATATATATATTATAAACTAGATGGAGAAAATTATTTGTTTGTTTGAAAGTTGTGAACTTTGTATTAAATTGTCTACAAAAACGGTGGCTCCATGTTTGAAAAAAAACAAAAAGAAAAAATCAGTCTTATTTTTATCTTTTTAATTCTTATCATTTGCTGACTATTCAAAATCAAGGAGTGTGCTTATGTAAGCGATGACATCAAGAGTGTGCTTATGTAAGCCATGACATCAGGAGCGTGCTTATGTAAGCCATGACGTCAGGAGCGTGCTTATGTAAGCCATGACGTCAGCAAGGAGCGTCCAACGGGTATATTTTTGTGTATAAATAGAAGTGTTGTGTGTGGAGAAAAAATCAAGAACTTGAAGAGAAAATTTTCTGAGAGCTCCAAATTGTATTCTGCTCTTTCACTTTCAGATCTAAGTCTAGCATTTGTTCTTACACTTTCATATCTACTCTTTGTGAGAGAAATATTGTAAAAGAGGGTGTAAATTACCCTTATTCTTATTCCTTATTTTTAGAGAGATTTTGTAAGGGTAAGGCTTTTATTGTTGAGTGAGGCTCAATAGATAAGAGTAAGTCCTGTGCCAAATCCACAAGCTTGGTGGTGTATTTATTCAATTGATAGTAAAGAAATTCTCAAGGAGGTTCCTTGGGGAGTGGACGTAGGCCGGCGTGCCGAACCACTATAAATCGCAGTGTTTGATTTTCTCTCCCTATCTCTCTTACGTTTATATTGATAATTATTATTCTGTTTTTTTTATTTATTAAAATTCTGAATATTGTGTTAATTTTAATACTGTGAAATTTTTAATACTTGGGTTGCCTATCTGGGATAACAATTGGTATCAGAGCCTAGACTCTAGTTTCTGTGACTTAACCGTCTTAGAGTAGATCATGGCAACCCCTAGTTATTCCTTACCCGAGGGACAAGCATCTAATAGGCCACCTCTATTTAGCGGCACAAATTTTAGCTATTGGAAAACTAGGATGACCATACATATTCAATCTAATGATTATGAATGTTGGAAAATTATTTGCAATGGTCCAAAAATTCCTACCAAAACTGTAGATGGACTTAAGGTACCAAAACCTGAAGATGAGTGGGATGAATCAGATACTAGAATGGCCCAAATTAATGTCAAAGCTACAAACATGTTGTACTGCGCCTTAGATGCCAACGAGTTCAATAGAATTTCCACATGTAAAACCGCAAAAGAAATTTGGGACAAGCTTATAGTGACTCATGAGGGAACCGAACAAGTTAAAGAATCTAGAGTCAGTTTGCTAGTCCATAATTATGAACTTTTTAAAATGAAGCCTGATGAAACTATTCCTCAAATGTTTACTCGTTTTACTGATATTATTAATGGTTTAACTTCTCTTGGCAAAACATATACTAATGCTGAAATTGTAAGAAAAGTGCTTAGGTCATTGCCAAAAAGTTGGGAGACAAAAGTCATTGCCATTACCGAAGCCAAGGATTTATCAAAGCTAAGTCTAGATGAGTTAATGGGATCTCTCTTAACTCATGAGCTCATAATGCAAGAAGGAAAGGAAGAGGAGGACAACAACAAGAAGAAAGGAATAGCCTTCAAATCCACCTCGAAACATCAAGAGGATAAGGAAGATGATTCAGATGAGGATGAGGAAATGGCATTCATCACTAGAAAGTTCCAAAGGTTTGTGAGAAAGAAACAAGGCGTACGAAATTTTTTCAGAAAAGACTTCAACAACAGGGATTTTCAAAGAGGAGAAAATCACAAAAAATCTGAAGTAACCTGCTACGAATGCAACAAACCTGGACACTACAAATCAGAATGTCCAGAACTTAAGAAAAAATTCAAGAAGGACAAGAAGAAAGCTATGATTGCAGCATGGGGAGAAGATAGTGATGAAAGCGACACAGAAACCGAAGTTTGCAAAAACGAGGTTGCTAACCTATGTTTAATGGCACTTGGAAATGAAAATGAGGTAAATGACGAATCCTTTACATTTGATGAATTACAATTAGCTTTTGATGAATTACATGCTGAATTTAAGAAACTTAGTTTGAAAAATAATTGTCAAAAGAAAGTAATTTCAAGTTTATCAAAAGAAAATGAATCATTGACTTCCAAGATAAATGTTTTAGAAAATGAAGCCATGAAAATGAAAAAGGAAAATGAGATTTTAACTCAAAAAGAGTCTTCAATTTCTGAAAAACATTTAGTTGTATTGCAAAAAGAAAACGAGTCTTTAAAAAATGAGCAAACTATTTTGAAAGAAAATATTGAAGACTTGAAAACTACTCTTTCAAAGTTCACTCAAGGTAGAGAGACTTTAGATAAAATTCTTAAAAATCAAAACCGTACTTTTGGTAGAGCCGGAATTGGATATAAACCTTTTTCAAAAGTAAAAACTGCCAAAAATGGCTTTGTATATGCATCTTCTAATCACTCTCATCTCACATGTCATTTTTGTGGAACAAAAGGTCATATTTCACCTTCATGTCCTATTAAAAGAAATCCTTTTGCTAAAATAAAAAAGATGTGGGTCCCTAAGGATATCCCGAGAGTGTCAAATTCTAACTTTTATGGACCCAAGAAAAAATGGGTACCAATAGAGAAATCAAATTTTTGTAGGTATGTTTCAAGACAAAATCCAGTAACGATAGATGGTATCTCGACAGTGCATGTTCGAGGCACATGACTGGAAATAAAGCTATGTTCGCCACACTCCAACCAAAGGATGGCGGATATGTGACTTTTGGCGACAATAGCAAGGGTAAAATCATTGGTGTAGGAAGTATTGGTAAAAATCCCTCTCCTATTATTGAAAATGTTTTATTTGTTGAAGGTTTAAAACATAACTTGCTTAGTATTAGTCAATTATGTGATAAAGGTTATAGAGTTATTTTTGAGAAAACTCATTGCACTATTGAAAACACCCTAGAAAATAAAACTTTATTTATAGGTTACAGACATGAGAATGTATATGTGTTTGATTTGCACGATTTGTCTTCTCATTTTAATATTAAATGTTTATCTGCTATAAACGATAATGGTTGGCTTTGGCATAGAAGATTAGGACATGCTCATTTTGATTTAATTTCCAAACTTTCAAAAAATGAGTTAGTCATAGGTTTACCAAAAATTGTTTTTGAAAAAGATAAACTTTGTGATGCATGTCAATTTGGAAAACAAACTAGAATTTCTTTTAAATCCAAAAATATTGTTTCAACTACTAGACCGCTTCAACTCTTGCATATTGATCTATTCGGACCATCTAGAACATTAAGTTTAGGAGGAAAATCTTATGCCCTTGTTTGTGTTGATGATTATACTAGATATACATGGGTATTATTTTTAGCACACAAAAATGAAGCTTTTTATAATTTCTCAAAACTTTGTAAAAGAATTCAAAATGAGAAAAATCTTAATATTTGTAGTATTAGAAGTGACCATGGTAGAGAATTTGAAAATGATGATTTTATTATGTTTTGTGATAACTTAGGAATAGATCATAATTTCTCAGCCCCTAGGACTCCTCAACAAAACGGTGTGGTTGAAAGAAAAAATAGAACTCTTGAAGAAATGGCTCGTACTATGCTTTGTGAAAATAATTTACCTAAATATTTTTGGGCGGAAGCTGTTAACACTGCATGCTATGTTATAAACCGTGCCATGATTAGACCTATTCTTAAGAAAACCCCTTATGAACTTTGGAAAGGAAGAAAACCTAATATTAGTCACTTGCGTGCTTTTGGTTGTAAATGCTTTGTATTAAATAACAATAAAGATAACTTAGGAAAATTTGATGCTAAATCGGATGAAGCTATATTTCTTGGTTATTCTATGTCTAGTAAAGCTTATAGAGTATTCAATAAAAGAACTCTACTTGTTGAAGAATCTGTGCATGTTGTTTTTGATGAATCTAACGATATTATTTCCAAGAATCTTGTAAGTAATGATATTGTAGAAAATCAACCAAGCATGGAGAGCATTTACAAAAAGGAAAATGAAGAAAATCCATTACGCGAACAAGAAGAAGAAATGACAATGGAGAAACTTCAAGAAATATATGCTCTTCCAGAAAGTGACTCAAATCTACCAAAAGAATGGAAGTATGCTCATGGCCACCCCAAAGACCTCATCATAGGTGATGCGGCGGAAGGTATAAAAACTCGTTCCTCTATTAGAAATATTTGTGGTAACTTAGCATTTGTTTCACAAATTGAACCAAAATCATTTTTAGAAGCTGAAAATGATGAAAACTGGATTTTAGCAATGCAAGAAGAATTAAATCAATTTGAAAGAAATGAAGTTTGGTTTTTGACCCCTCGACCTAAGGATCATCCCGTTATTGGTACAAAATGGGTTTTTCGAAATAAAATGGACGAATCTGGAGTTGTTACTAGAAATAAAGCTAGATTAGTAGCTCAAGGCTATAATCAAGAAGAGGGAATTGATTTTGATGAAACTTTTGCACCAGTTGCTAGACTTGAAGCTATTAGAATGTTACTTGCTTTTGCGTGTTTTAAAGATTTTAAATTATATCAAATGGATGTTAAAAGTGCTTTTTTAAATGGGTATATTTCGGAGGAAGTCTATGTTGAACAACCTCCCGGTTTTGAAAATCATAAATACCCGGATCATGTTTTCAAACTTTCAAAAGCTTTATATGGCTTGAAACAAGCTCCTAGAGCATGGTATGAAAGATTGAGTAATTTTCTACTTGACAAAGGCTTTTGTAGAGGAAAAATTGATACAACACTTTTTATAAAAATCAAAAAAGAAAATATGCTAATTGTTCAAATTTATGTTGACGATATCATTTTTGGTGCTACTAATGAAAATTTGTGCAAAGAGTTTGCTAAAGACATGCAGGGTGAGTTTGAAATGAGTATGATGGGGGAATTAAATTACTTTCTTGGTCTACAAATTAAACAAACTAATGATGGAATACATTTAAATCAAACGAAATATATCAAAGATCTACTCAAAAGGTTTGAAATGGAATCATCAAAGCCTGCAGCAACTCCAATGAGCACATCGATAAAAATCGACAAAGATGAGCAAGGTAAACCTGTAGATGAAAAGAAATATCGAGGTATGATTGGTTCTTTACTCTATCTTACTGCAAGTAGGCCCGACATAATGTTTAGTGTTTGTATGTGTGCACGTTTTCAATCCGCACCAAAAGAGTCACACATCACCGCAGTCAAACGTATTTTCAGATATCTTGTTGGCACTCAAAATTTGGGATTATGGTATCCTAAGGGAACCACCTTTGAACTTTTTGGTTACTCAGATGCCGACTTTGCGGGATGTAGACTTGACCGAAAAAGCACTAGTGGCACTTGTCATTTTCTTGGACACTCACTCACTTCTTGGTTTTGCAAAAAACAAAACTCAGTGGCTCTGTCAACTGCTGAAGCAGAATACATTGCCGCCGCTGGGTGTTGTGCACAATTGCTTTGGATGAAACAACAACTTCAAGATTTTGGACTTCACTATGATAAAATTCCTATAAAATGTGACAACACAAGTGCCATTAACCTTTCAAAAAATCCTATTCAGCACTCACGCACTAAACACATTGAAATAAGGCATCATTTTCTAAGAGATCATGTACTCAAAGGTGACATTGAACTCGAATTTGTGCCTACAAATCGTCAATTAGCTGACATATTTACCAAGCCTCTCAATGAAGAACAATTTTGTTATATTAGAACAGAACTTGGTATGATGAATACTCCAAGATAATGTGTATATGAAAAAATGATTTTTTTTGTAAATAAATAATTAAATAAAATAACTATAGTAATAATAATTATTATAAAAAATAATAAAATAATAATAATATACATATATTTATATATATAATTTTTTTTCTCTCCCGTTCCGTCTCTATCTCTCACCCACTCTCTCCTTACTCTCTCTTTTTCTCTTTCTCTTGATCTCCCGCTCTTCTTCTTCCTCAGCCGACTCCATATCCATGTTCACCATCGTCTACAACCATTTCCACCATCCACAAAATCATCCATCACTTTCATCACTACCATCATCCACCCAAATCCCTCACCAATCCACCGAACTCCATCACTTCTCCACCCGAAATCTGCATCACCATCGTTACCGATTCATCAAGCTCCATCACCGATCCATCAAGATCCGTGACTGATCCATCAAGATCCATTGCCGATCTATACAAATTCGCCACCGATCTACCCAATCTTCTCCATTTCTTCCGATCATCAAGGTCATCACCGATCAACATGTTAAAATTCTTGTTGCACTGTGTTGTATTTTTTTACTTGTTATATGTGCTCCAAATTCTCTTGGATTTAATAATGGTTGCTTCTACCTTGTTTGAAGAATTTGTTTTTATTTTTATTTTCTCCTTTTATGCTAGTGCACTTGGTGTAGTTGTTTATGGCCAGATCTTAAGGGCCCTTGGTATTATAGATTGGTAATTTGTTTCTTCAAATTTATGTAATTTTTAGTGCATTAATTCAGGGGGAGACTCATATATTTTCATTATAAAACTATAAATAAATAAAAAAAAGGGGCATGTGTAGATTCTGTGCATAATTTTAGGGGGAGTATATATACATATTTTTTTTACTCCTTGTCTGTCATACTCCTTATCTGCACCAACAAACAAATTTTTTTTGTGCAACGATAGAATTAAAAAAATAATAATAATAATAATAACATAAATAAATAAATAAATAAAGGAAGAAATGCTCGCATTTTATTTCAGAAAAAGAAAATATTACTCGATTACATGTAAATTTTCAGAAGGCTTCACAGATTTTTTCTTTTTCACTTCTCTCAACAATTTTTCATGAGCCTCTTTCACATGTCTCTCTCTATTTTCGATTTCTGTAAGTCTTGGCATTATCACCGTTGCATAATAATGCACTGCATTCTCCAACTGTGCATTTTTCCTTTTTAGCTCTTTCTTCTCCTTACACATATTAACTAGTTGTTGTTTTAACAAGCACACCTCATCTCTTCATTGCTGATTTTCTTGTACTCTTGCTTGTAATCGTCGCGCCATATTGGAAACTGCAGTCATGGCCTGTGTACTAAGAGCCATAGTGTTATTAATAGCATCGAAATCATTTCGATTGCCAATA
Organism: Camellia japonica; assembly: GCA_030407325.1. Taxonomy (NCBI): domain Eukaryota; kingdom Viridiplantae; phylum Streptophyta; class Magnoliopsida; order Ericales; family Theaceae; genus Camellia; species Camellia japonica. The sequence continues at coordinate 44,415,494 of JAPPVO010000007.1, forward strand.
ACACTAGAACCCTCATTTACAGGCATAGCATGTGCCTGCGTCACTGGTACTCTCTCATTTGCCTGCATTACAGGCACCTCATGCAGGTCCGACTCATTGATCGATAAGGTAAGAAATGACATGATTACAAAAGAAGCTAAAACAAATTTTTCTCTCAAACACTTGATGATTTCGTATCTTTGCCTCTGATCTGTGTCACTTTTTATACACTCCATTGATCCATTACTCGATGCATATCTGCTATATCTGCTCAAATCTTTTGTTTGTCAATATTTCCTGCGCTCGAGATGCTCCAAAATCCCCACAATGATTCCGACAAGACAGACGGCCCATTATTTTATTTTTGGCCGCTCAGATTATTGTATCAAATGTGTTTGTTTCTTATCTTCATCTTTATTTTGATGATGTCAAAGGGGGAGAAAAAATATGATTGCTTTTGAAAATTATATGTTGCAGGGTTATCAAATATTTTGTCAATTTTATTTTGTGTCCAATCCATACAAATATTGCCATCATCAAAAAGGGGGAGATTGTTAATCATATTATTTAATTTTGATTATTTAATTTTGATGATGTCTAAAATATTATTTGTAACAATTTAGATTTTTTTAATATATATTTATTTGACACAAAATATTATCTTTTTAAAATATATTTGTTAAATATTAGTTAAATAAAAATATTTTTGAAAACTTTACTATTCACTTTTTGAAAAATTGAGGCCGATCACTATTTACTTTTTGACCAAATTAAAAATTGATTAATTATATTATTTTTACAAAAATGATGTGTTGGTTATATTATTTTGACAAATTTGATATTGATGGGTTGTCTTGTGTTGACAAAATTAATATGGAGTTGTAAAATATATTTAGTTTAAAATCTCTACAACATATACAATATTTTAAAGATGGCATACATTTTCAGATCCATCATAAATATCATTTAAAGAGATTTTTTCTGTATGCAAATATTTGATTAGAACATTATATATATATTGCATATAATATAAATAGAATACATCACGTGTGCTATTAAATTTTTTACATTACATTGATTATATCATATCACACTACACTACATTGATTATATCTTATTATAATCAAACAAGAAGAAAAAGATGGAGTTATATATATATGTATATATATATATATATATATTATAAACTAGATGGAGAAAATTATTTGTTTGTTTGAAAGTTGTGAACTTTGTATTAAATTGTCTACAAAAACGGTGGCTCCATGTTTGAAAAAAACAAAAAGAAAAAATCAGTCTTATTTTTATCTTTTTAATTCTTATCATTTGCTGACTATTCAAAATCAAGGAGTGTGCTTATGTAAGCGATGACATCAAGAGTGTGCTTATGTAAGCCATGACATCAGGAGCGTGCTTATGTAAGCCATGACGTCAGGAGCGTGCTTATGTAAGCCATGACGTCAGCAAGGAGCGTCCAACGGGTATATTTTTGTGTATAAATAGAAGTGTTGTGTGTGGAGAAAAAATCAAGAACTTGAAGAGAAAATTTTCTGAGAGCTCCAAATTGTATTCTGCTCTTTCACTTTCAGATCTAAGTCTAGCATTTGTTCTTACACTTTCATATCTACTCTTTGTGAGAGAAATATTGTAAAAGAGGGTGTAAATTACCCTTATTCTTATTCCTTATTTTTAGAGAGATTTTGTAAGGGTAAGGCTTTTATTGTTGAGTGAGGCTCAATAGATAAGAGTAAGTCCTGTGCCAAATCCACAAGCTTGGTGGTGTATTTATTCAATTGATAGTAAAGAAATTCTCAAGGAGGTTCCTTGGGGAGTGGACGTAGGCCGGCGTGCCGAACCACTATAAATCGCAGTGTTTGATTTTCTCTCCCTATCTCTCTTACGTTTATATTGATAATTATTATTCTGTTTTTTTTATTTATTAAAATTCTGAATATTGTGTTAATTTTAATACTGTGAAATTTTTAATAACCTAATTCACCCCCCTCTTGGGTTGCCTATCTGGGATAACAATTTGCATTGTCAACGGGCCGGGCCGGGCGTACCCCGGCCGCGGGCAAGCTTCGGGCAGCGGACAAATTTTATACTCCTATCAATGTTAATGTTAACATGTCAATATGAATATTTACATTGTCACGGGTCGGGCCAAGCCCGCCGCGGGCTGCGGTCGGGTTTTGGGCCGCCCATGCGTTGCGGGCCAATTTTACACTCTTATCAATGTGAATGTTAACATGTCAATGTGAATATTCACATTGTCAACGGGCCGGGTCGGGCCCGCCCTGGGCCGCTGGCCAATTTTATACTCTTATCAATGTAAATATTAACATGTCAATGTGAATATTCACATTGTCAACAGGCCGGGCTGAGCCTGCCCCGGGTCGTCCATGGGCCGTGGGCGGGTTTCGGGCAGCCACGAGGCGTGGGCTAATTTTACACTCCTATCAATGTGAATGTTAACATGTCAATGTGAATATTCACATTGTCAATGGGTCGGGCCGGGCCTGCCCCGGTCTGCCCACGGGGCGTGGGCGGGTTTCAGGCAACCACGGGGCGCGGGCTAATTTTGCACTCCTATCAATGTGAATGTTAACATGTCAATATGAATATTCATATTGTCAACGGGCCGGGCCGGCCCCGGGCTGCGGGCAGGCTTTTGGTCGCCCATGGGCCGCGGGCCAATTTCATACTCTTATCAATGTGAATGTTAACATATCAATGTGAATATTCACATTGTCAACGGGCCGGACCGGGCCTGCCCCGGGCCGTCCATGGGTCGCGGGCGGGTTTTCGCTCCGCCACGGGACGCAGGCCAATTTTACATTTCTATTAATGTGAATGTTAACATGTCAATGTGAATATTCACATTGTCAACGGGCCGAGCCAGTCCCGGCTCGTAGGCGGGTTTTGGGCCGCCCACAGGCCAATTTTACATTCCTACCAATATGAATTTTAAAATATGAATGTTCACATCATAAAATTGCTAACCGTTCAAAAAATATTTATAAGGGTATCAAAATTAAATATAATGGCATAAGTGTCCAAGAAAATAGTGTAAATCAAGAAAAAAGACTTCATGGAATAAAACTATACATACATGGGACTAAATGGGTTAAAAAATTCCTTCATAGACTTCTTAGATTAAAACACTTCTAAATAGGATTTATCAATAATTTTCCCATAAATATATGATATGTATTTTTAAATTTGGCTTCTACCTAATTAGAATCATTACATAATTATATTAGAGTGGCAGAGCCCTAATAGTCTGTTTGCAACTTTAAACAGACTATTAGAATCTGGCATGTTTTTTTCCCCTTCTCTCTCTCTCTCTCTCTCTCTCTCTCTCTCTGTATATATATATATATTCTTTGAATTTTGCAACAATTTAAGCATGTACACTTTCTTCTGTTTGCAGCTAACAGTACATGAAAATTTGTTATATATATATATATCTGTGTTCATTCATTGCTAAGTAACTTTGATTTATACCGAGATTCACATATGTTTCTGATCTGCTTTTAATTTTTGTCTATATATCTTTACTGTAAGTTCAATAGTCATGATCGGTGATGGATTTATGTGGTTTTGCATGTATAGTAATTGGATTGGCATGTGCTCCGTTTTAATACCTGCTGAAAATTTTCGTCTGTTTTAATACCTGCTGAAAATTTGATTGAATTTTTTGCTATGTTAAATTAAATCTAAGATTTGGGCTTTCGAATTGGTCATGCTAGCAAAAAGAAACTATATTTATTTGTTATTTATTTTAGATTTTCGATCATTTGATCAAATTCTCCTAAAACCGAACTAATTGGTACATATATATGTACCAGATCTGGTGCAATGCTATTCAATGGGACAGTGTCCTTAGCATGATTTGACACACTGCCATCAATAGGTTAACCATGTGAACTCAATTGACAAATTCCTTATGTTGTTCCACATTTCTTCATCCTATCAAAATTTGAATGTTTACAAATTCCGTCTTACAAAAGAACCCTTTTGTTTTGGATTCCGATAGCCATTCATTTGATATATTTTTATTTTTATTTTTATTTTTTTTGTTTCTGTTTTTTGCTTTTGAAGAAATATCACCCTTCAAGGGTACTAACCCTCGTCTATCAACCGTTTGCACTTGGAACAATGGCAATACTTGCATATAATGAGTCAAAGATTGACACAAGGTGGCGCAACTTGACTGGATACATCCTGTTCTTCATTAGTACTTTCGCTCTCTTAGTTGTAAGTACTGCAATTACGCCATTTTGTGTGTTTCACCGTCCTGTTTCCTTAATTGTTAAATCATCCACCACAATAACCAATCTGGATGTTCTTTGGTTTCACTTTGACAGTTGGATTTAGCGACATCAGGGAAGGGAGGAATCGGAAATTATATCGGTATATGCATCATTGTTGCTGCTTTCGGAGTTGCAGATGCCCATGTTGAAGGTGGAATGGTTGGAGACCTATCCTTCATGTGCCCCGAGTTCATCCAAGTAAGCCTTTGTAGTTAAAAGAGTAATATTTCTATGACTAGTTTTGCTTTCATTTCTTGCTATTTGAATGAGTTTGATTGGTTCCTGAATATATATATATATATATATTCTTTGTAATGAATTTTGGCAGTCCTTCCTAGCCGGTTTGGCTGCATCAGGGGCTCTCACCTCTGCTTGAGGCTAATCACAAAAGCAGCCTTTGAAAATTTGAATAATGGCCTTCGCAAGGGAACTAGTATGTGATTCTCTCACTGACAAACATACTTTTTGGGAATTTTTTTTTAATTTTTTGTTTTTGGGTCTGAATACTTTTTGGCATTGAAAATAATGTTAAATGCTGCTTAATCCAAAGTTCCTGTTTAGTTCATCGGATAGTCTATCATTTATTAGTCTACTATGATTGAAAATTCTATAATGGTAAATAATTCGAATTAAGGAGAAAAATGTGAATAGTTAAGCTGACTTATTATTTGTGTCATTAGTGAAATCTTTTTAAATTTGCATAATCTTTTTTAGTTTTTAGGTCCATCTAGACTAGACAATACAAAAAGTCCATTAAAAACGGAAATAAGTCAAATTTTGTCAAAAAAAACCTTAAAATGTTGGCTTATTTTTGTTGGAAAATCCTTTTTTTTCTTTTTTGTGTAATTTTTATGATCCTCTAGTCCAAATGAACCTACAAAGTAAAAAACTTGACTCAGTTCAAAAAAATTTCTGTACAGACAAATGTAAGCCAAAACAAATAAGCGAAGTCTCATTGTTGTCCATTCCTTTTCCTTAGAAGTTTCAGTCCTTCCAAAATTGAACTTCCATCTAACTAAGATCTATGAACCAACATTCAGATTATAGTAAGCATTGTCATTAATTAGTTGTTGTATTGATGTCTTTTTGCAGTGCTGTTTCTAGCAATCTCGACATTCTTTGAGTTTCTATGCATATTTCTGTATGCATTCGTCTTCCCAAAACTACCAATTGTGAAATACTACCGCTCGAAGGCAGCCTCGGCAGGATCAAAAACTGTTTCAGCAGATCTTGCTGCTGCTGGCATCCAAACAAAAGTAACCCAAGGAGTATGCTAGCTTCCTTTAGATTCATAAAGCATATGGACTTAAAAGAACTTCCAAGATATGAAACTTCAAAGAGTTTTTTTACCAAACAGTTGACCCCAAAACAGTTTAAAACTTAATTCTCAAACCATGTTATTTTGTGAAGTCGTGTTTTGAGAACTCGCCTTTTAAGGATGAAGTTGTGTTTCGGAAACATGACTTTAATTAACTGGGAAAAATTAGACAGTTGAATCCTTTGATTTAAGCGAAGTTTTACTTTGGTCTCCATAATTTTAATTTCATCAATTTAAACTCTATACATGCAATTGCATTTTAATGTGGTCCCTCAATTAGTTACCGTATCCTAGCCGTACCCGTATCTGATACTCTAAAATTAATGAAAAATTAATGGGTAAATTATACAAATCGTCCATGTAGTTTACACGATGTGTCAATTTAGTCCAATAAATAACGGTTGTTAAGTTTAGTAGACAGAAAGTCAAATTATGTGTCAATTTGGTTTATATAGTTTACATAATGTGTCAATTTAGTCCTTATCAAAATCGAACAAATTAAAACAACATGGACCAAATTGACACATTGTGTTTCAAGCTCTCATAACTTGCTGGCAATTCCAGTTGGTATTAAACAAAAAAGTAATGTTGATGATATTGTTCAAAAGGTATAACTGTCTATTAATGCTTGGCGTTTAAAATCTATATCAATTGTTAACATAAGACATGCCATTTTGTTGACATTATTTGCCTAATTTTAGTGAATTCAGTTTCTTTAGAGAATTTGACAATTATGTTATTCCATTATGATGGGAACGTGGATGGATGGCGGGATCTTGAGTGGAGTAAGAAGGCCACACATATAGTTGCTCATAACCAAACAAAATGGTAAATTTTTTGTTGTTGTTGTTTAAGTTTGATGATTTTTTTTTAGTAAGCACTAGGATAAGTTTATGGATATATTTTTCTTACTATGGGATCTCAATGGTAGACTGATCAATTAGTGGTTCCTTCTATTGCCTTTATTGACAACTCATTTTTCTCCCCCCTCTTTCTCCTTTGATGTGGACTCCCTCCAATCTATCTACATGTATGCCAACAATTTTAATCCTAGAGTGGTGAGATAATGTTTTATTTTTATTGCAGGCGGTTTGCAAAGCGCTTTCTGCATCCAGCTGTTGTGTCTCTTTACGATTATATTTTTCTTTGGGATGAGGATTTGGGCATTGAGAATTTTCACCCGGAAGGTATAGTTCATGCAATTACTGAATTTCTTTCTTTGTTGTAGTTTGATGTTTTCCTTCTTAAAAAATGAATATTTGGTACAAATATTATTTTGTGAATGCATTAGTACAGATAGTTCTTTGTGAATACACCTTAATTAAAATTATAAAGTTGTTGGAATGTATGTGTGAAATTAGCAGATATGGTAACCACAGTCTTTCCATAGAACATATTGATTGAGTGGTAGTTCTTTCCCCCATTGCAGATACTTGAAAATTGTGAAATCAGAGGGACTGGAGATATCTCAGCCAGCTTTAGGCCCAAATTCAACTGAAATACATCACAAAATTACCGCACATGTACGAACGAATAAGTTTCATCGGTGAGTGGAGGGTGTTTGCAAAATTGTTGATATGATTCTCCATTTGAAGTCTTGTCATATTAATACTAGCATATTTTTACTTAATGCAGAAGAGTATGGGATGTTAGAGGCAGTGCAAAGTGTACAGAAGACAGCGAGGGGCCACCATGCACTGGGTTAGTTATCATAATACCTATATATTATGGCCATAATCATATTCTATTGTTCTCCTCTCTCTCTCTCTCTCTCTCTCTCTCTCTCTCTCTTTAAATTTTTGATTTTTTATAATTAATATTTTGTCTTGGTTAATTAATACTCAACTCAACTCAACATGACTGTCTCAATTACTTGTGGCCAGCTACATGGATCCATTTCCTCTAAATGGTTCTATTTTCTAGGTTAATAGTTGTGTTAATTCTCCTAATTATTTTCCTCTAAATGGTTCCATTTCCTCTAAATGGATCCATTTTCTTTTTAGCAAGCACCGGCCTCCATGCGGTAGAAAGAAAGTGTTGTGAATCACATTGCTTTTACTGTGAATTGCAGAGACAACAGAAGGAATCAAGCCGCGACCTTGAAAGGCTGGCTTCAACAAGAAAACGGCTTCATGAGAATTACCAGGAAGTTGAGAATAGATACTTTATTATATTTGGCTTTACTAGCATTCTATTTGGATTGTATTTTTATCATAAAAGAATTTTTTGTAATAACCTTCACATATGGCTCTAATTTTGAGACTCAAATGGAATGCCTAATTAAACTACAATGCTATATTGTTTGAATTCTTATCATTGCTATCTCTAGAGTGCTTAACGTTACACTTTATTTTATTTTTTTTTATTTTTAATTTTTGTGTGAAGGTAACAAGATGGTTGCCAAAAAATATTAGCATTTTTCTTTGTTTTTTGCGACGGCAAAATAGCGGTCGCCATAAGTAGTTTGGGCGGTCGCGAATAATTTGCGACCGTTGGTTTGCCGTCGCAAAAAGTATTTGCCACCCCCACATTCGCGACCCCCATGTGCCGTCGCATGGGCCGTCGCAAAAGGTCTTTTGCGACTGTATTTTTATTATTTGCGACGACTTGTAGCGGTCGCAAAAAGTGTTTTTTTTAGTAGTGTTTGGTTAAAATAAATAAATAATACGTATTTTCTCACCTGAGAAAAGAAAAATATTAGGGCAAAAGGGGTGATGTTCAATTGTCTAGATCACTAAGAAAAGAATGATTAATCTCAAACATCTCATTTTCATCAATATCAAAATATATGAAATAATTGTTTCCATTACTATCCCTAACTAAAAAAGTGGTACCGGGGATGAATTTTTGAATGTTTTTTATGCTAAATAAATGATCAACATTATTGTAATTAAAATTGTCGCTATTATTCTAACTATGAATGTTGTTATCCCTATTATTTTTATTCGGATCTTCACTTTCACTGTATTTTGAATAGGACCAAGACTATCCATTGATTTACTTAACCTACACCTGTGTTTTATTAATTTGTTTCCTTCGACAGTTATAAATTGAATCTATTTACTAATAATTATTTGAACTTAGACTATTAATTTGTAAAATAAATTTGATATTTTTAACAAATGTTTGAAAATTGGCTATTTCAACAAATGTTTAAACTTAAAAAGTTCTAAAACAAAAATACATATATATGTACTTTTTTTTAATCTATTTTTTTTCTTTATTATGTAATTAAATAATATAAAAATAAAATAAAATAAATATTTAGTGAAAATTACAAAACAAAAAAAAAAATCCTAGAGTTTGACATTTATAACAAAATAAACTCTGAATTTTTTTTTTGGTCAATTTAAACCCTAATTTTTTAATTTGTTTCAAATCTGAACTATTAACCTATTTTCGTTAAGTAAAATCAATAAAAAAAAAAATGACATTTTAGATTACATATTAATATTTATATATTAGTGGAGCAATATTAGACAAGTGTTGAGTACAATTCCTCATTTAAAGCCCAACTTAAAGTTTAAAAATAATATTATATGTACTAATTATTAGATCAATTAGTGTATTAAAAGATGATGTGACATAATTTTAAATTTTTTGAATATTTATAATTTATATAATGAGTAATAATATCATAAAATATGTTAATATACTAATTAGTATACCAATTGATGCATACCGAAAATTTAAACAAGCTAAAAACTTGAGCCCAACGCAATCTAATAAGCTAAGCCTTATTGGGCTGGGCTAAAATGGGCTGAGCGACCGGCGAGCCCATTACCAATGGACTCTCTCTCTCTCTCTCTCTCTCTCTATATATATATATATATATATATGTATGTATGTATGCAAAACCCTAGATCCCCTATAGATCTACCGAAGCGTTTGGGGAGCGATCGACTTGAATGAGAAGTGGAGAGCTTGAATCTACTGAAGTCGGTTCAGATCTCCTGCCGATGCTCCTTCGATCTTCACCGTCCATCGTTTTCTGTCGCAGATGATTTTGGCATCGTCACCAAAGTCCTTCTATATCCTCCGTTTGGTTTCCGAGAAACCTGATGGAAATGGGAAAAAAAATTTCTCGACAACCAAACGGCATTGTTGGAGAAAGATATAGATTTTGGGGATGATGCCAACATTTGCGACAGGTGGTGATGGAGAAATGGAGATCAGAGGCGTTTCGGGAAAATCAAATTTTGAATTTGACTTCATCAGGTTCTTCCTCTTCCTCTTCTGTTTTTCTCACTTGATGGATTAGCAGGTAATTTTGATATCTTTTGATTTTTCTATGTATGTTAATTTCTAGAAGTACTATATTTGATTGATTTTGGTTCAATGGAATGAAAACAATTTATAAATCGACTGTGTCTATGAATTTTGAAGTCTATGTCTATTTGGTAGTGAATTTGTAGATTGTATGCAACTAAGTATCAAAACTCTGTTTAGGGTTCTTAAGTGAGTGTTGTTTACAGGACAATGCACATATACATGTACATATATAGAGAACAATCAACAATGTTGGGGGCTTTTAAAAATGTACTTCTATTTGTATCGAACCAGACACGAGGATTTAACCCACCAACCTTGTGTCTGGTTTGCTACAAATGGGTGTTTTAGGGCTGGACCCAGTGGGGCTTGCAGGGGCGACCTCTGACCCAAAAATTTGAGAAAATCCCCCCTCAAATATAGTAGTATTAGTAATGAATTTTTTTAATTTATATAGGTTTTTTTTTTTTTTAAAGAAAATTTAAGATTATTTGACCTTTTATTTTTAAGTAACATTTGGTTAGACACTTTAACTTTGCCTTGTTGCAGAAAAAACACAGAACATATACCACTCAAATAAATAAGTGGCTTATTGTTTATTTCTCATGAACATTTCGTTGAACCTCCACTTTAGCTATGAATTGAAGAATTGAATAAGTGGGCACTTCTTCATTGGTTCTTTAAGAATTGAAGATATTTGTAGAATTGAACTATCAGCTTAAGAAGAATGCAATTGAGTTACTTGTTCTTAGCTCTAGGCTCTGCTTAAGATACTAGGGATGGTTATATGTCTTTTAAAATTGAAAATATTTGCAAGTTTGCAAATAAATTTTATCTCAATGACTTCACTGAGCAAGAAAATTGAATTTGAAATTTCAATTGCAAAATTATGAGATTGGTGTGCTTAAACATTGCTAGGGGTGGCAATACTAACCCATACCCATGAAACTGACCATTAATAACTATTGTCAAATCGTCCAAACCTGCCAAAATTGTTTAGTGGATTGTAATTGGGTTACACAAATGAGCTCTCGCTTAATATGTGGGTTGGAAATGGGTGCTTGTAAGTTGTCGGCTTGGTCACGGGTTGGAACAAAAATTGTAGCTATACGACGCTAACCACTAAACCACAGCTTGTATTGTTTTTATAAGATATTTTTTTTATACACACCATTTGAGTATAGAATTTCAAGTTTTTACAAGATATCTCTTCTTATTTTTTTTGTTTTCTAATTATGTGTGCTTTTTCTTTTTTGTTTCTTTGTCTTTTGGAAATTCTTGATATTAAAAAGAAAGCTAAAATATTATTTTTGTGTTTCAACTATTTGCTTATTGTACTTGCGTGTTTCAACAATGAAATCCTTATTGCTTGCTTTCAATTTATGTTAAACTCTTTTGATATCAGAGATCTAATATCTCTTTTTCTTTTTTACTTTATTTTTTGTCTTTCTTTTGCTTCTTATATACACCATTTGAGTATATAATTTTTTAGTTTTTCAAGTTTTTACAAGATATCTCTTCTTATTTTCTTCTTTTCTAATTATTTGGGCCTTTTCTTTTGCAAATTCTTGATATTAAAGAAACCTAAAATATTTCTTTTGATATCAGAGATATCTAAGGCCTCTTTATCTTTTTCTTTTTCCCTCTATTTTTCTTGTTATATATACCCTTGGAGTATAGAATTTCTAGTTTTTCAAGTTTTTACAAGATATCTGTTCTTTTTTTATTCTTTTCTAATTATATGGGCCTTTTTTTATTTCCTTTTCTTTTGGAAATTCTTGATATTAAAAAGAAAGCTAACATATTATTCTTTTTGTGTTTCAGCTATTTGTTTATTGTACATGAGTGTTTCAACTATGAAATCCTTACTGTTTCCTTCAATTTATGTTAAATTCCTTTGATATTAGAGATCTAAGATTTCTTTTTCCTTTTGACTTTATTTGTGTCTTTCTTTTTCCTCTATTTTTCTTCTTATATGTACCATTTGAGTATAGAATTTCAAGTTGTTACAAGATATCTTTTCTTATTTTCTAATTATATAATCCTTTTCTCTTTATTTCTGTCTTTCGGAAATTCTTGATATTAAAAAAAGATAAAATATTATTCTTTTTGTGTTTCAATTATGAAATCCTTATTGTTTCATTTCAATTTACTTTAAATTCTTTTGATTTCATAGATCTAAGATCTCTTTTGCTTTTTGAATTTATTTTTGTTTATATTTTTCCTTTTTCTTTTTATTTACTTCAAATATAAAATGCATGTGTAATACATGTACATCATATGTAAAAATGTATGTATATTTATGATAATAAATCCTAGCTTCTTTTTTTCTCCCTTCTTGTGGGAATACATGACTATTTATGTATATATAATGTATACAAATCACATGTAAAATATTGGTCCAAAAAAAAAATGATATGTAAGAGAAAGATGCCTATACAGTTAAAATAGAGTTCAAAAGTTGAATGGATAAGCTTGGGTTGTGTTGATTGACCACTTAACTTGTTGACATAAATTGAATCCATTCGAACCTCCCAAAACATTGCTCCCTCCAAAAATCACCAGAAGATATAGTAACTGTTTCCTTGTATCATCTTCTTTATGAGAGTGGGCCAAAGCCATCTCTTATTATATCCAACACTCTATGGGCCTGTTTGGTAGGGCTTATAAGCTACTTATTTCAGCTTTTAGCTTAATTTAAGCTATTTTGTTGTGTTTGGTGTAGCTTAAGGCCTCGTTTGGGAACCCTCTTTTTTAGCCAAAAAGCCAAAAAGTTACTAAATTAGCCAAAAAGCCAACAACCCATACCAAAAAGTCCAAGATTCTCTTTTCTCTCTACTTTTTGCACATCTTTTCGTAAAAAGCCAAAAAGTTATCCCAAACATACTAGTTTTTTTTAGATTATATTTTAGCCAAATAGCCAAAAAGTTATTAAATTAGCTTGTTCCCAAACGGGGCCTAAGAATACATATTATAGCTTTTGTAAGCTAAAAATCAACTTTTTCTTGAAGTGTCTGTTAGGGTGCTTTTCTAAATCAACTTAAACGGCAAGCTGGGAAGGAAGGGGTAAATTAACTTAAATGTCCCTCATCAACTTCAAGTATTACCAAAACACCAATATATAAACCCCTAATCTCAATCACTGTTTACTTCTTTGAGAGACAAAAACTTGAGAGGTGATTTCCGGTGAGCTCTCTCTCTCTCTCTCTCTCTCTCTCTCGATCTGACAATGAGGGCTGCTGGCTAGGGTTTTGCAAGTGAACCATAGCTAGCTCTCTCTCTCTCTCTCTCTCTCTCTCTTCGCAATCGCGGCAAATCTCTCTCTCTAGTGTTGTTCGTGTCTGCAATCGACTTAAAACTTTTCAATGTCAGCAAACAAACCAAAGCTCTCGCTTACGAACCTCTCGTCACCACTGCCATCGCGATTGTGACCTGAAACCTAACCACCGCCATCGTGATCACGATCTGCTCCGTGCTTTCTCTCTCCACCACCATCGCAATCACGATCTGCTTTGTGCTCTCTCTCTCTCTTTGCGATCGCGATTGCGATTTGAAACCCTAACAACTGCCATCCCTCAATCTGCATTGTTTGTCGCCGTCACCGTCGCAATCACGATCTGTGTTGATCTGCGTTGAAACCCTAGCCACCGGTGGCTGTTCGTAGGTGGCGTTGAAACCCTAGAAAAAAAATTGAAAAAAAAAAAGAAAAAATTAATTTTTAGAATTAATAAAAACAGAATTAATATTTAATATGAAAAAATTTTAAAAAATTACTTTTCAAAATTAATATTTAACACAATTTATTTCAATTAATATTTACTTTTCATAATTAAAAAAATTACTTTTCAGAATTAATATTTATTTTCAAAATAAAATGAAAAACAATTTATTTCAAAAAAAAATTAATTGTAATGAAAAATAAAAATAAAAACAGAATTAATTTAAATTGATATGACAACATTACACAGAATTAATTGAAATAAAATAATATGTAATGACATCACAAAATTAATTGAAATAAATTGATATTACAACATTACAAAATTAATTGAAATAAATTGATATTACAACATTAATTAAAATAATATGTAATGACATCACAGAATTAATTGAAATAAAATAATATGTAATGACATCACAACATTAATTGAAATAATTGATACTATTAATAATTTTAGTATTAATTGATGCTAATTAAGCCATTAATTTTATACTAATTGATACTATTAATGAAATGGTAATTTTTGTAACTTTATTAATGAAATAATTTTTTTAAATTAAAACTGAAACTATTAATAATTTTAGTATTAATTGATGCTTATTAAGCCATTAATTGTCACTAATTAATTTATAATGAAAAAAATGAAATAATTTAATAATAATTGAAACTATTAATAATTTTAGTATTAATTGATGCTTATTAAGCCATTAATTGTCACTAATTAATTTATAATGAAAAAAATGAAATAATTTTATACTAATTGAAACTATTAATAATTTTAGTATTAATTGATGCTTATTAAGCCATTAATTGCCACTAATTAATTTATAATGAAAAAATGAAATAATTTTATACTAATTGATATTATTAATGAAATAATAATTTTTGTAATACTAATTATATTAACTTTTATTAATGAAATAATTTTTTTAAAATTAAAACTGAAAAAAATGACAAAATAATCATTTTTATATCATACAAGGGCAAAAATGACAATTACATAGTAAAAGTTATTTTACAGCTTATTAACCAAATACTACTCTGCTGCTTAAATCTATAATCCCACAGCTGCACCAAACATGTTAACAGCTCATGTTCATAACTATAAGTCATAATCTGCTAAGTTATAATCTATAATCACTTTTTCAAAACTTTACCAAACAGGGCCTATGAATACCAAACCTACAGCTACAAAAACCCTTGTGGGAAAAAAGTTGCTTTCCTCAAATATTAGTTCCCTCAAGTAACTCGTCAATGTGGTGATTCATGGGTAATAACAATGGGTGTTTAAGAAATGTTAAGTGTTGTTTCTCACTTAAACCAAGAAAAAAAACAGTGGGTAGGAGAGATACAATTACAAGAGAGAGATTTTATTTATGATCTTACCATACAAGTATTTTGTTTATTATGATCTTGCATTTTTTTTAATGCCTGTATCTGTTTGGTAGTGTAGCAAGTGTCGTAATTTTTTTACACAATAATTTCACTAAAATATTAACCTTGAGGTTCTTTAACACAAGCAACCATAGT
The DNA here is from genome assembly GCA_030407325.1 of Camellia japonica. Classification (NCBI taxonomy): domain Eukaryota; kingdom Viridiplantae; phylum Streptophyta; class Magnoliopsida; order Ericales; family Theaceae; genus Camellia; species Camellia japonica. Next base: position 44,430,624 of record JAPPVO010000007.1, read on the forward strand.
TCACACGCACAAACTCCAAATTTTTATAAATTCATAATAGAGATTAACTTACTGTTATGGTAACAAGTCAAGTGTAGAGATGGAAATCAATTGAACGTGACCAGCCTTATTATTATTATTATTTTATGGTTTTCATGCTTGGAGTTTACATGGACATGGCACCTTATCATTCCAGCTATTGACTTGTTTTTTGATGGACTAGTCCATTGAAAAAGTGTATAGATTGCCTATATTTTGCAAGCGTTGGTGCTCTTCAAATTCTCAATTGAGTTTGGTGTTCAATTATGTATCATATGATTGTCATTATGATTTCATCATATATTGTTTCATGTAAGATGTCCATCAATAGTATAATAGTCATAACAAGTCATATTATGAGTGTATCCTAAACTTTTTCCCCTAGTTCGTGTGGATGGTACGAATTAATTCATTTATGTTTTTATATATTAGTGTTTTTGGTTGATAATTGCTTTCATAATGTGATTTATTTTTGACTGATTGGGTGGTTGAGGCTTGTTTTTAATAGCTGGAAAAAAGAAAGATGAGAAAAAGTGGTCTTATATACAAAATCTAGTAAAAACAAAAGCATAAAGGTGTTATGACGACTTTTTAATGGTCGTTACATAACATTAGCAGCCATTACGGTTGTGAATTTGTCACACTGCTATAGCCGTGGCCATAACAGGTAACTTAACCACTGAAACTACTATGTAAATGTGTTGTTATAACAGTTGCTGAGAATTTTTAATGCCTTGAGTAGAAGTAACAGTGTACCTAACATGTTTGCAAAATTGCCTCCCTAAATATGTAGTTTATCAGACTTGAAATCTCAAGAAATTTTCCTAAAAAATTTACTCCCATGAAAAATTAAGTCTTGTAGCAGAGAGAGAGAGCTTTTGTTATGGATCTAAATGCACTTTTTACCTTAACCAATTTTGCTATCCTCCTACTTTGAATCCACTATTGGTTTCCTTGTAACTGTTGTTTAATTTCTATCATCTTCTCGTGGCACTATTCTCTCTCTCTCTCTCTCTCTCTCTCTCTCCTTGTGTAATTACTGTTGTTTTATTTCTATTTTCTTTTCGTAGCACATTCTAACATTCATCTCTCTCCTATCTGAATAACTGAATTCTGCTGGGATTGGTCCGATAATTTGTAGAATTGTCGTCTTATCTCCTTATGCATGTTCATGCTCTATGCTTAATGATGGGAAATGGGCAACCATTCTAACAGATAATTGAAACAACCTTGATTTGTGTATGTATCAAAAGCTTTGCTATGCTTTTGTAGTCTCCTTCCCCCCCCCAAAAAAAAAAAAATAAAATAAAATAAAATAAAAATTAGAATGCTTGTTCCATAAACAAGAAGAGAAAGAACAAGAAAATGAGAAACTGGTTAAATTATATGCTTATTTTGTACCAATTAGTATATTAACTAGTGTATCAATTGATGATATAGTATAATTTAAGAGATTTTTGATATTTGTAATGTGATTAATGAGTAGGGTTAATAATAATATTATAACTAGTGTTGGTATACTAATTAATACAAGTATCACCACCGTTTTCTACTATGCTTCCAACTACACCTAACGTGCCACATTATTTTGTATCATCAATATGAGCTTTTGAAAAAGAATTTAAGATGGTAGATAGGCCGTTGAAAATGAACTCAAAATTGGTACAACATGTTGGTGGTTTAACCATCATTCAGTGTCTCAATCTAAAATGTAGAAAATGATCAGACTCTGCAGACCCATAATAGCACCATTTGGATTTGAAACTTATTTCAAATTTGTTTTATTTATTTATTGGAACGGATGATCTAGGGTTCATGATGGTTCACATTCTTGCCTTTTCTTGATTGATGGTTTTTAAATGTATATCTTTTTGCCATTCTTTTGATAATTTGTATTTGCATGAAATATCAGTCCTGACTTCTGTTGCTATCATTTTTCCTTGTAACTTATTGTTGAGTGTTGCCATTGCCTACTTGTGAAAAACAAGGACAAATTTACATTAAGGTCTCATTTGGTAATATCATTTTTGGCTTAAAAATAAAAAAATCACTAAAAAAATAAAAAGTCAATAATTTATACCAAAAAGTCAAAAATTTTCTTTTCTCTTTACTTTTTGCATATCTGTTTATAAAAAATTTAAAAATTATCTCAAACATACTAGTTGTTTTTACCTCATATTTTGATCAAAAAAATTATTAAAATAGTCTGTTTCCAAAATAGGCCTAAAAAAAGGTAAAAACAAAAAATCAAAATCCATGATTTCCTACTATTTGTTTGTATATGGCCTTTTGTTTTTCAAAATGTAGAAGAGATGGATTCCTTGAAAGCTACACAGCTCGGTTCTCATGTTCAAGCTTGTATTATTAGGACGTGAAAATTAGATTTGCTCTTTGTTAACTCAGGTAAACAATTCAAGAGAGGGGGAATTGAATTTCTAAATAAATTGTTAAATTAAAATTTAACATAAATAATAAATAAATAAAAATGCTCAACACTATAAAATAGAGTAATGAAATAAAGTAAGTAAAGGGAAGAGAAAACAAACTCAGCGATTTATAGTGGTTTGGCATAATAGGGTTTACGTTTACTTCTCAAGTTCCTCTTTGAAAATTCTCCACTATTCTTCAAATAGTAACTACACCATTAGTTTCACGAGTGCTAGTGAATTTTTACAATAAGTGACCAACTTTAATCACTCCAATCAACTAGTTTAGAATCCGATACCTAGTCACACCTCATTAAGTGATTTTATTTCAAAAATCACTCACAAAAATTCTCTTTTTTACAAGAATAATAAGAGGATAGAAATCTTTTTACAATTTTATTCAAACTCCCAACAAATTTTCTCTCAAAAAAAATAATAAATCATTAAAAACATACAATACAATATTTGAGAATATTTCAATATCATAGATTTTTCTCTTCTCCACTTTTTTTTTTTTTTTTTCAAGCAAAATATTTCTTTTATAACTAAAAAATATATTTATTGGAGAAGGGAGATGCTCCTCTTCTGACTTTTGCACGCTGCTCAGATCACGGGGAGGCAGTTCAACGTTCCACCTACTTCAACTTTTTCTATTTCAAATTGCGGGAGAAGTTTCAAATTATAGACAAAAAGTCGCTTTTGATGAATAGTAAAATTTGAAATTACAAGTCAAAAGTCACTGTCAATGAATAGTGAAATACTATTTACACAATAATTTTTCTATTACAACTTATATGATGCACAGTAAATTTACTATTCTTATTTCAAATTACGTACAATAACTTACAATATATTCAAAGAATGAATAGTGCTCAATTTATCATAAATAGTAATTTGTCTGATTTAATGACTAATACTCTTATATGCATCACATTAATATGCTGTAGACAAAAACATATCTTTGCAAATAATTATATCTAATTTTGTATCAAAGATATAAAGAGTAAATATTAAATAAATTCATAATTTGTCCAAAATAGTTTAGACATCATCAAAATCAAATCATTGGAATAACAATCTCTCCTTTTTTGATGATGACAATACATGTATAGATTTGACACAAGATCAAAATCATCCATTAATATCATTTGAATTTTTGCAACATCAAATATTTGATAATTAAAGTTCAAACTCATATTTTTCTAACCCCTTTGACATTATCAAAGCATTATAGATAATGAAAAGTTTTTGTGCCCAAAACAAAAATCATATGAACACATTTGATCAATTTTTCAGAGATATATCAAATAATCTGATTTGACAAAAAAAATGTAATAGTATTTCTTATTTCTCTCCCGTGATCATTGTCGAGATTTGTTATCATTGGCGGTAAAAAAAATTGTGCGGCGACACCTAAGATGTTGACTAACAAAAGATTTGAGCAGATATGTATCGATTATTGTATCTGTGGTGTGTATAAAAATTGACATAGATGATGCGCAGAGATACGAATCCTTCAAGTGTTTTTAGTAAAAAAAAAATTGTTTACAATCTATGTAATCATGTCATTCCTTACCTTGTCCATCAATGGTTCTGACTTAAATGAGGTACCTAAGATTCAAGCAAATAAAAGGTTACCCATAGAGAATTCACATGCTATTTCAGTAATTGAAAGTCCTAGTATATTTGGTAATCGTAATGATATTGAGGTTATTCACAATGCTATGACTCTTAGTACTCAGGCAATAACTGCGGTTTCCAATATGGCTCGTTGACTTCAAGCAAGAATCCAAGAGAATCAGCGATTAAAAGAAAAGGTGATCTATTTAAAGCTAAAACTTGTCAGACGAAGATAAATCTAGATAGAAAAAATTCACAGTTGGAGAATGCAGTGCAATATTATGCAACCATTATAATGCCAACATTTACAGAGATCGAAAATTGGGAGGTTCAAGTTCAGGAGGCTTAAGTTCGAGAGGCTCATGAAAAGCTATTGAGAGAAATTAAGTGCAAAAAATTTGTGAAACCTTCTTAGGACTCGCATATAATTTAGAAATATTTTCTCCCTCTAAAATAAAAATGCAAGCATTTATTTATTTTTTCTTTGTCAAAATTTTCTCCTTTAACATAAAAAGAATTTTTTGGTGCAGATAAAGAATAAGAAAAAAAAAATTCCTTTGATAATTTTATAAAACTCTCCCTGAAATCATGTATATAATCAAAATATAAAAACTCTCGCTAAGAGTGTGCTTCCTTGTCTGTTTCATTCTCAAAATATCACATAATTGGAGTCTCCTCCTAAAGTAATGCGGAAAAAAAAATAAAAATTATACATATGATATAAATTTGAAGAAATATATTATCAATTTATAATACCAAGAACCATTAAGATCCTCCTAACACAACTACAAAGAGTGGATTAACATAAAAAGAGAAGACACATAAAACCAATTACTTCATACCAGGTACAAGCAATTGATATAAAAAGAAAAAAGAGTTTGTAGCAAATATAACTATAAAAGAAATATTACACATTGTAAAAATAAATTTAGTACTTTGATAGGGAAATGATGCTGGTGGATGTAAGGATCGATGACGAAGATAAAGATTAGCGACGATGGTGAAGATCTGTGGCGATGTTGAGAATCAGAGATGATAGTGAAGATCTGTCATGGATTTTGTGTGGATCGGAGATGATTTGGGTAGATAATGGTTCTGATGGAGGTGGTATCGAAGAATGGGAGAGAGCAAGAGCGAACAAGAGAGAAAAACAGAGAGAGAAAAAAACGAAGAGTAGGTGAGAAAGAGAGAGAAAGAATTTATAAAGAAAATGATTACATAAAAACGTTAGAGTTTATTTTTACTTTAAGATTACTACTACTCCATTTCTATTGTGACTTTAAAAAAAATATCAATCATAGTACACATTATTCATATTTATACATTTTATAAGATGTAATCATATCAAGTGATACATTTGACAAGAAGTGCACAATCAAATTTTTAGATTTTTCAAAATATAGCAAAGAGCAACATATATGTGAGACTCTATATAGTGTAAAATAGAAATATGGCCAAAATCAACAAGATAGCCGGTGGAAATGGCCCAGAGAAAAGAGAGAGAGAGAGAGAGAAAGTTAGGGCTTTGATATTGGTCCTATAGGTCTGTAAAGCCATAGAAAGTATTTTAAAATAATAAAAAAAAATAAAAAACCCACAGAATAAACATCACATGGAAGTATTCGTCATACCAAGTTCAATTATAATATAACAAAATTGTTCTTCATTAACAGGCTTGGTAAATATGTCAGCTAATTGGCGATGTGTAAGTACAAATTTGAGTTCAATGTCACCTTTGAGTACATGATCTCTTCAAAAATGATGTCTTACTTCAATGCGTTTAGTGTGTGAGTACTGAATAGGATTTTTAGAATGGTTAATGGCACTTGTATTGTCACATTTTATAGGAATATGGTCAAAATGAATTTCAAATCTTAAAGTTGTTACTTCATCAAAAGCAATTGTACACAATAACTAGTGGCGACAATGTATTTTGCTTCAAGAAAATGACAAGTGTCATTAGTGTTTTTATGATCAAGTCATCTCGCAAAGTCAGCATCCAAGTAATCGAAAAGTTCAAAAGTGGTTCCCTCAAGATACTATAAACCCAAATTTGGAGTGCCAACAAGATATCTAAAAATACGTTTGACTGTGGTGATGTGTAACTCTTTAGGTGCATATTGAAAATGTACACATATACATACACTAAACATCATGTCAGGTCTACTTATAGTAAGATAAAATAAGGAGCCGATCATACCTCGATATTTCTTTTCATCTACCGATTTACTTTGCTCATCTTTGTCGATTTTGATTGATGTGCTCATTGGAGTTGTTGCAGGCTTTGATAATTCCATTTCAAACCTTTTGAGTAAATCCTTGATGTATTTCACTTGATTTAAATGTATCTTATCCTTAGTTTGTTTGATTTGTAGTCCAAGAAAGTAATTTAACTCCCCCATCATACTGATTTTGAATTCGCCCTATATATTCTTGGCAAACTCTTTGCACATATTTTCATTAGTAGCACCGAATATAATATTGTCAACATAAATTTGAACAATAAGTATATCTTCCTGTTTGGTTTTTATAAAAAGAGTTATATCAATCTTTCCTCGAGAAAAACCTTTATCAAGTAAAAATTACTTAATCTTTCATACCATGCTCTAGGAGCTTGTTTTAAACCCTATAAAGTTTTTGAAAGTTTGAAAACATGGTCCACGTATTTATGATTTTCAAAATCGGAAGGTTGTTCAACATAAACTTCCTCCGAAATATACCTATTTAAAAAACCACTTTTAACATCCATTTGATATAATTTATAATCTTTAAAACACGCAAAATCAAATAACATTCTAATAATTTTAAGTCTAGCAACCGGTGCAAAAGTTTCATCAAAATCAATGCTCATCTTGATTATAACATAGGGCTACTAATCTAGCTTTGTTTCTAGTAATAACTTCGGATTCATCTATTTTATTTCGAAAAAAACTCATTTTGTACCAATAACAAAATGATCCTTAGGCCGAGGGATCAAAAACCAAATTTCATTTCTTTCAAACTGATTTAATTCTTCGTGCATTGCTAAAATCCAGTTTTCATCATTTTCAACTTCTAAAAACGATTTTGGTTCTATTTGCAAAACAAAGGCTGAGTTACCACAAATATTTCTAATAGAGGAATAAGTTTTTATATCTTCTACTACATCACCTATGATAAGGTCTTTAGGGTGGCCATGGGCATACTTCCATTCCTTTAATAGATTTGATTCGTTTTCTAGATAGGCATATTCTTCTTGAAGATTCTCCATTGTGATTTCTTCTTTATATTTAGGAGATGGGTTTTGTTCATTTTCTGTTATGTAAGTGTTCTCCGTTTTTGGTTATGTTTCTGTAGTATCATCACTTATAGGATTCTTGGAAACAATGTTGCTAGATTTATCAAAAGCAACGTGTACAGATTTTTCAACAGTAAAGTTCTTTTATTGAATATTCTATAAGCTTTACTAGAATTCGAATAACCAAGAAATACAGTTTCATCTGATTTAGCATCAAATTTTCCTAAGTTGTTTTATTGTTATTCAATATAAAGCATTTATAATCAAAAGCACACAAATGGCTAACATATGGGGTTTTCTTAATAATAGATCTAATCTTAGCACAGTTTACAATATAACATGCAATCTTAACAGTTTCAGTCCAAAAATATTTAGGTAAATTATTCTCACAAAGCATAGTACATGCTATTTCTTCAAGAGTTCTATTTTTTCTTTCAACAATACTATTTTGTTGAAGAGTTCTAGATGCATAGCGACAAAAAAAATTGATTTTTCAACCATACCATCCGTTACTGTTGGATTTTGTCTTGAAACATACCTACAAAAATTTGATTTTCCATTGGTACTCATGCTTTTTTGAGTTCGTAAAAGTTAGAATTTGACACACTTGAAATGTCTTTAGGAACTCATATCTTTTTAATTTTAGCAAAATACTTTCTTTTAACAAGACATGAAGATGAAATATGACATTTTTTACCACAAAAATGACATATGATATGAGAGTGTCTAGAAGATACATGAACAAAATCATTTTTGAAAGATTTTCCTTTTGAAAAAGGTTTATACCCAATTCCGGCTCTACCAAATGTACGATTTTGACTTTTAAGAAATTTATCTAAAGTATCTCTTCCTTTAGTAAATTTTGAAAGAATATTTTTCAAATCTTCTATATTTTCGTTCAAAACAACTTTCTTCTTTTTTAAAGAATCATTTTTGATTTTCAAATCATTTAGTTCCTTTTTTCAAAATAGGAGATTCTTTCGATTTTAAAATGTCATTTTCTTCTTTTATCTTTGAAAAATCTTTTTATAACATTTCAATTTTATTAGATAAAGATTCTTTTTCCTTTGTTGAACTTGAAAGCATCTTTTTAAGAGCAATATTTTTAATATCAAGTTTTCTAAGTTCATCATGCAAATCTTCAAACGCGACTTGTAATTCATCGAAAGAATAAGATTCATTGTTTACTTTATCATTATCTCCAATTGCCGTTAGGCATAGGTTAGCAATTTCATTATTGTTATCATTGTTTTTTGAGTCACTTTCATCACTATCTCCCCATGCAGTAATTATGACTCTTCTTTTGTCTTTCTTGTATTGTTTTTTGATTTCCCAACAATTAACATTGATGTGACCAGGCTTATTGCATTCATAACAAGTGATTTAAGTTTTCTTGTTATTTTCTCCTTTTACAAAATATTTTCTACTATGTTTTCCTTTGTTAAAATCTCTTTTGAAAAATCTTCTTCCTCCTTGTTTCTTTTTCATATATTTTTGAAACTTTTTTGTTAAGAAGGCCATTTCTTCATCATTATATTTTGAATTATCTTCATCCACTTCTTCATGAGTAGCAATGGATTTGAAAGCTATTCCATTCTTTTTCTTGTTGTCTCATTCTTCATCCCTTTCTTGCATAATAACTCATATATGAGAAGAGATCTCATTAGTTCGTCTAGACTTAGCTTTGATAAATCATTGGCTTTTATGATGGCGATGACTTTTATCTCCTAACTTTTAGGCAATAACCTAAGCACTTTTCTTACAATTTCAACATTAATATATATTTTACCAAGAGATTTTAAACCATTTAGAATATCTGTAAAATGAGTAAACATTTTAGTGATAGTTTCATCAGATTTCATCTTAAAGAGCTCATAGTTATGGACTAACAAACTTACTTTAGACTCTTTAACTTGGTCTGTTCTCTCATGAATCACTATGAGTTTATCCCAAATTTCTTTTGTTGTCTCACATGTGCAAATTCTATTGAACTCGTTGGCATCTAAGGTATAATACAACATATTTATGGCTTTAACATTGGCTTGAGCAATTTTCAGATTAGTTTCCATCCACTCACTCTCTGTTGTTGGTATCTTTTGGCTATCTACAGTTTTGATATGAAATTTTGGACTATTACAAATGATTTTCCAACTCTCATAATCGGTAGATTGTATGTGTATGGTCATCTTGATTTCCAATAACTAAAGTTTGTGCTGCTAAACAATGGTGGTTTATTGGATGCTTGTTCCTCAGGTAATGAATAATTAGGAGTTGTCCTAATCTACTCTAAAGCGGTTAAATCACTAAAATTAGAATCTTCGCTCTGATACCAATTATAAACCTAAGTAGGCAACCTAAGAGGGGAGGTTAATTGGGTTTCTAAATAAATTGCTAAATTAAAATTTAACGCAAATAATAAATAAATAAAAATGCTCAATAATATAAAATAGAGTAATGAAATAAAATAAGTAAAGGGAAGAGAAAGCAAATTCAACGATTTATAATGATTTGGCACAACCAGGTCTACGTCCACTCTTTAAGTTCCTCCTTGAGAATTCTTTACTATTCTTCAAATAGTAACTATATTACTAATTTCACCGATGCTAGTGAAACTTTACAACAAGTGATCAACTCTAATCACTCCAATCAACTAGTTTAGAATCCAATGCCTAATCACACCTCATCAAGTGATTTTATCTTAAAAATCACTCACAAAAACTCCGTTTTTAACAAGAATAATAAGAGGATAGAAAATCATTTTACAATTTTGCTCAAACTCTTAACAAATTTTCTCTTAAAAGAAATAATAAATCACTGAAAGTATACAACATAATATTTGAGAATACTTCAATATCACAGATTTTTCTCTTCTTCACTTCATATTTTTCTCCAAGCAAAATACTTCTTTTATAGCCAAAAAAATATATTCGTTAGAGAAGGGTGACACTCCTCTTCTAACTTTTGCGAGTTCAGATCTTCAGCCGCGTTTTCCTACGGCCTGTCCTGCAGCGCCCCAAAACGACGTCGTTTTGGGGCGAGATTTCAATTTAAAAAAAAAAAAAAAGACAGAACATGAGCAACAGAGGGAGGAGAAGAAAGAAGAGAGAAGAAGAAAGAAAGGAGAAGAAGAGAGGAGAAGAGGGAGGAGAAGAAAGAAGGCAGCACGGCAGGCGACAACCTTTGGCCTCCCTTCACCCATGGCGCCACCATCTCCTCACCATCGCCACAACCCATCTGTATATATATACATATATATCTCCGATTTTTGAACCTCAGATTTTTTTATTGTTTTTTTGAATGGTTATTGTTGTTTGGGTGTTTGAAGTGTTTGTATTGTTGTTCAAAAATCTGAGATGTATGTATACATCTAGAAATGTATGTATACATCTGGGTGTTTGAAGAAGAATATGAAGAAGAGTTGATCCATTTCTGGGCTACATCGAAATTGATTTTAAGAAAGAAAAAATAAAAAATAAATAAAAAAAAGGGATTTTGGAAGAAGGGTTTTGGATTTAGGAGGGAGAAGATAACTGGGTTGTGTTTTTGTGTTTTGATTCAAGGGAAGATGAAAAACCCAATCTTCATAATCAAAGAGATCATCCCAATGAAAGCCTCCCAACAGCTCCTTCCAACATATCTAGATTTTCTTTTTGTTTAATTTGATATAGACCCAACAAAACTTAGTTGCAGTTCACTCCCTTCTTCTCCCCTCTTCTCCCTTCCTCTCTCTCTTCTTCCCCTCTCCTCTGGTTTCTGTTCTGCTTCTTTTTTTCTTTTTTTTAAATTGAAATCTCGCCCCAAAACGACGTCGTTTTGGGGCGCTGCAGGACAGGCCACAGGAAAACGCGGCCGAGGATCCGAACTCTAACTTTTGCACCCTGTTCAAATCAAGAAGAGACGGCTGAAAGTTCCACGCGGCTTCAGCTTTTTATCTTTCAAATTGCAGCGGAAGTTTGAAATTATAAGCAATCACTTTCAATAAATAGTAAAATTTGGAATTATAGGTCAAAGGTTGCTTTCGATAAATAATAAAATACTATTTGCACAATAATTTTTTTATTAAAAATTATATGATACACAGTAAACTTTACTATTCATATCTCAAATTATGCATAGTAACTTACAATATATTCAAAGAATGAATAGTGCTCAATTTATCATGAATAGTAATTTATCTGATATGATGACTATTACTCTTATATGCATCACATTAATATGTTATAACAAAAACATACATTTGCAAATAATTATATATAAGTTTGTGGCAAAGATAAAAAGAGTAAATATTAAATAAATTCATAATTTGTCCATATAAATTTAAACATTATCAAAATAAAAATCAAATCATAGGAATAACACTTATCTATCTATTTTTATTATATAAAACGTGGATTCCATTTTTTTGCCCGTTAGTGTAAAGATGTTAAAGTTATTTTAGAAATTTTAGGATAATTTCTGCATAATTTCACTTCTAAAAGGGAAAAAGACGAGAGAGCTGTGTGGAGAGATGACTAAGTTGACAAACAAGTAGACCAAATGATTTAAAGAGATACTATTGCTGCTATAAAGCAAGAGGCAAGAATGTGGGCTTCCCAACATTTCCTCCACCCATATAAGAAGACTTAAAAAGTAGTCCTGAAAGTTCATGGAAATAATGTCAGCCCTCCATATACTCATAGGACTTTCTTTTGACTATTTATCATATGATTTGAAGAACTGATTAGTTTAAGATAGTGAAATCACTTTTTATGTATGCAGTGCCATCATCATAGTCTCTCTTTTTATTTTTTAGATTTATTAGACTTAAGGAGACTTTTTACCAATGTCATGCCTAAACACCAGATATTCCTAAATCTAGATTTTAGACTCAAACGTTCAATAAGAGTGTGGGACACCTCTTAAACACCCATATATATTGCATATTGGATAATATTTTTTGATAAAATATTGTCAATTATTTAGGAATATACTTCAATTTATATCTTCTATTCGTTCAGGAAGAAATGTTTAGTTGCTAATGTAATTGTCTTCTTCTTCAAATATTATATAAAATTAGAGAATTTAATTGAGTTTTTACACCCTTAAACTTGTCATATCTAGTGGATACAAGTATAAATGGAAAGAAGTAGAAGAGTTCATATAACACATTTGTTAACCTAATGTCTATTTTAGTGCTTCAGATTGCAATATACAATTCTTCTATTGAATGCACTCATGCCAATTGACAAAGAAGCCAACCCACCACCCCTCACCATCCTATACAGGTACCTTCATTGGATCTTTAGAAAAGTATTTAAAGATAGTTGCTTTCACTAGTATTATAATATATCATGAAAACAGTGACATTTGAAGAAATTTTTAGTATGTAGGACATAGTAGCAGAAGTGATGAATGTGTGTTGTCACTACCACTATTGCTATGAATAAAAAAAAACAAATAAAGTTGTCTCCATTAACTTGGGAGCTTCATAGTGTTCACTCCGAAAGTTCCGTGAAAGCTCTTCTAAATCTTTCATTTTCATGGACAGCCTTGTTCTTGGTAATATAAACTAGTTTTATGAGTGAAGAGATGATATACGATCAGTATCTTCTACAACGAAGTAGAGACGTGGACATAGGACATATTATTTTGAAAAAAATTAGGATGCCTACATGGTGAGCAAATTTTTTAAATATTTTTACTGTTTATGTATATAAATATAAATTTAGGACATAGAAATACACGAGGCATCAATATATATGTAGATGTATTTTTTTTGTTTTTTAACTTCTACCCTTCTTTGTTTTGTATAGTTTAAAATAGAGAAAAACACTAAGTTGCCAAATGTGACCGTAATATAAATATGAGGTTCAACTACAAGTTCTTTCATAGGATTCCACACACAAGCACACAGTGCACCAAAATCTACGAGTTCTTTCATAGGATTCCACACACAAGCACACAGTGCACCAAAATCTACAATGGGAGCTAGGCTAACTGCTTTTGAGAATAGGTCTACAGTGGAGATGGAAATTAGAGTTTTTGTTCCCCCGGCCCGACCTGACCGGTATCGAGAAATCATTAAAATCAAATCAGGTGAAACCAAGAAAGTGAAGACCACGACTTTATGCTGCAAAGACACAAATCCTGAGAATCCAACATTCTTAATGGTTTTCATGGATGGTACTTACACTGGGGTTTCTTTACTGGCGTTCCAAGTGGTGAACTACGCAAAAATCATTGGCTATCTTGATGAAAATGGACTTCTCGTTTTGAAAGGCCTTAGAATCGGATTACCTACTTTCTGCAAACTCAAGTTCTCTCTCCCTCTCTCTCTCTCATACGCACACCCCCAAAATTCTCATACAAAAATGTTTTAGACCTTTAAAATAGGAGCTCTAAAAAAGCTCTAATTTGTCTTTTTTTCCCATTATGATTTGTCTTTTTCTGTGTTTTTTTTTTTTTTTTTTTTTTTGTGGTCTTTACCCCTGCCAGTTGTGTAGAGCTCAATTTAGAACTCTACACTTAGAGCTCTATATCACAGCTCATTCTCATATGTGATTTACTTGTATAACAACATTTATACTGTATTAGTTTGGAGTGATGTTAGCTAGGGTGACCATAGTTGGGTGCTATCTGATGTCGGGTTACTAATCACATCATCAACAGTAAAATAAACGTAAAAAGTGAGATTCATCGGATAATGTGATTAGTGTCAAATGGCATATCTTATAAAACTTAGATAGGATAACCTAATGGATTGAACCTTTTTTTTTTTTTTTTTTTATTGACACCAAGGTGTCCGGATCAAAGCAATAGATGGAACTTTTTTTTATCATCATTATGTATTGCATCTATAATATCTCAGCCTTGTTTAATTTGATATTGATGATTTTTTATTTTGTTGAATTGTTTAGTGGCTGTGGCTTATCTCTGAAGAAATAGAATGGAGGGGCAAAGGAGAAATCTATGAATTGATTACCGGTAATTGGTACTTCTTTCTTACCTTTTCTTTTCCTTTCTCTTCTTTTTCCACTTTTTCTAGCAAGTCAATTCTATTGGTCAAAGTTAGTTGAGCCTAATTGATTCCATAAATACTTTGTGAGATTATCAGGAATTGATTAGATCAAAGATTAATGTTAAATATATATAAACGGATTGTTTGGTTAAGATGTTTACTCAGGATTGATTTACAGTGTGTACCAACTTATTTGGGATGTATCTTTATTTTTTAAGTTTTCTCCTTAATCTTTATTGACTTTTGTGTTGAGTTAATTAAGTTTTCTTCTATTAATCAGTATCTACAAAGTAAGAGTTCTTACCATTAGTTACAAATGTTGTTGGGCTTACATTAATAGATACATATGGAAATTATTACGAAATCCTAGAATCTACTTAGGCCCTAGAAGAAGGGGGGGGGGAGAGGAGATGGAGTTCATTATGTCAGTACCTAAATAATCGTATAAAATAGTTGTCACCATACATTTTCATTTTCAGTCGTTAAGTTTTAAGAAAAGTAAATTCGAATCATTGGTTTTGAAATATGACCAAAGACCATTTTTATCAAAAAGAGAGTCACTATAATGAATCGTGATCAACACCACGTTGAGTTATAACTAAATATCACAATGGGTCATGATCTACTTTGATTTGACGATTTGTTTGCTTGCACTCCAATGACCCAAATATTACAATATTTTATAACAAACACTAATTTTACAGTAATAACTTGCATGTGATGTCTATATCTATACTATCCATACTATTATATAAAATCACACAATTCATTTGGTATGAACTCATGTATTTTCATTACTAGATCGTCCCTATGCAACTGCCCGAGATTTTGATTTCAAATTTTAAAAGTTGATAACTTCTTCCAATTTTTTTCCGGCCGACATCTACATTCAACTGTTCATAGCACACTCATCAAATATATACATTTTTTGTGTGTGTATATATATTCCATATTCTTATCAATAATCGTTTTCGATATTCATGTTTTGACAGGAGAACAACTTTACTACCTTCCTCTAGGGTGCTTTGCTATATGAAGGCAGTGCATTAATCTTCCTTGATAAGGCCGTGTTTGGACTCTAAATTAACACTTTGGAATGTCTAAATAACTACTTGTGGTTTATCTACTCATCTACAGTTTAATGAACAATAATTTCAAGTCTGTGTTGTTAGTTTGTGAGCAGAATCCTTTATGGAAATGTTTTAGCCCTAGTGCTTTGTAACCATGTAAACTAAAATTACTTGTTTTTGAATTTACAAACAATACAACTTTTGGAGGATGACCTGACAGACTCAAAAAAATTTGTGGCAAGTCGTGACACGGATTATTTCTTTCACTCTATGTTTTATCATTTGTCACATGTCTTTCTTCTTTGTCTCTGCACCAAAATCAAACTTTAACAAAGCATAGAATCGAAGATGGTTTGCAAGAAAAGGGGCAGAAGATCTTCAACCGACTATGCAAATAGTGTATAGGATATGAATTTGTTTGATTTTTTTCCCCATCAAACCTAAAACTGGTTTCAAATTTTAAACAAAAATTGGGAAACCCAATTAATATTTCAAATAGGGTTAATTACACTAATAGTCCCCATAGTTTGGGACTTGTGTCACTTTGGTCACTAACTTTTTAATTGTGACATATTGGACCCTGAATTTTAAATTTTGTTCCAAATAAGGACAACTGAAAATATCATTAGATTTTTCAAGGGTAAAATCGTCAATTTGATAAAATATAAACTAATTTGACCAAAATAAATATCAAAAAAAATTTTTTAATTTTTTTAAAATTATTTTTATCCACCAATGATAAAATTATGTAAAATTAATAAAAATTACATGATTAATTTTTTAAAATTAATTTTACATGATCATCATCCAAACACATAATAAAAATTAATTTGGTAAAATAAATAAATAAATGTCTAAAAGATTTATCAATTTTACATAATTTTATTTTTAGTAGGTAGAAATAATTTTTAAAAGTTCAAAAATATCTGTTTGACATTTATTTTTGTCAAATTAGTTTATATTTTATCAAATTGACAATTTTACCCTTAATAAATCTAATTATATATTCAATTGTCCTTATTTGGAACAAGATTCAAAATTCAGGGTCAAATGTGTCACAATTGAAAAGTCAGGGACCAAAGTGACACAAGCCCCAAACTATAGGGACTATTTGCGTAATTTGCCCTTTCAAATATTATACCTTAGGTCTTCATTGTGTGAGAAGACCAACATATTTTCCTCGAGAGACAAGTACATGAAAATGATGTTTAATATACTGGCTGGTGCAATTAATATTTTAAGTGTGTTTTTATCAAATTAGTGTAGAACAATAGTGAAAACATAAAGTTAAGTTCGGTTTGGTTTGGCTTGATATATCCAACCTAAAATGAAAGGGAAAGTATACAAATCACGGTTCTATTTCGATGATCCGAACTGTTAAATGTGTAGATTTCGTCGAGCAATTTATCCCTACAAAAAATCACATTTATCGGATATCGATAGTCTCTTGATCCAAACACATTTTCGTCAATGATAAATATGATTTTAAAAATAAAAATTTGTTCCGATCAAGGGATTACCGATATCCAATCAATATGATTCTTTGCAATAATAAAGTACTCGACGAGTTTTACACATTAACGGTTTGAATCATCGAAACGGAACCTATGGTGGACCTCATAGGCCCAACAGTATGTTCTAGTATACAAAGTAGATTGGAGAGAAGTCTCAACCTAAAACAACCAAAGGGCACCACAAACCGTTTATTTTGTGGAGCTCTCTTATCATTCATTGGAAAAAAAAAATTATTCATCTGATAATCATAGGAGTAACATTTTTATCTCATTTGATTCCAAAAAATATATGATAAGTACATGTTTGGTTCTAGAAAATTGAATCCACTTTTCAAAAAATTAAATTCTTTTTCGTATTTTTTTGTTTTAGTGATTTTTTCTAACACTTAAAAAGTATAATATTTGTGGGGAAAAAAAAAACTTAAAAAAATTCACAAATATTAAAAAAATTAAAAATTCAATATATTTTCGTATTTTCTTGTATTCAATAAATTTTTTAAAGACTTTTGTATCATTTTTTTTTTACTTTTTAAGTATATTAATTGATCTAAAAATTTTAAAAAAAATGATTAAAATATTTTTAAAAATCATTAAAAATATAAAAATACGAATTAAAAACTTAGAAAAATATTTTTTAAAATTCAAAATCAAACAAAATATATTTTTTTAAATATATCATTTATTTTTTTTAAAACAAATAAAATAAAATACAATTATTAAAATTACCTTACAAAATTTATAAATAATATATATTTTAAAAATTATAAAATAAATAATTCAAATTATTGAAAGAGCACCCCATTTGGACCTCGGGCTTCGAATTCTTAAAACTTGCATAGGATTCGAATCCAACCCGACCCATTTCCTCGTCATTATAAACCCTATGGCATAAGCCCTCAGCACACAATCAATGAATCAATGGAGTCGGCGCCATGAGAAACGGAGAGAACTTGAATCTGTAGAAGTTGGTCCAGATCGTCCCGGCTCCTCCCATCTTCCTCGCTCGTTTTCGGCTGTAGCCAAGGATTTTTGCGTAATCATTTTTCTTTTCTTTCAATTTCTCGCCAACCAAACAGAATATCCAAGTTTTTCTTTTTTCCTTTTTTTTTTTTTTGTTTGGCGGGGACGTTGTGTGTACTACGCGAATAGTCCTTGGCTAACAGAAGATCGAGAAATGAAGATGAGAAGTGTTTTAGGCGCGAACTGAATTGACTTCTTCAGCCACATGTTCTCTCACTTCTCTTACATATATACCCTTTCGATTCTCTGAATATCGAACTGTCAGGTAAATTTTAGTTTTTTTTTTTTTTTTAAATCTTGCCATGAATTGAGTTTTTTTTGCAGCTGAAGATTTTGATTCTGATCTATGGTAATGGCACTTTATATTGTTTTGCTTTGCTTTGATTTTAGAATTGGATGACAAAGAGTATGCAATTCAAGAGAAAATCATGTATGTTGCTAAATTGTTTGAAGCTTATTAATGAATTGTCGTAATAAGGGATGAAAATGAATTACATCAAATTGTTTGGGAAAATGCTATAGATCTCAAATAAATTACCAAATATTCTACCAAACCAAATATTCTACCAAACCTCTTGTGAGAGGTTTGGTAGAATATTTGGTAATTTATTTGGTATCCCTAGCATAACTCAATTGTTTGCTTATCTCTGCTTTTGTCTGAAAACTGAATTTATTTTTCCTGTGTTTTTTGGTTTTAAAGCATTTTTTTAATATTTTATGCAATTTTTTAATACATTTAAAAATATAACATTTGTAAGGCTATGGTACACACACCTCAAATAACTTCAAAAAAAAATTATAACTAAATACAAAAAGTTATAACCAAATATCTCAAAATAATGTCATAATCAAACAAGAAAATTGGTCATAACTAAAGAAGAAAAAGATGTACTAAAGGTTGCATATAGAATGTAAGTGTGCATAATAGAATTCCCCTTAAAAAATTCACCAAATATAAAAATATATATATATTTTATTGTATTCAATAAATTTTTAGAAGTATTTTGTATAAATTTTATATATATATTTTTTATATCAAGATTAAGGGGACCTAAAAAAAAACTGATTAAATTATTTTCAGAAATCACTAAAAATACAAAAATACGAAACAGTGTAAACTTTTTTATCAAGGGGTAACTGGGCTTGACTTACTCCATTATGGGAACTATGATTGAATGATTAAGGTTGAGCCAATCTCAAATGCTCAACACTTAAACTTGTATAACTCAAATCTTTTGAATTTCGTACATTTACTGGATCAAGACAGTGTGTCATCATGCAGGTTTTACTTCATTGTGCCTTGAAGGTGTTTGTTGAACTCTTTGGTAAAACCTCGATTCTTTATGTGGATGCGGTAACTGGGTTAAAATGACGACCTTATATCACAAATATAATTTTTAGATTCAAAGGTGAAAAACAGTTCTCTAGACGAAAAAAAGGATCTAATAAAAGGAAAGCACCATATTTTCTTCTGTAAGGCCATTGGCCAATGTTGAAACATATAGCACTATGATTAATGCATGTTTTCTTGCATTTGTTTATGACTCAATGAGTACTTGGCCTATAAAGGGAGACTGACTATAGTCAGATTATCAGATCTGATCCCAATCCCCAATGAGTGTGTTAAATGTGTTGTCAGTTGTGTCTGTAGTAAAAGGTTTGCTAACACACAAATTTGGAGAGCTCATTGGAGATGCTCTTAGATGATTCATAGTTGTGGGAATATTTGGTTTGCATCAAGACTTTGAGCTTATACCAAAATTTCTGGTGGGCTATTTAGCGGATCAGGAACATGGTATTTTTTTTAAGGTGAGTTTTTCTTGCCATCAAGAGTTATTGAAGAAGTTGAATGTCACCTAAATTGGTCTAGGCACATGGACTAAGCCCTTATTTGCGATAGTGAGTGCACTGAGTGGAACCTGAAGGAACGAATTGTGTATTGAATCCCACTACAAATATGGATAGCAATCTAATCAAATTGGGTTTTGTTTTTTTATGATGGAACTCATGATAATTACTATTACTATGTGACTTATTATGGGTGGTGCATCTAAACCAACTGGGGCTAACTCAACACACTCGTTAGGGGGCTATATCTTCAAAGTTATTTATTTCTTTGCCATTACGGATCTCTTTCTTATATTGATGTGGTGGTTGGTGTTGGGTTTGTGGGTACTTCTTGTTGAACTTTCTTACATAATTGATTATCCAGTTTGTCGTAATTCTCATGATATTTGTGTAAGTGCTAAGACTGAATTCTTGCTTTGTGTTTATGCGATGACATTGGCCAGTAATGGATTCCTAAAACAGCTGCACTCATTTATATACTTGCTCTATTATCTCCTTATTTTATCCTTATGAGCAAATAATATCTCTCTCAGTATTAATAGCTTCCAAAATTTGTGTACAATTGTTGTTGCATAGAATAAAGATACTGAATTTCAGCTGTGGTGCTTATCAAATATAGTTGTGTTTGCTTGATTTCACCAAGTTTTATTTGTAGAGAAATCATAGGCATAACGACAAGTACAGATCTCGATTCATACAATTCTGAGACAAAGATGCATTATTTAGAGAATTATTATGCACATATCTAGACATGCGAATGCTGAGAGGCAGAGACTCCCCCCATCATGATCACACACCCTGGTTGTTAGTTTTTTCATCCCATTCTATAATGCCTCTTTATTATGGTATGTAATCACAATTATCATAGTGCTGTATTTTTGAAGCTTTTGCTTAACTATGTAAGGAATGTAGCCAGATGTCATGATAGATGTAAAATGTTTTGGTTTGCTATAGTTATGTATTTCGATCTAAGCTTGTGCCTCTACCGCTGTAACTATGCAAGGTAACTTTTCAGCCTGAGCTTTGTAATTATAATTTTTGTGTGGTGATTAATTTCAATTTGCGTGATAATAGGGCTCCGTTGTGGTGGCCACAAAGGCTATAGGAAACTTACAAATTGAGCAAGTTGTTGAAGTGAAGTGTTTGCTAAATATGATAAACAAGAAGTTGATTTATTTTGAATATGCGCTTGAAGTTTTGTACGATTCTGTATCATAACCGAGGAGTTTTTGGACCCTTGATGAGCTTTGTAATTTGTTGGAGATGTTGCTTTGTACAGTAAATAAAGAGCTTCCCATTTTTATTTCATGCAACAAAAGACACTGCTGTTGGTGGTTTTTAGCTCCTAATAGTAAATGATGCTTCTGTAATAGCTGCATTTTTCATTAGCTATTTTACCTCAAGAATTACAAAATATTTGGATTGCTTTAAAAATATCTGTAAAGCTATGAACTCTTCAAGGGGGTGGATTGCTTTAATATTTTGTAATTTCTTGTGGTATAACTCAATGTTTTAAAAATCATACGTATCTGCCAGTTCAACTGATTAACCCTTCGATGAGTCTAGATTTCTATCTGTGTAAATCACCAAATCCATTAGCAAGGTTGACAGAATTTGAAATGTGAGTTATACATTATGTTTTTCCTGCCTAATTATTAATCTTGAATTTTATCAAAATTTCGCTTTAATCATTACACTATATCATTAAAATCTCAATTTGATTTTTCCATTTACAATTTTCATCAATAAATAGACGGAAATGTGATATTGTAATTTGACTTAAAATATAAAAGATTGATTATCACAATTGAAATAGAAAGATCAAATCTTAAGAATAACGAAACTTATATAAGTCATATTTTTTACATTTTATTTTATATTTTTATTTGTATTAAATTTTACTTTATTATTATTATTATTTTATCAATCTCATTATTAATAATAATTTGAATGAAATTGTGATATTATAATTTGACTTAAAAGTGAAGGGCTAAGTTTAAAAAAAAAATTTAAAAAAAATTAAAGGGAGAAAATTACAAATAAAATTCGAAAGTTTGACCCTCATAATAAAATTAATTTTTAATTTTTAATTTTTAATTTTATCAATTTAAATTCTGATTTTTTAATTTATTTTTAATCTAAATCATTAATTAATTTTCATTAAGTAAAATCAACTGATAAAGAGTATTATGATTATCAAACGAAAAATTTACTTATAAATCTCATCTTGAGGGATGGTGATCCATTTAGTCCTAAGGATTTTCTTATAGACCAATTAGTCTCATTGATTTTAGAAATATAGATTTAATATATTATGTGAAAATTGAATTTACGTTTATACCCTTATTTATATTATGTTTCATTCTCTTCTTCTTCTTCTTTTTTGTGCTAGAAAGGTAAGATACACAATCTATGAAAATCAAATTTGAGATGAATTTTTATATGAAAATCTTTTTTATTTGGAAAACATTTCAAAAGAAGTACAAAAATTACTTTATGAGAGGACATGGGGATTCTTCAAACATTTCAAAAAAAGTACAAAAACTCCTTAGTAAGTTTTGGACAAATGTATAATTTCAAACTGTAACATTCTAATGTAACACTTAAATGCAACACTCCAAAAAAAATTCTTTGTATATTTTTTCCAAAACGTAACACTCCAATATAACATTCTAAAAAAATTTCCTAGTGTAAAACTTTAATATAACACAAAAAAAATTCCTTAGTATATTTTTTCCAAACGTAACAATCCAATGTAACACTCAAAAAAAAAGATGTGAAATTCTTCAAAACATTCCAAAATGAGTATAAAAATTCCTTAGTAACCTTTACGCAAATGTATAATTTCAAACTGTGAGTATTACGTTTAGAAAAAGTACACTAAGAAGTTTTTTAGTGTTTTTGTGTGTGTTATATTATTGTATGCTACATTGAAGTGTTATGTTTGGGATTACATTGATTGGGGTGTTACATTTGGAAAAAGTACACTAATGCTGTGTTTGGTTGGGAGATTTGAGGAGGGATTTGAAAAGGGAAATGGAAAAGGTAGGTGAAATGAGAATAAAATATGCCTAAATTTCACATAGTTTCACACACCTTTTCCCTTTCTCTTTCTAAATCCCTCCCCAAATCCTCCAACCAAACACAGCATAAAGAGTTTTTTTGTGCATTATATTAGAGTGTTACGTTTGAAAAAAGTATACTAGGAAGTTTTTTTAGAGTATTACATTGCTACGTTTAGAAAAAGTACAATAATAAATTTTTTAGTGTGTTACATTGAAGTGTTACGTTGTTCAAGTATTATATTAGAGTGTTATGTTTTTTTGGTAATGTGGGATTTGTTCCGAAAGGAGAGAAAATTTAAAACTTCTTTAGTGCGGACAAATGTGTAATTTTACATTTGGAGAAACCCACTTTTATGGGTGCCCCTATTTACACACCACATTTCATCTCAAGGCACACCACTACTCTAGGCACACCTTTAATAATTTGATAAATACAAAATTTGCTCAATACACCCCACAATCTTCCATCTTTACACTTACTCACACACCCCACCTATATCTTCCATCTTCACCCTTACTCACTCACACACCCTACCCACGATCTTCCTCTCTCCCTCCATTCTCTGTTTCATCAAAGACGGCAATGATAAAGACCCATTCTCTATTTCATCAAAGATGCCAGTGGAAACAACTCCACATTGGAGATACAGTAGGTGAGAATTCTCGTTTTCCTTAGATTTGAGGATTTTATGTACGTTTTTCCATTACCATGAGCATTGTATATGAATGTTTGATTTTGCGAACCAGTGGCATTGTATATGGAAGTCTGATTTTGCGAACATTAACCTTTTGACCGTTCGACACTGGTCTGTCGAACATTAACCTTTTGTCCGGACTGTTTCTGTCGAACAACTTCAATATGTTGGACATTTTAGTGTCGAACTTAAGTATACTATTCAAACTTAGTATGTCAAACAATTTCAATGTGTTCAAAAATTGAGTGTTGAACAAAATTGAATAGTCTTGCTCTATATTTAGTTAGCAACCATAGTTCACGCACTCAAAATTTGGAGACACTACCTGTATGATGAAAAGTTTGAAATATTCACTGATCACAAAAGTTTGAAGTATCTGTTCACCCAAAAGGACCTGAACATGCGTCAGAAATGCTGGATGAAGTATCTCGAGGATTACCAATTTACCCTTTCCTATCATCCCGACAAGGCTAACGTGGTAGTAGATGCGCTAAGTCACAAGAATACAGGGATTGTTGCTAATTTAGCACTTAAGAAATAGAGTATGGTTGGAACGCTCAACGAGTTTGGGGTACAAATGGAGGTTCAAGATGAAAAGGCTTACTTTGGTGCTCAGATTGCTACACCTAAAATTTTGAGCGAGATATTAGAATCACAAAAGTATGATCAGGAGGTAGCATTCATCAAGGCACGAATGGCATCTAGTGAAACCATGCTTGGTTAGGAAATTCACACTGATGGGAGTTTGAAATATCAAGGTCGAATGTTCGTGCCAAGCGACGACTCACTAGGGGAAAATGTACTTAAGGAATTCCACTATTCAGTATTCACAATACATCCCGGAGGCACTAAGATGTACCAAGACTTAAAACACCAATATTGGTGGGGTGAAATGAAAAAGGATGTAGTAAAGTTTGTGTCACAATGCCTGACATGTCAACAAGTAAAGGCTGAACACCAAAGACCGGCAGGGACACTTCAACTCTTACCAATCTCGGAGTGGAAATGGGAACACATAACCATGGATTTCGTAAGAGGTTTGCCTTGATCACCACAGGGACATGACGGTGTGTGGGTAGTGGTGGATCGACTAACTAAGTGTCACGACCCGAACCCGTCCCTATGGGTTAAGGCCATAACCGGCCAGTAATCACGAGATTACCTACGGCCTCAAACCGAATAAGATAAGACTCATCAGAGTAAAAGGAACCAAACGGAAACAAATTTAAAACTTTGTCCATAGAGCCGTGCTTATATGCACACCATAACATTCCATACGTACATATGTTAATAACTCACAATAGAAAGTGTAATGACATAGGATTCTATACAGACAGGAGCATCCAAACTAACTCAACCCATGAAAACTATGTACAGACGTATTCGAAACTTCGCCAACCTGACAAAATGTAAATACATAACAAAAGGGCAAAGACGGGTCTCGTGCGTGAGACACAAGGGCTGACTCTCTCAAAACCTTAGTTGTTCCATACGGACTTCATTGAGGCTGGGTCTGGACTTCTCTTGGCTCATCTACAAACACATGAATGAGCGTGAGCGAAAGCCCAGTGAATAATATCAAATCAAATACAGAAGTTACATAACAAGGTAGAACAACATGTTCCAAACGGCCTTGGGCCCAATTCCTATTTCCATTTAACAGATACATAACTATACGAAATTCGAATCAAGTGACTGTAGTTCCAAACATTCTGGCCTTTGGCCCATTCAGATTTCCATTCATGTCAAAACGGCCTTCGGCCCATTCATTTATGTCAAAACGGCCTTCGGCCCATTCATTTCTATCAAAATGGCCTTTGGCCCATTCGTTTACGTCAAAACGGCCTTCGGCCCATACATTCGTGTCAAACAGCCTTCGGCCCACTCATTCATGTTAAAACGACCTTAGGTCCATTCATATATGTCAAAACGACCTTCGGTCCACTCATTTCTATCAAAACAACCTTCGGTCCATTCATTTTTGTCAAAACGACCTTCGGTCTATTCATTTCTGTCAAAACGGCCTTCGGCCCATACATTCGTGTCAAAACGGCCTTCGACCCACTCATTCATGTCAAAACGACCTTCGGTCCACTCATTTCTATCAAAATATCATTCGTATCAGATTGTCGTTCATATCAGATTATCATTCATATCGGATTATCATCCGTATCAGACTATCATTCATATCAAACTGGCCTTTGGCCCATTCGCTCTTTAGGCATAGTAAGTGTTTGTCCATAATTCAAATTACAGACTTATAGGAAGCTAAGCAATTGGACAAATAGCATATTTCAAATAACTTTATTAAGATACTACTCACAGTGATCAACATGTGGATTTGCCCTGGAGCTTGACCCTACATATCACACAACACATATGGGTCACAAATAATTCAATCCGTTCTTTAATTCACATATTCCTCTTTAGGCTTTATTCTTATCTCTTTAAATCAATCACAATGCTCAATGCATGCCTAAGAGTGTTTAGAAGTGAAAGGGAACAGAAAACAGAACACGGAATGCATTTTCAAAATTTCAAAAAACAGGGTCCCCGCTCGAGCGTGGACTTCCCCGCTCGAGCGGACCCAAAAGGCCTGCAAAAGTACTGGTTAGGTCGAATTCACGCTCGATCGTGCACTCTGGCGCTCGAGCGGAAGGCCGCTCTACATGGATCCCCGCTCGAGCGTGGACTTCCCCGCTCGAGCGGATACCATGTCTGCAAAAAGTGCTGAGAGCACAAAATTCACGCTCGAGCGGCGGTTTCCCCGCTCGAGTGGACATCAAACTTTCTGGAAATTCCAGAACTGTTCTTGGAGTTCCATTTTGGTATTCAAAGGTCTCAACTCATGATTTCCGTCCCAAAAACATATAAACACATTATGTTTCAAGGGTACACAAACAATATGAAGCTAATTACTCAAAATCATGGTTCAATTCTCCAAAATCAATCAACATTCTTGTATAATCACGGATTATGCTTTCAAATCCCATATGAGCTTCACATCTTCAATGATCAATCATGCATGCAATCTTTTAACTCCAATTCCATTTCAAATAGGTCAAATGATACTCCAAATCATGAAGCTACACAAAACTTCTCATGCATGTAAGGTTTGATACTCCATTCCTCACATTTAACATGCTACATGCTAGAACACCCAAAATTGTAACAATTATGCACATGCATGTTCATTTTAACTTCAAATTCAACTCAACCTTGGCCATGAGCTACCATACCACTTGATTTCACAAAATTACAACATTAAACTCATGAATTCACTTACCTAGAGGCCCAATCCTTCTAATCTCTAGCAAATTCTTGAGTAATCTTCCAAAATCTCCAAGTTTCTTGACCAACCTTCAATCTCCTACTCTCTCTTCCTCTAACCGACCCTCTCTTCTCTTCTTTGAGTTTATGATCAGCCAAAATGAGGCTAGGGAAAGAGAGATTGAGTGTATAAAGGCCCCCACTCAACCATTATTTTATTATAAAACAATTAGGCACTTAATTCATTAATTTCATCTGATTAATTTGATCCAAATGAATTTCTAATTAAATTTCACCGTAGGCTCTAAAAATTATGCCAATCACAATGGCGCAATCAATTTCGGGTTCTGTGGCCGATGAGGCCTTCAATTTAATTTCCAAAGCAGATAGTCAAACAGATATTCCTACGGTGAACAGATAGAAATTCAAAACCACATATTTTCACATAAGTGGTACACAAAATCGTGTCAAACACGTAATCATATGCATAATAAGGACCAATTAACATAATTCGGGACAGGGTTATCACACTAAGACAACCCGATTCTTACCTATCGGGTCATCATATACGTTAGATTCACTCAATAGATTGTTCATCAAAGAAGTGATCAGATTAAATGGAGTACCAGTTAGCATCGTGTCTGATCGTGATCCTCAATTCACTTTTCAATTTCAGTAGAGCTTTTAGAAGGCAATGGAAACGAACCTATGCTTTAGCACGACATTTCATCCACAAACAGATGAGAAATCTGAAAGGACAATACAAACCTTGGAGGATTTCCTTCGAGCTTGCGTTAAGGATTTTAAGGGAAGTTGGGAGAAAAACCTACCTCTCGTTGAGTTCGCTTACAACAATAGTTTCCAAGCCAAAATTAGAATGGCACTGTATGAAGCATTTTATGGACGGCCTTGTCGATCACCAGTCTGTTGGACTGAAGTAGGGGAAGCAACCTTGTTAGGACCAGACTTGGTTTAGGAGACCACTGAGAAGATAAAACTGATCAGACAACAACTAATCACAGCCCAAAGTCGACAAAAGAGCTATGCGGATGAAATGAGATGACCCTTAACGTTTGAGGTAAGGGATCATGTCTTTCTCAAAGTTCGACCTCGTCAAGGTACTGCACGATTCGAGAAAAAACAAAAACTTGCACCTCGTTATGTAGGACCCTTTGAAATTCTGAGCAAGGTAGAAGAGGTGACATACCGTTTAGCACTACCACCACAGCTCGCAGTAGTGCATAATGTTTTTCACATCTCAATGTTACGGAAGTATGAGCCACACCCTTCCCATGTTATCAACTGGGGAGAGATTGATCTCAATGAAGATGCAAGCTTTGAGAAAAGGCCTATAAAGATTATGGATCAACGAGAAAAGAACCTAAAAGGCAAAGTCATCCACTTGGTGCGAGTGTGTGGTAGCACCGAGGAGTGGAAGAGTTTACTTGGGAAAGAAAGGATGCAACACGAGCCAACTACCCTCAGTTGTTTGAAGATAAAGGCATGCGTTAAAATTTCGGGGACGAAATTATTTTAAGGGTTATAGGTTGTGAGAACCCGTATTTTTGCATATTAAATTATTTTGGTAATTATATTTAGCTACTTAAATTTTGTAATCAACATCTATAATCCAATTCCATAACAACATTTTGTGACGAAATTCTATAATTAACTTTTAATTATTTAAGTAGTGCAATTTTTATCTTCATAGTATTATTATTATTGTTATCATTGTCATCGTCGTTGTCATCACTTTTATGAGTACACAAATCTAATTCTTAATATATATTATTTTGTATTTTGCATTAATAATTTGTATACAATAAAATTAACCCATGGAAATTAATTGGTTCAATCTCAAGTCTTTTAGTTACATACAATAATATTATAATATTAAGTCAATTAATAGTGATTATTAAATTATTAAATTATTAAATTATAATGTTAATAGCACCATAATTAATACCAATATTAAATTCCTTTAAATAAATTTATTTTTGTGATTAAATTTTTGTATCTAAATACAGTTGTGGAAACTAAATGACTTAAATAAATAATAACTAAGTTAGCTAGAGGATAGTAGAAAGCAAAACATCTAGTGACTATGTTATATATATACATTGATTTTCATAATGTAAAAAAAAAAAAAAAAAATTGAAATCAGAATTTCTTGGGCAAGGAAATTCAGCCCCTCCTTTCCAAGAAGGCTGTTGTAGGACTGCTGGAGGCATGCCAATGCATGCTAAGACATGCATACATCTACACACTCTAGGCCTACCTTGTAGGTAATATTTCCTAAGGCAAGAGGAATAAAAAATAAAAATATAAGTAGGCCTCCAAACTCCTACAAATAGAACACCATTTCAGCCCAGCCATTCTACTTCTTCGGCTGAGCAAGGGAAAAAGAGAGAGAGAGAGAGAAAGAGAGAGAGTAGAAAAGAAAAGAAAAAGAGAGGAAGATAAGAGGGTGCTTGGTAATCACCATTTCAAAACTAATCTTGAGAATAGTTTGTAAAAGTTCTTGAGGTAAGAATACTCAACCTCTATTCTCCATTAGATTTTTTTTAACTGAATATATATATTAAAAATATGCAAGAGTGTGCATTGTTAATACACACATAACAAGAATAGCTCAATACATGTTTACATTTTGATGGAATAATAATCTTGTGATTTTATGATTGTTATCCTTCTTGCAAACATAGATTATGTTGGGTATACCTCCTTATTGGAGTGTGGGACCCAATTGGTTTTGGAAAAAAAGTTTAATTTGGTTTAGTATTAATTATAATATATTTTTATATATTATATTTAATTTGTGGAGACCCAATCCAATTTGGAAACAACTAAGGTTTGATAATAAACCCTAGATTCACAATATTTTAGGGTTTTGTTTTTACTCATCCTGAGGTGAAGAGAACGGCTGCTACACATACACCACTTTGGTGAAATCAATTATTTGGGTGTGTGAACAGTGGAATTAATTTGGGTGGTTCTTTGCTTCGTTTTCGATGTTGATTTGGTTCGTTATTTTGGATCTTCTACAACTCTGGTTCTGAAGATTTTTGTTCATCTATTTGGTGAGGTCTTTCCTCTTGTTTATTTGTGATTATTTGGAATTCACCTAAGGGTGGTTTTGTGAGACCATTAGTGTCTCGTTTGTAATCGTTTAGAACTTATTTGGTTGATAGTGGAATCGGATTTCGATCCCGTGGACGTACCTCACATTGAGGGAACCACGTAAAAAATTTTGTGTTGCTTCTGATTTAATTTTTCCGCATTAGTTTTTATTCCCATTGATTGATTTACTTGTGGGGAATCACATATTTTCCCTAACAGATTAGATGGTTTAGCTACTGATTTTATCTTCTTATGTGCTCAAATATTCTCCATTGTTTGAAATAATTTTGTATGGGGGTAAAATGAGATAGGGTTGATTCATTTTTACTCAAAACTTATATTTTCTTCACTGTTTCAGATTTTATCGGACGAAAAAATGCTTTAATAAATTGAAAATAACTTGTGTCAAAAATCTATTGGTACTGGGAGTATATATAGGTGTTCTATACACGTGTAAATTTTTATAAAATCATTAGACACCATTTTCTTACCGAAATAAATATTTGTCCTAAGTGTTGTTCATAACACAGTAGAAACAGTGACTTCAAACAGGTCCCATTTTCTTTGAAAATGGTGTTTTTCTACACGACCACTTGGGATAGTTAGATATAAGAGTTATCTTTCATTTGCAGCTGATTTCACAAAAAATGGATAAGTCTAAAAGGAGAAATTGTAGTTTTACTAAAATGCGACAGAATCTGTCCAGTTTTCTTAGAAAAATTATTTGACCATCTTACATTGGTTTTCAGTCTTCAAACTTTTCTGGAAAAAATGTTCTAAACTTAAATATCTAGCAATCCATTCTGACCATACCTCTTTTTGACACCGTTTGAGGCCCCTTTTTATTTTTCAAACACAGATCACCTGTGCTGGAAGTTACTGTAACTCACTGTCCCAGAAAAACCAGTTTTCTTCCAAATTTTATTTCCCTATTTTAAAATCGTTTTTAGCCTTGGTATTCTTCTTGAAATATTTTCCTAACTTGATGAACTAGCACCAGTTAAAATATTGCAATGGTTGAACTTCGTTTGCTACGGGTTTCATATTTTTTTGTCTGACCATACAGTGCTGAAAGAAGAAGTGTGTGAATTCCTAAGAAACTTTGTGATGAGTCCTAAGACATTTTATCATATTTATTTTGGTTGTCATACATGATTGTGTTGTGCTATATAAATATTATGACACTGTCATTTTCAAACTAAAACTCGCGCATGCATCAAAATGTGAATTCGACAAAGTAAAGAAACACGAAATTGAATAGATGCATTAAAGTTTACAAGTGATGGGTTGAGCCCGGTTTAGAATCTTGCACAAGTGAGTTGCGAACCCTAACATGGCACGGGAAGGTATTTCGACTCTTATCGGTGTAGGCGATATAAGGTTGGTGGTGCATGTGTCACAACATAGACCGTTTCCGTGGGATAGACCGTGATATCACGACTCGGGTACGTAACCCTGGTGCGTGGGCATCATTGGTAGTTACAGCAAGTAACATTTGAATATTTGACCAAGGAGGAGTCAGAATTGCCTGTGGCCATTGTTTGGCAGTTGAGTGGAAATAGTGCTCCGCAGGGAGTTACTTAAACTTATCTGATAAACTAAATCTATGTGAATTTAAAAGAAAAGTTGGCATTTTTCCTTATGATGAAATACTACTTCCGCTTGCCATTGTTCTTATTATCTATTGTTATTATTTCAACTAATAGCATTCCTGTTATGCTTATTAAATGTTGCTTGTTATTCTGTTAACCACACAGTATTCATTAATTGTGAGTATTATTATCGGGGTGGGTATTTTTGAGTTGTAGTATCTTATTGAGCTCATCGCTCATTGGCATTCTCGTTGCCCTAGCGTTTTATGCCAGGTACCGAAGAAATCGAAGGAAACACCGAGGTGTTGGAAGGCAACATTCAGCCCTGGTTAGCTTGAAGCGTGCCAAAATTTCATAAATCATTTTTTTGAGTTTTCTAGTTTTTCTCTAGTTTCTTTTTATATTTGTGTACTAAGACAAAGTTTTAAGTTTGATTGGAGTTGTAATTTAAGAACTTTTAGTTTCCGTGTTGTTAATTAATGGATGATGGTAAATTTGGTGGCAACATTGATGAGAATTCTTAATTAAGAAAATTGATTTTAAGTTTTAAACCTTATTATGATGTCCTCAAATTTTGGGGCGTCACAAGTCAGGCCTATCTTCTTTGGTCCATTGTACATATCGGTTCGTGAATAGGATTATCATATCTGCATTTGTTGAACGATGGCAACCAAAGACAAATACTTTCCATTTGACAGTTGGTGAGATGACAATGACATTGGATGATGTGGGTACCATCTTGGATATCCCTATCATAGGTAGATCAGTTAATGTTGCAAGTTTGACATATCAACAGGCACATGCACTTGTGGTAGTTGCCTTAGGAGTTGTGATGATGAAGCAACTGATGAGCTATCATCTACTAGGGGACAATCAGTAAAGCTGGAGTGGTTGTGGAGCAAATTCAGTGATTCCAAAGATTCAGACAACCGAAGAATCTATAGCTTGTGCCGCCAGAGCGTATTTGCTATTTTTATTGAGATGTACACTGTTCAGCAACAAGAGTGGGGCGAGAGTTCCTGTTGTGTACTTTCATCCGTTGATGGATTTGACTGATATTCATACATATGCTTAGGGTGCAGCTGCATTGGCATATTTATACCGACAATTGAGATTTTCCATGAGATCAGCTGTTTAACAGATGGCTGGTTACATGACATTGTTGGAAGCATGGATTTATGAGCATTTCCGGCCATTTAGACCTCACCAAAACATGGAATATACTCAACAATTGCCTCACGTGCATCGATAGACTCCTCGTCAGGAAGCTGGTTCAACGGTATCACACCTAAAGGCGTTACGGGAGGAGCTTGACAGATTAGTATTTGATGAGGTATAACAATTAATATTAGCTGAATTAAGTGTTCTAATTATATGTAACTTATCAAGATTTCATCTGTGTTTCTCTCTTAGGTTACTTAGGATCCATATCGAGATTGCTGTCAACATCACCTGTACGGGGAGCAAATATTCAGGCAAACCCGTGCTCCTTTCTTCCAAGCTCCTGTCTGTTCGATCAACCTGCGAGCATAACGGCAGTGAGCTACCCGGCGGTGTGTGGCTGGAAAACCCCTCCGACGATCAAGTTAGCACACACACAGAGGGATAGCTAGAGAGGAGAGAGTTGAGTGTTAATGTATATCTCACCAAATGTTCATCTGTCTAGGCATGGGGGGCGCAGACTCGCTTATATACCTTCTGCGCCCCAAATCTACTCTCATTAGTCTCTCGACACGTGGTGCCACTATCCCATCTGTCAGCACAAATCTAGCTAATCATCACCTAACCAAACTGCCAGCCCACACTACCGGGATCTCGGCATCCGGGCTGCATTATCTCGGCTGCCAACGGCCGTGTTACACAAGCTAGAGCGCTCCGCTCGCCGAGCTCAACGACGACCGAGCTCGGTTGCATTCCAGCATAGCCGAGCTGAAGACTGGTCGAGCTGGTAAACCGAAGACTTTTCCAGTCGGGCTGGAAGCGCCAACCACGGGAACAGGACCGGCTTCCATTATCTTGGCCGAATTACCCAATTAGCTCAGTTCCCACATAAACAAGCCAGTAGCTCAGTCTTAGCATAGTCCTGGGCCATTACCGAGCACAACCCTCTCCGGCTAAGCCCAAGCTACCACGGCCCACAACATGTTCGGCCCATAATCTGCCCGGTCATTACCACGGCCCAATCCAGCTCATAAATTTCCCTCTCAATTGCCCCTTAATTCCGTCTGCGCAAGCTCGACTGGGATTATCTGTTCTGACCGGGGTAACTCTTCATCGGTCCTCAGTTTGCAAGACGGTGATCGGGCTAGTTGACATGCATGTCTTCAAAACTAGCCCGGTCGAGGCCTCGATTTGTCATCCTGTCTCTTCGGTACTGACGTCGCCGCCATCATGACACGTGTCGCGCATTGATTGGCCTCAAGTAGCCAACCCTCACATCCCTTCACATTCAAATTTTTGGCGGTTCTTCACCCCTACAAACACGCCATATCCCCCTTCATTCCATTCTTACTGACTTCCCTCGAACCTTCGACGTTCCAGAGCTTCAATGCTTGTCCTCCATTCTTGTTCTTCTTCTCCGCTCGTGCATGAAGACTCAGATTCAACCCCCTTCTTGGTAAGTCCTTTGAGCCCTTTATTGCTATTTCATTTGGTATTTCACATTTTAGGGCACTAAATCCGTAGGTTTTAGGATATACCCCCCAAAACCCTCTCATGCCCCTATTCTCTTCGATGTTCTTCAGTTCCAGCGATGAACACATATAGATCTGGAGCAGATCGGGCTTCAGGTCCCCTTTTGATCCCAAAAAACATACCAACCGAGCAAATTGCAAGTTTGCAAAAACTTCTGTGGAAACCGAAGTAGGCATAGTACTTGACCGGTCAACCGGGCTAATATCTGGTCCGCTTGACTGGCCGAGCTCCTGAATTCACATTCTTGACCGAGGTGGTCTGGCACTCAACATGACCGAGCTAAAGTCAAGCTCGTTTTGCGCGACCGCACTTCCACTTACACTTACTCTCATTTTCCTGCAGAGTCCAAGGGGACCATATACCAACATCGAGGCTCTCAAAGACCAAGAAGCCTTCAAACAAGAGTTTGTGCCAAACCACCTCAGCCGAGCTAAGACCAGCCAGTCACACATGGGGCGATATCGCTTCTTGGTTGATATGCCGGTTGCTCTGGCCGCGTTCCGGGAAGAGTACGGTATCCCCGACGACGTTCACCTTGAGCTCGGTGCCGAGGAAACGACCCCTTGGGGCAGATTCGACCAGTGCCCCTTCACCGTGCTTTCCATCATAGAAGATGGCCTCCGCTTCCCGGTCAACCCGCTGCTTTGCGAATTCTTGCGGTGTATCGGCTAGCTCCAACCCAGGTCTCAACCAACACTTATAGAATAATTAACGGGGTCCACGAGCTAAACAACCGGCTAGGAACCAACCTAGGACTGGCCGAGATACTCCGCCAATACACCCTAGGGCACACAGGCGATGGCCTCGCCTACTATTTAAAGATCAGACCGGGCAAAGAAAAGATAGTGACCGGCACCCCGGACAAGGACTTGCACGATGATGACTTTTTCTGGGTGTCCGGCAACTACGAAACAGCCGACGTACTGGGCTGGTTCATTAGAAAGAACTTCGGTTCAACATGTAAGCCGTGCCACTTGCTCGGTCAATTTATCTTTCTTAGCTATTTTGTACTTAGCATTTTTTCTTCTTTCCTTTGCAGCAATTGACGCTTTGCAAGCCAACTACCGTTATCCTAACGAAGCAGCCATCAGAACAGTGCTCCGCTACCGCAACCGAGACTACCACGACCTTCTCGGTTACACACCAACATACCGGTATTCAACTCCGCGCCGGAGTAAGGTCACAGACTTTCTCCGCGTTTCATCTTCGCCTCCAGATCCTACACTTCCTGACGTTCCATTCATCCGTCTGACCGAAGCAGAAGAGATGGCCAAGAGAAGCCGCATCAAGAACCTGATCACCGCCACCTCCACCGAGATACCGAGCGTCACAACCCGCTCTACTGCTGCCGGGCAATCCAGCAAAGCCGTGGTTGCATTGGCGTCTCCCGCCGCCGAGCAATCCAGCCAAGACACCCGTCGGGCTGGCAAAAGGCCACGTGCAGACCCTTCAGCCGAGCCTGTTATCGAGCTCAACACTGAGTAACCTGCCGTGATAGCTGACCCAACTCCACCGTGGAGGCCCCAACTCAAGCACCGGGGTAAAGAGATCCCAGCGACAGCTTCTGTTAAAGGAAACAAAGAACATCTCCTCGCCTTTGATCTCAGCAAAGCCCTCCTCCTACCGAGCAACGTGGTCGGCAGCGACCATGTGCCAAACACCTGGTTGGTGAAATCCTCGGTCAAGTCCATGACCAGGGTAAGAACTTCACACGTTTTGCCATAAAATTTTCCAAGTGTTCGCTCGGTTTTCTTTCTAATCAAACCTTCTTCTTGCAGGCCATCCAGAAGCAACACTTGGTCATGGAGCGCAT
Source organism: Camellia japonica (assembly GCA_030407325.1). NCBI lineage: Eukaryota > Viridiplantae > Streptophyta > Magnoliopsida > Ericales > Theaceae > Camellia > Camellia japonica. The sequence goes on from JAPPVO010000007.1 coordinate 44,466,663, forward strand.
TCACCGACTCCGGCAGAAGGCCAGCGACTCTGCCAACCAGGTGGAACACCTTCAAGCCGAGCTCGGTCGGTCCAAAGCTTCGCTGGAAATGGCAAACTCCGACAATTCAAGGTTGCTCGGCCAGTTTGGCGTTGCCGAGCAAGAGAGGGATGCGTTCAAGACCGAGCTCGAGGTGTTGAAGCAAGCAAGAAAGAAGGAGCTGGATGATGCAAATAATGCCGGCTTCAAAGAGGCCGAGGACAACTACACAAAGCAGGTCCATGCCACCCAAGACATCTTCTTCAAGGTGGGCTGGAAGACTGCTTGTGAACAGCTTGGCCAAGGACCTGATACCGACGTGTTTGCTTCTCCTCCAGCTGTCTTCGTACCGACCTATTTCGTGCCCTACGCGAACGACATCTTCAGCACGCTGCAAGCTGAGGCCAAGGAAAACGAGACTGAAGACGCCGAGGAGGATGTGAAGGGTGACAACCGCCCAAATCTGGCCGGCCAAGAAAAGACCGGTGCCTAGGAGACCACAACCACGGTCGACCTAGAGGCCGCAACCGGGGATGAATTCACTGACCTTTCCCCCCTAGCTTAGTTTTCTTTGTCTTCTTTCCTTTTGTTTGTACATGTAACCGGGCTATCTGCCCCCCCCCCCTCTTGTAATTATTTTGCACATCAATGAAAAAGTTCAATTTCCTTCAAGTGTTTGCACGGTCTTCAAGCTAAATAACTTCAGCCAGACAAAATACCTTGGCAAAACTAATCATCTTGTTTAACTTGTTTAACCAGAAAAAATATCTCGGTCTCAGTTAGCCGGAATAAAGCTCCACGAAAGTTGAACAAATAATCAACCTAGTCAACCGGAATAAAACATCTCGGTTGAAATCTCAAAGTTGAGCAAAACATAAACTCATTCAACCGGAGTAAACATCTCAGTTGAGAAACTCAAAGTTGAGCAAAACATCAACTCATTCAACCGGAATAAACATCTCGGTTGAGAATCACAAAGTTGAGCAAGACATCAACTCATTCAACCGGAATAAACATCTCGGTTGAGAATCACAAAGTTGAGCAAAACATCAACTCATTAAACCGATGTAAAACATCCCGGTTAAGAAGCTCAAAATTAAAAAGCAACAATCAGAATGCTAAGGCAAAGATGAGACACTTCTATATATTGACAAAAAGAATATTACATTCTAAAGTGTAAGGCAAAAAATTCCTTTGCACAAAAAGAAAACAAAAGCTAAAAATAGTACAGTTTGAGGTTGGCCAGATTCCATGGCCGGGGTATTCCTCTTCCCTCCAGGTCCTCCAAGTGGTACGGCCCCTTGCCCGCCAGACCGGTGATCTTGTAGGGTCCTTCCCAGTTTGCCCCTAGTTTGCCTTCTCCTGGCACCAGGGTATTGCCCATGACCTTCCTCAAGACCCAGTCACCTACTTTGAACGGTCTGAGGTGCACCGTTTTGTTGTATTTTCTTGAAAGCTCTTGTTGGTAGGTGGCCACATAGATGAGAGCATTTTCCCGGCGTTCTTCCACTAGGTCCAATTCCAGGGCAATGGCTTCGGCGTTCAGCTCGAGCTTAAAACTTTCACTTCTGAGGGTGGGCATACCAACTTCCAAAGGGATGACCGCCTCCATGCCATATGCCAAGGCAAAAGGAGTTTCCCCGGTTGATCGGCGCGGGGTCGTTCGGTATGCCCAAAGGACACTTGGGAGTTCCTCGGCCCATTTGCCTTTGGCTTTCTCAAGCCTTTTCTTCAACCCATCAAGAATAGTCTTGTTTGATGCTTCGACTTGACCATTAGACTACGGGTAAGCCGGGGTAGAATTGTAGAATTCAATCTTCAAGTCTTTACAAAATCCTCTGAATAGGCGGCCGTCAAATTGGGTGCCGTTATCCGAGATCAGGATTTTGGGGACACCAAACCGCGTTACCACATTCTGCCAGACAAACCGTTTGACGTCTTTCTCCTTGATTGTCGCCAAGGGCTCAGCTTCAACCCATTTGGTGAAGTAGTCTGTGGCCGCGATGAAGAACTTTCGGTTGCTTGGCGCCGTTGGGAGTGGCCCCACTATATCTAGCCCCCACATCGCAAAGGGCCAAGGGCTGGTAAAGGGAAGAAGTTCCCGGGCCGGCTGGTGGATTTGGTGGGCAAACTTCTGGCACTTCTCATATTTGCGAACATACTTCTGCACGTCTGCTTGCATGCACAGCCACCAATATCCTTGTGATATAGCCCGGTAGGCCAGAGATCTGCCCCCTATGTGACTGCCACAGATGCCTTTGTGAATTTCGTACATGAAGGCTTCCACACTGCTTGGGTGCACACACTTTAAATAGGGACCGGTGAAAACTTCTTGTATAAAGCGCCTGATGGAGAGAGCCAAAACCGCTCTGACTTCCCCGGACTTTATGTGCTTCCTTCTTGTCGGCTGGAAGGGTCCGTTCTCTGAGAAAGAGGATAATAAGGTCCATCCAAGAAGGACCTAGCTCGGTGCAGAGTACTTCTGTCTGCCCAGTTTCCTCAATGTTGGGCCTCGGCAGGAACTCAATCAAGAGAGGGCTGGAGGATGTGTTATCGACCATGAAAGCAAGGCCGGCTAATTCGTCTGCGCGATCGTTTTCTTCACGGCCAATCTGTTGGACCCTTATCGCCTGGAATCGCTTGATGTGGTCTTTGACCAGAGCTTGGTACTTCACCATTCTGTCATCATTTGCTTCATAAACCCCAGAAACTTGGTTAACCACAAGCTAAGAATCACTGTAAACCATTAGCTCGAATGCTTGCATCTGAAGCGCGCTCTTAAGCCCGGCCAAAAGCGCCTCGTACTCAGCCTCATTGTTTGATGCAGGAAATCCAAGGGTGATAAAGTGTTCGATGGTCAGTCCGTCTGGCGAAATCAGAACGATGCCCAGCCCGGCACCGTGGCGGTTAGAAGCCCCATCAACAAAAAGTTTCCACATTTCCCCCACAAAGAGCTTCCAATATTCTGAAGGGTCCTGGGAGGCCTGAAGATTGATGTTGTCGCGGTAGCTCAGCTGTTCGGCTTTAGGTTCAATGCTGATTGGTTCCACTGCCTCCCCCATTGGTGATGCGGCACCGGACAGAGCAGGTTGGTCGGTGATACCCAACTCCGTCGACGCATCGCCGGGCGGAAGTGTCGTACTAGCTGAAGGTTCTTCGGCGGGGCGCGCAATGTCCGCGTTGCCAACGTCGCCAAGCTGTGTTATTTCGGTCGAGCTTGTATTCACCTCCTCATCTGCCACGGCAACATCCACCGGGCATACCAGATGAGTTCCAAGTGAGAATTCAACAACGAAGTCGGCCAATGTCTGGGCTTTTATGGCAGTGCGTAGCTGAAACATGACGTCAAACTGTCCCAATTCGACCGCCCATTTGAGAATTCGACCGGAGAAATCCGCCCGTTCGAACAAAGCTTTGAGGGGGAACTCGGTCAAAACGATGATGGTATGAGCATGGAAGTAGTGCGCCAACTTCCTAGAGGCCATCATCAATGCCAACGCAAGTTTTTCCAGCGGCAAGTATCTCGACTCTGCCGGTAGCAAGGTTTTGCTGACATAGAAGATGGGGAGGTGCCTGATTCCTTCTGACCGGACAAGCACCGCACTGACAGCGTGCTGAGAAACGGCTAGATAAAGGTAGAGTTCTTCGCCGGGTTTCGGTGTGACCAGCAGGGGCGCTGAAGACAGATACTCCTTGAGCTCGGCCAAAGCCCGGTCACATTCTTCATCCCATGAGAACTTTGATTTCAGAGCTTAAAAGAAAGGGCGGCAGCGATTGATGACCGGCTTATAAATCGGTTAAGCGCGGCGGCCATTCCGGCCAGATGCTGCACGTCCTTAGCCGAGCTAGGCTGCTTTAATTCTTGTACAGCTCTGATCTGTGTGGGGTCTGCTTCAATGCCTCGGTTTATGACTAGGAAACCTAAGAATTTTTCGGATCCCATGCCAAAGGCACACTTAGACGCATTCAGGCGTAACTTGTGTTGTTTGAGAATGGCGAACATCTCAGCCAAGTCGAACAAGTGGTCTGCTTGATACCGGCTCTTAACCACCATATCATCTATATAAGCCTCCATTGTCCAGCCTAGCAGAGGAGCAAACATCTTGGTCACCATCCTTTGAAAAGTTGTCCCGGCGTTCTTCAAACCAAAAAGCATGACTCGGTAGCAGAAGAGTCCCCTCGGTGTAGTGAAGGAGGTGGTCTCGCGATCGGGGCCATGCATGGCAATCTGATGATAACCGCGGTAGGCATCCAGGAAACTGAGCCTGTTATGTCCAGCCGTCAAGTCCACAAGCCGGTCTATTCTGGGCAGTGGAAAGCTGTCTTTAGGGCAAGCTTGGTTGACGGTCTTATAGTCGACACAAACTCGCCACTTTCCATTCTTCTTGGGTACAATGACTGTGTTTGAAATCCACCGAGGATAGTGCACTTCCTGAATAGCTCGTGCCTCAAGCAAGTTCTTCACCTCTTCCGCAACTACCTCGGCGTGATGCAACGCCGATCTCCTCGTTCTCTGAATGACCGACTTTGCGCCAGGGAAAACATTCAGGTGATGGAAAATGAAACTCGGATCGATGCCGGGCATGTCGTAAGGCGACCATGCGAAAACTTTGATGTTTGCCATCAAGAATTCCACCATATCGATTCTTTCTTGGGCGGTAAGGCTTGAACCGAGCAAGAAGAACTTGTTTGGACTTTCTGTGTCAATCCGAACTTCCACCAAGTCTTCAACGGCCTTGTCCTCAGCCTTGGTGCCCACATCGTCAAGGACTCCCCGGTCTTCCGGTCCCTCAATCATTTGGACGAAGCCTTTGGCAGCTCAGCTCCCGTTGACTGCCACGAAGCATTGCTTCGACATGACTTGATCGCCCCAAACTTCTTCGATTGCCCCCATAGCCGAAGGGAATCTCATCACCTGGTGGTAGGTTGACGCTACGGCCTGCATAGCGTGAAGCCATCCCCTTCCAAGGATCAAGTTGTATGTGGACGGCACTTTCAATACCTAGAACTCCACTTGCTTGACCACGGATCCCGCTTTGACTGGCAGGATAATCTTTCCCAAAGGCCACTCCGGTTGTGAGTTGAAACCAACCAGTGGCGAAGTTGCTGGAGCCAAGTCTGTATCCTGGAGCTTGAGCTGTTTGAATACGTCGTAATACATGATCTCGACCGAGCTTCCCTGATCGATCAAGATGTGCTTGACATCGAATTCTTTGACACGGAGTGTGACCACTAAGGCATCATTGTGCGGCGTCTGAATGCGTTCTAGGTCCCTTGTGGAGAAACTGATCACGTTTTTTTCTTCGGTCTTGCCCCTTTTGATCGCGGGCTGGACCGACAAAACTTCCCTCATGTGCTCCGCTTTTTTGATCATACCTCGGAGTTCACATACACGCGCCGGTTCCACAATGCCATGGATCACATTAACAATGCCCTGAGGGGGTGCCTCCAAGTCATCCGATCCACGCGGATCAACCGGAGCAGGATGCGCGGCTTTAACACCCCCATCAATGTAAAGGTCCAAGTGTCCGACTGCGACTAGCTCCTCCAAGTGTTGCTTCAGAGGCAAGCAATCCTCTGTCCGGTGTCCGCACTCCCGATGAAATGTGCAGCGGTACCGTGGATTGAAACCCTTCTGCGCATCGCCTAACTTAGCAGGAAACCGAACATAATCCTCGTCACGGATTTCACTTAGTATGCGATAAATTGGAATCTTAAAGACCGTGGTGATGCCTGTCCTGGCTTTCAACCTTCTGTTCACATCAGCTACGTCGTTGCGGAGGTATTCATCTCGGTCATTCCGTCGACCCGTACCCCGATTTCGACGATTTGAACCTCGGTCAGATTCCTTAGCGCGATCATTTAAGCGGTTGGTCTCCTGTCCAACCGCGTGCACCTTGCCAGCCGACCTCTTGTCTGTTGCTACCGGAGTTGCCTTCTCGGTAGACGTCGCCGCATCATCTTCTACTCGGATGTGCTCGTTGATGCGCTGCATTAATTGGCCCATGGATGTCGGCTGGTGCATAGTAAGCGAGTCCCGCAGTCTATGTCCGACCAGGAGACCACGCTTATACTGAGTGATTGCCAGGTTGACCGGGCAATCCAAGATCTCATTGAAAGTTTCCCAGTATCTGGAGTTGTATGCCTTGAGTGTGTCGCTCGGCTCCATCTTGACACTGAGAAGGTGGTCAACTTCCTTTGGCGTTTTGGTGTTGGTCTTGAAACGTGTCACGAAGGCTTCCGCCATCTGTTGCCACCTTTCGATGCTTTCCTTCGGCAACCTCTCGAACCATTTCAAGCCCAGCTCGCCCAAACTTGACGGGAAGATAAGGCACATGAAAGCGTCATTTCGCCTATGTCCGGCCATGACCTGTCGGAAGTGGCTTATATGCATATATGGATCGGTTTTTCCGTCGTAGAGCGTGAACTTTGGTTGGTGGAAGCCCGTCGGAAGCGGTGTTGTCTCTATCTCCAGAGAGAAAGAAGTGGCGCTCAGCCTCGCCAAGTCTGTGTCTAAAAGGAGAGGCACAGCTAGGCGGGGTGGAGGCATTCCGACCTCTTCACTGGCGTGAACCCCATAGGATAGCCGCTAGAACGCCGGCACCCTCTGAGCCTCCCGCCGGCGAGCCCATTCCTTCAAGACTACCCGCAAATCCTCTGAACGAGCGGAATAAGAATACCTCGACGTCGTCACCGGACGTGAGGGTTGATAGGTGCTGTCTTGCGCGCTGGACTTCTCTACGTGCGCGTCGAAATCTCCAACCTTGTAACTTCTGGTGATTGAGATGGACGGAGTACGCCGCTGGCTCTGACTGCCCGAACGGCGGGGTTGGGTGCGCTCACTGTGGTCTCCCACTCCAGCTACACCCTTCCCTTTGACATGCCGCTTAAGATCCTCCATCTCCGTCGCCATTCGCCGGATGACGGCGTCTTGGTCTCTTAGCTTGTGTTCCAGTCGTCTAGCGTGCGATTCTCTCCGCCGTCGGTGACCGTCCGGACTCCGTGAATGACCAAAGCTTCTTCCGCGCTTATCCCACGCGTCTCTTGAATGTCCTCCTGGAAAAGTCTCCAGGTCCGCCATAGGAGGGATGGCGGGATGTCCTTCTCTCCGTCTGCCTGACTCCGGGGTAATGTCGTCGATGGCAGACAACGAAATCTCGTCGTTGTTCGCCATGGACGGCGATCAGTTGAGCCTGGAAGACAAGGTTTTGTCTGTCAAGTTCCCACAGACGGCGCCAATTGTACGGGGAGCAAATATTCAAGCAAGCCCGTGCTCCTTTCTTCCAAGCTCCTGTCTGTCCGATCGACCTGCGAGCATAACGGCGGTGAGCTACCCGGCGGTGTGTGGCCGAAAAACCCTTTCGACGATGAAGTTAGCACACACACAGAGGGATAGCTAGAGATGAGAGAGTTGAGTGTTAGTGTATATCTCACCAAATGTTCATCTGTCTAGGCATGGGGGGCGCAGACTCACTTATATACCTTCTGCGCCCCAAATCTACTCTCATTAGTCTCTCGACACGTGGTGCCACTATCCCATCTGTCAACACAAATCTAGCTGATCATCACCTAACCAAACTGCCAGCCCACACTACCGGGATCTCGGCATCCGGGCTACATTATCTCGGCTGCCAACGGCCGTGTTACACATGCTAGAGCGCTCCACTCGCCGAGCTCAACGACGACCGAGCTCGGTTGCATTCCGGCATAGCCGAGCTGAAGACTGGTCGAGCTGGTAAACCGAAGACCTTTCCAGCCGGGCTGGAAGCGCCAACCACGGGAACAGGACCGGCTTCCATTATCTCGGCTGAATTACCCAATTAGCTCGGTTCCCACATAAACAAGCCAGTAGCTCGGTCTTAGCATGGTCCTGGGCCATTACCGAGCACAACCCTCTCCGGCTAAGCCCAAGCTACCACGGCCCACAACATGTTCGGCCCATAATCTGCCCAATCATTACCACGGCCCAATCCAGCTCATAAATTTCCCTCTCATCACCTATGTCATAAGATCACATTCTATAGCGGCTTTTTGAAGTGTTTGGATATAGTTGAACCCTATCATCCTGAAATGGTTCTTAGACAGTTTGGTAGGGTTCAGACCATCTCACATGTGTCACTCGACCCTGTTCATGTTGTTAGAGGTGTCACAGTAGGCCGATATAGAGTCATGTATCATTATCTTGATCAGATATAGGAAAGTTGGGATAATCATGTTTTATCTGCTCGGAGGAGGAGTACTCTAGTCAGACTTCCGGCTGATTGTGTTGATCGTTACATGCAGTGGTATACAAGTATCACACACTTGTATATCCAGAACCCCACACATTGGTCTGGTTTTGACCCATGTGCACAAGAGAGTCGATATGCTATGCAGGATGCTGAGGTGTGACAATATTGCTCACACATTGTTTACATTTTTTTAAAGACATTTAGCTAATTACAATTGTATTTGTTCTTGATCCAGCGTATTGATGACACACTACGGATTGCGCATCCTATTATCGAAGCGGGCCATAATGCCAGTGTTCATGATCCAGATAGGTTATATGAGGCCATTGAAAGGATGGCACATGTTCTTCAGGGTCAACAGATCGATGATGGTGGACCTAGTTCTATTCAATTTAGAACATATAGCCGTAGGAGACGAGTAAATGATAGGTAGTAGGTTTTGTGGTAATGTTGTTTTGTTATTTTGTAATGGAAGAGAAGTACTCTTTTGATGTTTTTGTTGTTTTTTAATGAACAAGTACTCATAGTTTGTATATTTGGCAATGAACAAGAAGTATTAGATAAATGCTTTTGATACACCGCAATGAACAAGTAGTACCATGTGCATTAAATGAACTCAAAATGCTAACCCACAAAAAAATGTATTGGTAACTATTTCAATTACATAACTACAACTCAACTCAAAATACATCATTACTTATCAAGGTTAATACAATCAAATGTCTCTCTAGTAGCTACCCTTAAATGAAAATTTTCTTTAAAATGCTCAATTCGGCGACTATATGCACTATCTCATCCAGCAGCACAAGAATGATGAAACTTGCACCAATTGGTAGCTATCGGTGGAACTGGATGCCCGGTAACATGAACACCTACATTGATAAAAATTTAAGTATGAGATCCATGTAGTACAAAATGATAAATGTATTAAACAAATCATAATGCTATACTTGGACAAAATGATTCCCATTAACGAACCCAATAACAATCTCACGCCATTGAACTTATGATATTGACACTGATCGTAGGGGAAGGAATGTAAGGCATTGTTGTGTAGATAAGTGGTACAATACCACATTATAACATGATGCAATAAGATGACCCATGTCAGGCATAGTCATCCAACGGCCATATCTAGATAGGGGTGCAACTTGGGCGGGCTCAACTTGAGCAACCCGAGCCCAGTTTGAATTTTTTTAGGGCTTGGACAAAATATTTTCAAATTCGATACGGGCTTGGGCAAAAATTCAGAAGCCCGAATTAAATTTGGGCGGACTTGGGTAAAGACGTCAAACAACCTGAGCAACCCGCAACCCGAATTATATATATATATAGATACATAAAAATATTAAATATACATATAAATTATTAGCCATTACATGATATTAAAGTAATTTATATTATTAAATCATATTGAATATATATTATATATACAAATAACATAAAATCTTACTTTTTTTTCTTTTTATTTTCACTCATAAATTGTAAAGACTACTATAATGGCATCTCTCTTACATTATATAAATTATTTATTTTGATGGTATTAATGATTTTCTATAAATAAAAAAATTTGTGAATTGAGTCAAATTTTAATAATTTAGTAATGTAGCTGCAAAAAAAAAAAAAAAAAAAAACCTAAAATTCATTTACAACTCGAGCAATTCGGGCAACTCAGGCAATTCGAGTTTAACTCGGATCAGGCTTGGGCAGACAACCTCGGGTTACAATTCGGGCTTGGGCAGGTCTCAGCACAACTTGGGCTGGGCTTGGACAACCTCCCAACCCGCCCGAGTTGCACCCCTAATCCTGGATTGGGCTCAAAGTATGATAAAATATGAGTCAGCTCTTCAATCCTGTCATGTGAACCATATAGCTGAGTATAATGGACTTTGTGTGTATGCAATTCTTTTAGGAGATCACGCCTGACTTGACCCCATTCAGCCTCTGTAAGCCCCATCAAGCCAGCAATGGCCCTACACAATTGCCATCGGTATCTACATCCTTGATAAGACGTATGTACAACTTCAATCCAACTGGGAGGGCATCAACATATGAATAAGTAGTAGCTGTACAAGTCCGATATACCTATTCAACAAGGAGGGCATCAACATGTGAATAACAAAACACTTAATTTATCATCAACAAAAATGTAAGTAAAAAATGATTACATGTACCTTTCCTTTGGCGGGCTGTTTTATATGTACTTTGACAGAATCCTGTGTAGGGATCTGGGTGCCCATAGGTGAGTGGCTATCATGTCCAGACTGAACCAACTCAAACACACATGGGTCTCGACGCGTAGATACATCAATCTTCTTATGTCTCTTACCTCGAGGGTTGGGCTTTACATCCAGCTTAATGAGAAAAATACTGTGCGAATTTGCAATCTCTTTTAACTCATGCAGAATTTCCAACTTCTGAGTATAATCAAATGCATTCAATCGCTTAAGTATGAGATCAAACTCTAGTTCACAACTAAAATCCACTTTATTATTCTTCAACTTTTGTACTATCGTAAGAGTCTTCCAGTGCGGATTAATGCTATCAAGTGGTATTGGACGACCTTGTCGGATGTAATCCGCAATCTCATGGGAACAAGGTAACCCGTGTGTTCATCGAACGACACATCCACATCCTGAAACACCAATGCCAACATCATTCACTCGTTTACTCTCCACTAAGACATGCTGTAATGCAGTAATAGAGATATTGCCTCGAAGCTCTCTAAAATGAGATGGTTAAAACTAGTGTTGTACAATGGTTAAACTCTTCTCAAATGATGCCTTGATATCAGTGTGTTGCAACTTAAGCAAGCTATGGATCTTGGTCTAAGAACACTTAAAATTGACTTGGTTAGAACCAAGTTATCATTTAAGTTTTGCATGTGCACTTTCAGCCCTGTGTACAATGGAAACAATTAACATAATTAAGTTTAAACAAGCAAAATCATAATGATTAATAGTGTAAGTGTAGACACTCTTTTTTTGACCGCCCATAAGACTTGGGCACCTCAGGTCGAACACTCAATGATGAATTTGTACGTTGTGCAAACGTTCGATTTCTTTAGTGAGAAGCCTTGGTTTTGAGTTTCAGAGCCTAAAAACCTTGCACCTCCTTTTAGCCAAAACTTGATTTTTCCAAACCTAGCCACTCAGAGGCATGTTCGCCAACAGATGGCCGGCTGGCCAAAAAACAGTAGCCGGCCGTCCCCCACCTAGCCGGCTAGCCAAGTTTCGCGGTAGAATAGATATTTGTTGCCAGTTGTCTCCCTATGTGCATGTACTACACAAACTGGCTCAATACAAATATTTCTGAGATAGCAACCTGTTTTTCTATATGTACTTGACCATCCCTTATGGTTTTAGGTTAGAAAAAATTACCAAAGCTCAAAATCTTGTAAAACACTCTCTCTCTATCTTGCAACACACATACACTATACATACACTTCCTAAACCAAAAATTTGAGGCTCCTTGCTGAGGTTCCTAAGCTAAAATCTCAGCTCTTGAGAGTGAAGGCCTTGTAGTTTGTAAACAAAAGAGTAACTCCTCTTCATGAGGTATAACTTTGGTCATCTTTACACTACTTTTACCATCTCTTTTCTTGCTATTTTCACACTATTTTTAGACTATTTTGATGGGCTGAAACTTATGATTTAAAGCTACCAAAGGTGGAGGGGTTGACTACCCTTCTTTGAACCTTATTCCATAAGCTTTTATCCTTATGTTTCCACTTGTTTCTCAACTTTTGGCCACTGATTTTCAAATTTTTAAGAGGCTAAAATATGTGGTTTTGACGTCACAAAATGGAGGGGTTAGCCACATTTCCTTAGGCTTTCTTACTAACTTTAATTCTCTCTCATTTTTGCTCACTTTTCTTAGCTTTTCAAACTAATTTTCAGCACTATTTTGTGAGGTTTAAGACTGTTTTAGTGTGTTTATTTAGTTTTTGCTTTGAATATCATGCTTGTGTTTTTGTAATTCCTTATAGGTTTGGTGGTTTAGGCCTTAGACACCAACCTATTTGAGTTGATAGCTTTTATTTCATAGTTTTCATACATATGCTCACACTTTTAATAATCATTTCTGCAACCTTTCTCCTTTGTTGGTTTTCTTTCCTTTTTCTTAAGAGTTGTTTCAAACAATTGATGGTTGTTTAAGGCATGAGAAAGAAACCTTTCATACTTAATGGTTTAATCTCTTCGAAGGTTCATTACCAAGGCATTACATCTCTCTTATGCCAAAAATAACCTCTTATTTGACACTTATCTTCATTAGTGGATATAATTATCACTTTTGGACAAGATGATTAAAGAATGGAAAGGTAATAAAAAAATGCTAATAAAATTGGACTAAAAGTGGTAAAAGAAGATAATAAAATCAAGTTGGGTTCAATCAGGCGTTAATTGAAATTAAGCCTTGAATCATTACATACTCTTAGTGATGTTAATGGTTCAAGGAGCAATGTCCACCCCTTTTTTTGAGGTAACTCCATGATAAGAAATATGTGTTGTTGGTCTTTTATGTTCATTCATTGAGCCTTTGTCCCATCGATTCATAGATCATTATGCAATAACCTTGCGACCATATATGATTTTTGGATTAATTTTACTCCTCCCTTGATCAATTTCATGATAGGGAGAGGCAGAGAGGATAAACATCCCCTGGAAACACTCTGTTTTTGCTCTGTTACCATTTTGTTGCAGCAAGGCAGTACCAAAATTAGTGGTCGGCCGACCAACTCTTGAATCCGGCCAAGTACTTTTCTTGGTTGGCCGACCACCTCATTTTAGCCAAGCAGTGGCATTTTCCTTACAAAACAGAACAGAAGTTGAGGCAAAAACAAATTAATTTTCTGATTGCGGACAGAACAGAATCAGGCAGCAGAACAGAGGCATTTCAGGAAGGATATTCCCGCTTATGCGCATGCGACTCCTCGCTTCCCATTTCTTTGATTTAATGCTTTAATAGTAATATGTTGTAATTAATTAATTAGATTCATTCTAATTTGTAATTAGCTAATTTAGCTTAGTTAATTAATTCGGTGTGGTGATAATTAGTTACATTCATTCAGACCCTCCTGAGCGATGGCAAAATTGTAATATTGTGTATGTCTTTCAACCCTCATTTCTTCTTCCATTTTATTTACTCGCTTATGATGGATAGCGTATAACATCATGTTTTCCTCAGCATCTACCATAACTTGCATCCATTCGTTTTGCATACATAAGCGTTTGGCTCATCATACTAATCAATGTCATCATATTAATCTTCCATAAAACACGTATTCCTTACTCGAATACGTGCTTTATCACATGTCTTGAATTGACTCACATGCCATGCTAATAGCCGAGCCTATTAATTCCATGTTGTATGCGTTGCATTAGTCATGTTACATTGTTTAGGATCATGCATTCTTTCTAACTATTTTATTTCTTTTGGCTCACCTCAAATATTTGAGGTAAGCATTTTTTTTTGCTTTAGCATATTGCATGCGTGTGGTTGTTTCCATATCAAACATATTTACCATGAGGCTAAGTGCTTAGTTGATATACCTGTTTGAATGCCTGTGGATAAAGTCTTTTTCACTCAAGTAGGGATGATTTGATTAAATGTACATATGAGATCACTTTTTCAAATGGTACATACTCAAAATGCTTCTCAAAACAAATATGAAATCAAAGCGTTCCAAATTGGGCGAATTAGCCTATACTTGTGTGCATCACATAGTAAAGATAGCATAATAATCGAAACAAGGGCATATACTGCATATAAGAATCACATCATGATTAGTAGAGGCCGATCTTTGATTAGATGAGTAGGGTGCTTAATTCATGACCTTTCCCTCTCATACCTAAGTTCTCAAACCGAGACACTTTGGTGATGAAGGACAAGTGGCCTTTGACACGAGTTACGGGTTTCCTAAATTTCTCAAAAATATTTAGGTGGAGACTCTGAAATCTGGAAAAAGCGGTCAATTTTTGGCATTTTTAATTAAAAATTTATTTTTCAAAAGATTTACCGAATTTGGACTCTTTTGTGTTTTCACCGTTTCACATTGCATTTGTGAAACTAGATTCAGAACCACGGGAGTCTGAACTGTAGAGTTATTGTATCTAAAGAGACTAAACCCCTCCGAGAAGCACAAAAAGCAAGCTGAAGTAAGGTAACAAGTATATATTATCAGTTGGTTGTAACATTCCCGAAGTGCATAGAACTATCGGTCCATACGGCAACAAACCTTTCCTTATATGGAATTAACCAACTTTGTGACAAATATTGCACTGCCTCAAGATATGTATCAAAATCTGTAACTAGCATAGTAAGGCGTTCATTGTATTCAAGTTCAATCAATGAGAGTACTAAGAAATTTCATAAAAAGATAAACTTGTCCCATTTCTCCTTACTCTCAAACATCTTCTTGCATTTCGCTAGTACATTTCTACTAATATGCCATCGACATAATAAATGTCGAGATGTAGAAAATACCGTGTCAATAGCATTCATCAAAGCAAGCTTCCTGTCTGTGACAATCACCTCAGGAATAGCAATGTCATCCAAGAGACTACGCAATGTAGTTAACACCCATACGTAGTTTTCAATCCGCTCAAATTGGAGATATGCAAAGGCTACAGAGAATAACATATCAGTGGATGTCATACTAACTATCTCAAGAAAAAGAAGACGATATCGATTTATCTTATATGTGCAGTCCATGATCAACACCTTTGGAAATGAATGAAGCAAAACTAAACTGACAGGATGTGCCCAAAACAAATCTGTGACGGTCATCGTGTTGCTGACACACCTATGTCGCTCAATGTAATTATGATTTTCTAATTCACCTAATAACTGTTGTATCTGTGATCTCCCAACTTTCCCAATAACATTATTCCTATGACATACATTGTAAATGGTTTTCATAGTGGTTACATTCAAAGCATCCTTTTGTTTCAAGGTAACCAAAATCTCTTTTAGTCTGACCATGCTTTTTGACATATTCACTAATAATGATGTTTCCTCCTCAAATAATCGCCCTACAAATAAATGTCCTTCAAAATGTCTAGCAGGAGCGTGGTTATGCATTCCACATGCTACATCTAGCATCAAATCATCATCTGTCATCAAATTACGAGCCCTCAATTCAAAGGGACATCCGCATTTCTTTGTACCCGTTAACTTCACAATTTTTTTGTTTGAATCATCTCCTTTTAATTTCTTATGAGCTCTGTATTGACCACTTCTCTCACAGGCAAGATATATCCTTGGTGTCTTATGTTAATCATATTATTTAATTTTGATTATTTAATTTTGATGATGTCTAAAATATTATTTGTAACAATTTAGATTTTTTTAATGTATATATATTTGACACAAAATATTATCTTTTTAAAATATATATATATTTGTTAAATATTAGTTAAATAAAAATATTTTTGAAAACTTTACTATTCACTTTTTGAAAAATTGAGGCTGATCACTGTTCACTTTTTGACCAAATTAAAAATTGATTAATTATATTATTTTGACAAAAATGATGGGTTGGTTGTATTATTTTGACAAATTTGATATTGATGGGTTGTCTTGTGTTGACAAAATTAATATGGAGTGGTAGAATATATTTAGTTTAAAATCTCTACAACATATATAATATTTTAAGATGGCATACATTTTCAGATCCATCATAAATATCATTTAAAAGATTTTTTCTGTATGCAAATATTTGATTAGAACATTATATATATATATATATTGCATATAATATAAATAGAATACATCACGTGCGCTATTAAATTTTTTACATTACATTGATTATATCATATCACACTACACTACATTGATTATATCTTATTATAATCAAACAAGAAGAAAAAGATGGAGTTATATATATATATATATTATAAACTAGATGGAGAAAATTATTTGTTTGTTTGAAAGTTGTGAACTTTGTATTAAATTGTCTACAAAAACGGTGGCTCCATGTTTGAAAAAACAAAAAGAAAAAAATCAGTCTTATTTTTATCTTTTTAATTCTTATCATTTGCTGACTATTCAAAATCAAGGAGTGTGCTTATGTAAGCGATGACATCAAAAGCGTGCTTATGTAAGCCATGACGTCAGGAGCGTGCTTATGTAAGCCATGACGTCAGCAAGGAGCGTCCAACGGGTATATTTTTGTGTATAAATAGAAGTGTTGTGTGTGGAGAAAAATCAAGAACTTGAAGAGAAAATTTTCTGTGAGCTCCAAATTGTATTCTGCTCTTTCACTTTCAGATCTAAGTCTAGCATTTGTTCTTACACTTTCATATCTACTCTTTGTGAGAGAATTATTGTAAAAGAGGGTTTAAATTACCCTTATTCTTATTCCTTATTTTTTAGAGAGATTTTGTAAGGGTAAGGCTTTTATTGTTGAGTGAGGCTCAATAGATAAGAGTAAGTCCTGTGCCAAATCCACAAGCTTGGTGGTGTATTTATTCAATTGATAGTAAAGAAATTCTCAAGGAGGTTCCTTGGGGAGTGGACGTAGGCCGGCGTGCCGAACCACTATAAATCGCAGTGTTTGATTTTCTCTCCCTATCTCTCTTACGTTATATTGATAATTATTATTCTGTTTTTTTTATTTATTAAAATTCTGAATATTGTGTTAATTTTAATACTGTGAAATTTTTAATAACCCAATTCACCCCCCCTCTTGGGTTGCCTATCTGGGATAACAATTGGTATCAGAGCCTAGACTCTAGTTTCTGTGACTTAACCGTCTTAGAGTAGATCATGGCAACCCCTAGTTATTCCTTACCCGAGGGACAAGCATCTAATAGGCCACCTCTATTTAGCGGCACAAATTTTAGCTATTGGAAAACTAGGATGACCATACATATTCAATCTAATGATTATGAATGTTGGAAAATTATTTGCAATGGTCCAAAAATTCCTACCAAAACTGTAGATGGACTTAGGGTACCAAAACCTGAAGATGAGTGGGATGAATCAGATACTAGAATGGCCCAAATTAATGTCAAAGCTACAAACATGTTGTACTGCGCCTTAGATGCCAACGAGTTCAATAGAATTTCCACATGTAAAACCGCAAAAGAAATTTGGGACAAGCTTATAGTGACTCATGAGGGAACCGAACAAGTTAAAGAATCTAGAGTCAGTTTGCTAGTCCATAATTATGAACTTTTTAAAATGAAGCCTGATGAAACTATTCCTCAAATGTTTACTCGTTTTACTGATATTATTAATGGTTTAACTTCTCTTGGCAAAATATATACTAATGCTGAAATTGTAAGAAAAGTGCTTAGGTCATTGCCAAAAAGTTGGGAGACAAAAGTCATTGCCATTACCGAAGCCAAGGATTTATCAAAGCTAAGTCTAGATGAGTTAATGGGATCTCTCTTAACTCATGAGCTCATAATGCAAGAAGGAAAGGAAGAGGAGGACAACAACAAGAAGAAAGGAATAGCCTTCAAATCCACCTCGAAACATCAAGAGGATAAGGAAGATGATTCAGATGAGGATGAGGAAATGGCATTCATCACTAGAAAGTTCCAAAGGTTTGTGAGAAAGAAACAAGGCGTACGAAATTTTTTCAGAAAAGACTTCAACAACAGGGATTTTCAAAGAGGAGAAAATCACAAAAAATCTGAAGTAACCTGCTACGAATGCAACAAACCTGGACACTACAAATCAGAATGTCCAGAACTTAAGAAAAAATTCAAGAAGGACAAGAAGAAAGCTATGATTGCAGCATGGGGAGAAGATAGTGATGAAAGCGACACAGAAACCGAAGTTTGCAAAAACGAGGTTGCTAACCTATGTTTAATGGCACTTGGAAATGAAAATGAGGTAAATGACGAATCCTTTACATTTGATGAATTACAATTAGCTTTTGATGAATTACATGCTGAATTTAAGAAACTTAGTTTGAAAAATAATTGTCAAAAGAAAGTAATTTCAAGTTTATCAAAAGAAAATGAATCATTGACTTCCAAGATAAATGTTTTAGAAAATGAAGCCATGAAAATGAAAAAGGAAAATGAGATTTTAACTCAAAAAGAGTCTTCAATTTCTGAAAAACATTTAGTTGTATTGCAAAAAGAAAACGAGTCTTTAAAAAATGAGCAAATTATTTTGAAAGAAAATATTGAAGACTTGAAAACTACTCTTTCAAAGTTCACTCAAGGTAGAGAGACTTTAGATAAAATTCTTAAAAATCAAAACCGTACTTTTGGTAGAGCCGGAATTGGATATAAACCTTTTTCAAAAGTAAAAACTGTCAAAAATGGCTTTGTATATGCATCTTCTAATCACTCTCATCTCACATGTCATTTTTGTGGAACAAAAGGTCATATTTCACCTTCATGTTCTATTAAAAGAAATCCTTTTGCTAAAATAAAAAAGATGTGGGTCCCTAAGGATATCTCGAGAGTGTCAAATTCTAACTTTTATGGACCCAAGAAAAAATGGGTACCAATAGAGAAATCAAATTTTTGTAGGTATGTTTCAAGACAAAATCCAGTAACGATAGATGGTATCTCGACAATGCATGTTCGAGGCACATGACTGGAAATAAAGCTATGTTCGCCACACTCCAACCAAAGGATGGCGGATATGTGACTTTTGGCGACAATAGCAAGGGTAAAATCATTGGTGTAGGAAGTATTGGTAAAAATCCCTCTCCTATTATTGAAAATGTTTTATTTGTTGAAGGTTTAAAACATAACTTGCTTAGTATTAGTCAATTATGTGATAAAGGTTATAGAGTTATTTTTGAGAAAACTCATTGCACTATTGAAAACACCCTAGAAAATAAAACTTTATTTATAGGTTACAGACATGAGAATGTATATGTGTTTGATTTGCACGATTTGTCTTCTCATTTTAATATTAAATGTTTATCTGCTATAAACGATAATGGTTGGCTTTGGCATAGAAGATTAGGACATGCTCATTTTGATTTAATTTCCAAACTTTCAAAAAATGAGTTAGTCATAGGTTTACCAAAAATTGTTTTTGAAAAAGATAAACTTTGTGATGCATGTCAATTTGGAAAACAAACTAGAATTTCTTTTAAATCCAAAAATATTGTTTCAACTACTAGACCGCTTCAACTCTTGCATATTGATCTATTCGGACCATCTAGAACATTAAGTTTAGGAGGAAAATCTTATGCCCTTGTTTGTGTTGATGATTATACTAGATATACATGGGTATTATTTTTAGCACACAAAAATGAAGCTTTTTATAATTTCTCAAAACTTTGTAAAAGAATTCAAAATGAGAAAAATCTTAATATTTGTAGTATTAGAAGTGACCATGGTAGAGAATTTGAAAATGATGATTTTATTATGTTTTGTGATAACTTAGGAATAGATCATAATTTCTCAGCCCCTAGGACTCCTCAACAAAACGGTGTGGTTGAAAGAAAAAATAGAACTCTTGAAGAAATGGCTCGTACTATGCTTTGTGAAAATAATTTACCTAAATATTTTTGGGCGGAAGCTGTTAACACTGCATGCTATGTTATAAACCGTGCCATGATTAGACCTATTCTTAAGAAAACCCCTTATGAACTTTGGAAAGGAAGAAAACCTAATATTAGTCACTTGCGTGCTTTTGGTTGTAAATGCTTTGTATTAAATAACAATAAAGATAACTTAGGAAAATTTGATGCTAAATCGGATGAAGCTATATTTCTTGGTTATTCTATGTCTAGTAAAGCTTATAGAGTATTCAATAAAAGAACTCTACTTGTTGAAGAATCTGTGCATGTTGTTTTTGATGAATCTAACGATATTATTTCCAAGAATCTTGTAAGTAATGATATTGTAGAAAATCAACCAAGCATGGAGAGCATTTACAAAAAGAAAATGAAGAAAATCCATTACGCGAACAAGAAGAAGAAATGACAATGGAGAAACTTCAAGAAATATATGCTCTTCCAGAAAGTGACTCAAATCTACCAAAAGAATGGAAGTATGCTCATGGCCACCCCAAAGACCTCATCATAGGTGATGCGGCGGAAGGTATAAAAACTCGTTCCTCTATTAGAAATATTTGTGGTAACTTAGCATTTGTTTCACAAATTGAACCAAAATCATTTTTAGAAGCTGAAAATGATGAAAACTGGATTTTAGCAATGCAAGAAGAATTAAATCAATTTGAAAGAAATGAAGTTTGGTTTTTGACCCCTCGACCTAAGGATCATCCCGTTATTGGTACAAAATGGGTTTTTCGAAATAAAATGGACGAATCTGGAGTTGTTACTAGAAATAAAGCTAGATTAGTAGCTCAAGGCTATAATCAAGAAGAGGGAATTGATTTTGATGAAACTTTTGCACCAGTTGCTAGACTTGAAGCTATTAGAATGTTACTTGCTTTTGCGTGTTTTAAAGATTTTAAATTATATCAAATGGATGTTAAAAGTGCTTTTTTAAATGGGTACATTTCGGAGGAAGTCTATGTTGAACAACCTCCCGGTTTTGAAAATCATAAATACCCGGATCATGTTTTCAAACTTTCAAAAGCTTTATATGGCTTGAAACAAGCTCCTAGAGCATGGTATGAAAGATTGAGTAATTTTCTACTTGACAAAGGTTTTTGTAGAGGAAAAATTGATACAACACTTTTTATAAAAATCAAAAAAGAAGATATGCTAATTGTTCAAATTTATGTTGATGATATCATTTTTGGTGCTACTAATGAAAATTTGTGCAAAGAGTTTGCTAAAGACATGCAGGGTGAGTTTGAAATGAGTATGATGGGGGAATTAAATTACTTCCTTGGTCTACAAATTAAACAAACTAATGATGGAATACATTTAAATCAAACGAAATATATCAAAGATCTACTCAAAAGGTTTGAAATGGAATCATCAAAGCCTGCAGCAACTCCAATGAGCACATCGATAAAAATCGACAAAGATGAGCAAGGTAAACCTGTAGATGAAAAGAAATATCGAGGTATGATTGGTTCTTTACTCTATCTTACTGCAAGTAGGCCCGACATAATGTTTAGTGTTTGTATGTGTGCACGTTTTCAATCCGCACCGAAAGAGTCACACATCACCGCAGTCAAACGTATTTTCAGATATCTTGTTGGCACTCAAAATTTGGGATTATGGTATCCTAAGGGAACCACCTTTGAACTTTTTGGTTACTCAGATGCCGACTTTGCGGGATGTAGACTTGACCGAAAAAGCACTAGTGGCACTTGTCATTTTCTTGGACACTCACTCACTTCTTGGTTTTGCAAAAAACAAAACTCAGTGGCTCTGTCAACTGCTGAAGCAGAATACATTGCCGCCGCTGGGTGTTGTGCACAATTGCTTTGGATGAAACAACAACTTCAAGATTTTGGACTTCACTATGATAAAATTCCTATAAAATGTGACAACACAAGTGCCATTAACCTTTCAAAAAATCCTATTCAGCACTCACGCACTAAACACATTGAAATAAGGCATCATTTTCTAAGAGATCATGTACTCAAAGGTGACATTGAACTCGAATTTGTGCCTACAAATCGTCAATTAGCTGACATATTTACCAAGCCTCTCAATGAAGAACAATTTTGTTATATTAGAACAGAACTTGGTATGATGAATACTCCAAGATAATGTGTATATGAAAAAATGATTTTTTTTTGTAAATAAATAATTAAATAAAAATAATAACAATAATAATAATATACATATATTTATATATATAATTTTTTTCTCTCTCTCTCCCGTTCCGTCTCTATCTCTCACCCACTCTCTCCCTTACTCTCTCTTTTTCTTTTTCTCTTGATCTCTCGCTCTTCCCTTCTTCCTCAGCCGACTCCATATCCATGTTCACCATCGTCTACAGCCATTTCCACCATCCACAAAATCATCCATCACTTTCATCACTACCATCATCCACCCAAATCCCTCACCAATCCACCGAACTCCACCACTTCTCCACCCGAAATCTGCATCACCGTTGTTACCAATTCATCAAGCTCCATCACCGATCCATCAAGATCCGTGACTGGTCCATCAAGATCCATTGCCGATCTATACAAATTCGCCACCGATCTACCCAATCTTCTCCATTTCTTCCGATCATCAAGGTCACCACCGATCAACATGTTAAAATTCTTGTTGCACTGTGTTGTAATTTTTTACTTGTTATATGTGCTCCAAATTCTCTTGGATTTAATAATGGTTGCTTCTACCTTGTTTGAAGAATTTGTTTTTATTTTTATTTTCTCCTTTTATGCTAGTGCACTTGGTGTAGTTGTTTATGTCCAGATCTTAAGGGCCCTTGGTATTATAGATTAGTAATTTGTTTCTTCAAATTTATGTAATTTTTTAGTGCATTAATTCAGGGGGAGACTCATATATTTTCATTATAAAACTATAAAAAAAAAAAAAGGGCATGTGTAGATTCTGTGCATAATTTTAGGGGGAGTATATATACATATTTTTTTTTACTCCTTGTCTGTCATACTCCTTATCTGCACCAACAAACAAATTTTTTTTTGTGCAACGACAGAATTAAAAAAAAATAATAATAATAATAATAATAAATAATAATAACATAAATAAATAAATAAAGGAAGAAATGCTCGCAATTTTATTTCAGAAAAAGAAAATATTACTCGATTACATGTAAATTTTCAGAAGGCTTCACAGATTTTTTCTTTTTCACTTCTCTCAACAATTTTTCATGAGCCTCTTTTACATGTCTCTCTCTATTTTCGATTTCTGTGAGTCTTGGCATTATCACCGTTGCATAATAATGCACTGCATTCTCCAACTGTGCATTTTTCCTTTTTAGCTCTTTCTTCTCCTTACACATATTAACTACTTGTTGTTTTAACAAGCACACCTCATCTCTCCATTGCTGATTTTCTTGTACTCTTGCTTGTAATCGTCGCGCCATATTGGAAACTGCAGTCATGGCCTGTGTACTAAGAGCCATAGTGTTATTAATAGCATCGAAATCATTTCGATTGCCAATAACACTAGAACCCTCATTTACAGGCATAGCATGTGCCTGCGTCACTGGTACTCTCTCATTTGCCTGCATTACAGGCACCTCATGCAGGTCCGACTCATTGATCGATAAGGTAAGAAATGACATGATTACAAAAGAAGCTAAAACAAATTTTTCTCTCAAACACTTGATGATTTCGTATCTTTGCCTCTGATCTGTGTCACTTTTTATACACTCCATTGATCCATTACTCGATGCATATCTGCTATATCTGCTCAAATCTTTTGTTTGTCAATATTTCCTGCGCTCGAGATGCTCCAAAATCCCCACAATGATTCCGACAAGACAGACGGCCCATTATTTTATTTTTGGCCGCTCAGATTATTGTATCAAATGTGTTTGTTTCTTATCTTCATCTTTATTTTGATGATGTCAAAGGGGGAGAAAAATATGATTGCTTTTGAAAATTATATGTTGCAGGGTTATCAAATATTTTGTCAATTTTATTTTGTGTCAAATCCATACAAATATTGCCATCATCAAAAAGGGGGAGATTGTTAATCATATTATTTAATTTTGATGATGTCTAAAATATTATTTGTAACAATTTAGATTTTTTTAATGTATATATATTTGACACAAAATATTATCTTTTTAAAATATATATATATTTGTTAAATATTAGTTAAATAAAAATATTTTTGAAAACTTTACTATTCACTTTTTGAAAAATTGAGGCTGATCACTGTTCACTTTTTGACCAAATTAAAAATTGATTAATTATATTATTTTGACAAAAATGATGGGTTGGTTGTATTATTTTGACAAATTTGATATTGATGGGTTGTCTTGTGTTGACAAAATTAATATGGAGTGGTAGAATATATTTAGTTTAAAATCTCTACAACATATACAATATTTTAAGATGGCATACATTTTCAGATCCATCATAAATATTATTTAAAGAGATTTTTTCTGTATGCAAATATTTGATTAGAACATTATATATATATATATATATTGCATATAATATAAATAGAATACATCACGTGCGCTATTAAATTTTTTACATTACATTGATTATATCATATCACACTACACTACATTGATTATATCTTATTATAATCAAACAAGAAGAAAAAGATGGAGTTATATATATGTATATATATATTATAAATAGATAAATTATAAACTAGATGGAGAAAATTATTTGTTTGTTTGAAAGTTGTGAACTCTGTATTAAATTGTCTACAAAAACGGTGGCTCCATGTTTGAAAAAACAAAAAGAAAAAATCAGTCTTATTTTTATCTTTTTAATTCTTATCATTTGCTGACTATTCAAAATCAAGGAGTGTGCTTATGTAAGCGATGACATCAAGAGTGTGCTTATGTAAGCCATGACATCAGGAGCGTGCTTATGTAAGCCATGACGTCAGGAGCGTGCTTATGTAAGCCATGACGTCAGCAAGAGCGTCCAACGGGTATATTTTTGTGTATAAATAGAAGTGTTGTGTGTGGAGAAAAATCAAGAACTTGAAGAGAAAATTTTCTGTGAGCTCCAAATTGTATTCTGCTCTTTCACTTTCAGATCTAAGTCTAGCATTTGTTCTTACACTTTCATATCTACTCTTTGTGAGAGAATTATTGTAAAAGAGGGTTTAAATTACCCTTATTCTTATTCCTTATTTTTTAGAGAGATTTTGTAAGGGTAAGGCTTTTATTGTTGAGTGAGGCTCAATAGATAAGAGTAAGTCCTGTGCCAAATCCACAAGCTTGGTGGTGTATTTATTCAATTGATAGTAAAGAAATTCTCAAGGAGGTTCCTTGGGGAGTGGACGTAGGCCGGCGTGCCGAACCACTATAAATCGCAGTGTTTGATTTTCTCTCCCTATCTCTCTTACGTTCATATTGATAATTATTATTCTGTTTTTTTTATTTATTAAAATTCTGAATATTGTGTTAATTTTAATACTGTGAAATTTTTAATAACCCAATTCACCCCCCCTCTTTGGTTGCCTATCTGGGATAACATCTTATGACCAGCACCATAGTCCAATGTCTTGATGACAATCACAAAACCATTTTGCCTTCCAACGTCCCATACCCAATTGACCAATTCTTCTTTGCTTTTGAAAACCTACATGTCAAATTCACCAAAGTAATTAAACATGCCAAAAATAAAAAAAGAAAAAATACTAATTTTCGACATAAGACTACCTCTTTAATAATAAATTGATTTGTATAGTCAACAAGACACTCAGATCTAACATTACTACATTCCATGGATGCACAGTTCTAGAAAAACCAAAAAAAAAAAAAAAAATCTTATAAGTGTTATGAAATATAGAGTCGAGCTAAATACACAAGTTCGACTGTTGAATACCGAACAAATGCTATAAGTTCGGAACTTATTAACCGAACATGTGGTCTAAGTTCGACATTATAAAATCAAACAGACATAATTTGTTCGGTTGTAGATAATCGAACGTGGGTATATTGTTCGACTCTAGATAACCAAATGAATATAAACGGTTTATCACTTAGCAAGTAAACGAAAATGAAAAAAAAAAATGAAAAACCAACATTTTCCTTGCTCCATTGTTCCAAACCAATATTGCCAAATGCATCCATCATTCAGTCCAATCACAATCTTCAATAATATGTATATTTTTGGTTATTTGTTTAAGGGTTTTTGGTTTTTGTCTCAGGGTTTTTGGATTCTTGAGAGAAGATACGTAAATAACGTTTCAGATACTTGGTGTGTATTGTATTCATTATAGTCCTTTATGGTAATTTTACAAAAAGTGTGTATCATAACCCTTTGTCCTTTGTAATCATTTTACATAAGATTAATATTGTAATAAAAATTAAACTAATTAATGGTGTGCCTTGAGATGAAAGATGGTGTGTAAATAGAGGCTCCCCACTTTTATCTCTAAAAAATTAAATTCAAACATGTAAGTGACTATTCTTAATGTATAATTTTCACTTTAATGGGACATTTAGGTTCATAAGAAAAAAAGGATTAAACAGTTTACAAGATCATATTTTTGCATTTATTGGTGCTTCACTCTTATTAAACTCAATTGAATACAAAATGTCTAAAATATTTTTTTTTTTCCTTCAATTTTACTTAATTGAAGTAGATTGAAAATTAAAAATTTAATGTTTAGAATGGCAAAATAATAAAATAAAAAAAATCATAATTTATTCATTTTTTTGTGTAACAAAATCATAATTTATTTTGTTAGAGCGTCTCCAATCCTTCATCAGATCTTTTATTAAATTTAAATTTGATAAAAAAATTGATGAAAACGGTGCTCTAACATTTCATCAGTTTGGTATGAAATTGAAGAAGTCTTAAACTTTTTATCAAATTGAGTATACTTGTAATTTTTCATTAAATTACTATAGATAACCTCCCGGTCGATTGATTGGTCAAACATCCTCTTGGTTGTTTTCTTGATAGATCAATGATTTGATAAAAATTTAAAATTTTCTATTAAAAAGTTTGAAATCAAATTTTGATTCAAATTTAATGAGGAAAAAAAAGAAGAAGAGAGAATAAACATTAGAGATGTCGTCATATGAGTCTATGAAATTTTATTTGTAATTTAAAAAATAAAAACAAATAAAAAAATAAAAAAGAAAAGCTACAAGTTGGAAGGAAGGGAGAGTGAATGAGCTTTTTCTCCACAAACAACAACCCGAGGCCCTTCTCCTTAGGGGTGCAACTTGGGCGGGCTCAACCCGAGCAACCCGAGCCTAGTCCGAGTTTTTTAGGATTTGGGCAACTATATCTTGTAATCTGAACGGGCCTCGGTAGATTTTTGATGCCCAAATTGTAATTCGGGCCGGGCTTGGACAGAACCAATGGCCAACCCAAGCAACCCGAACCCGAATTAAATTTAATATATTATATAAATTATATAATATATATAAATTAAGTAAAAGAGTTAGTCTTAATTTTTAATTTTTATTTTTTGGTGACCAGAAAATAACTTTGAATAATTCTTAATTCTTTGTTAATTATCAATTCTACTTACAAGTTTCAAAACAAATCTACCTACAAGTTTCTGGGCAATTCGGGCAATTCGGGCTAACCCGAGTTCAAAATACAAAGCTTGGGCCAGGCTTGGGCAGCAAAGCTCAGGTTCATGTTCAGGCTTGGGCGGACTTAGGCACTGCTCTGAACAATTCGGGTCGGGCTTGGACAGACCCCCAACCCGACCGAACCCGCCCGAGTTGCACCCCTACTTCTCCTTAGCCATTAGCCCCGTAAGCTCTCTCTCTCTCTCTCTCTCTGGATTGAGGACTTGTTGTTGTTCCTGTGCCCTTGTCCCTGCAACCAACACCAATCGAATCATAGAAAGAGAAACCAAAAAAAAAAACTGTTCGATTCCAGTTTCTTCGACGATGGTGGTTGCTTCGAGCTCCTCCTGGGCTCGCGCCATGCTTCAGATCTCACCTTACACCTTCTCCGCTCTCGGCATCGCCATCGCCATCGGCGTCTCCGTTCTCGGCGCTGCTTGGTACATACATACATACATATATATATATATATATATATATGAATTTGTATATATGTATCTTCGGAATTTGGTTTTGATTTCTGAGGCCTTGATGTGTTTTTTTTGATGTTGTGTTCAGGGGGATTTACATAACAGGAAGTAGTTTGATCGGTGCAGCAATCAAAGCTCCGCGAATCACTTCGAAGAATCTCATTAGGTAAAAACCCTAGCTCTTACTGACTCTTTTTTCCAGATTTCAATTATCTGTTTTATTATTATATCAAGGCTTGTGTGTATATTATTGACTTGCTTTGATTTGATTGATCTTCGCTAGTACTAACCATTGGATTGAATGTGATTTAAGTTAATTCCGAAAAGGATTTTGATTATAAAATTTGAAATATGCAATGTTGTGATGCATAAAGATAAATCCACTGAACCAGTTTTGACTTTTGTTCTGAATGAAGTAAAACTAAAATTTGATGATGAACCCTAGATTTGTTTTCAAGTGGCTGTTTTTTACTCTATTGTTTTGGAATCGTGGCTGTGGCTGTTGATCTGTGTTTATTCACGTCATGAACGATTCGTGCAAGTCATGCTACCACTTGTTACAATGAAAGCACCTCTTTTTTTAGCCTGGTTGTCTGCCTTCACTATTTACTTTTAAGTACCCGATATAACTTACTATAAAAATAGTGGCCAATTGAAAATATTTAGTTTCTTGGCTCACTGAAGTCTATGATTTTCGGCTAGAATACACCCAAGGAAGTTGGAGTCGAATAAATAGAAACTAACCCAAATCATGGCATTGAGGAGGAGGGATTTGTTTAACGTTCTTATTAATTGGTTATTTGAAATGGTCTTAGGGAGTAATCGAGTCAATTGATGGATCATTCATCACCAGCTAATTGATTCCCTGTATGTCAATCGAGTTAAGCTTAGTTATAAAGTGCCTAGGTATGTATAGGCTGCTTAACTTTTACTCTCACAACCCATATGCACATTACAATTGGTGGTTGTGCTGAGTTAGAGTGAGGACCATGTACAAGAACCTGACTGGACAATCCGGGTTTAAACTGTCCAACGGAACAGTTCAATCTCATAGGTAGGCACTTGGTTCCTGCTCAAAAAAGTCAGGCCTAGGTAATGCTTCAACATAAATTCTGCATAAATAGAAAATTTCCATGAAAGGGTATCTAGAGCTATGTTACTAAAAAATGCTAATACCCTAATGAATTATGTATTGGTACGCACCTTCCGAAATATGGTATACTTTCATTCCAAAACGGTAAATTTAGTAATCCAAAACGATCCCAAAAGTTTTTTTCAATACATTTCTTTAAATGTTACCTTAGAAGAAAAAAAAATCAAATATATGAAAATCTACGGTGAGTTAAGTTTTGATAAGACAAAAATATAAAAAAACGAGTCATAATTTTCATAGAAATGATTTGCTACATGATGATATATATATATATTGGATACCTAATAGTTAAAAGAAAATTATTCTAGAAATACCTTAAATTCTGAAGTGTTATATATATGTGTATATATATAGAGGTCTACTCCTATCGTATCACATTTTAGAGCATGTGGCGTACCATGTTCCTTTTCCCGTTCCATGTACTAGAACGATCCACGTTCTAGGTAACATAGATCTAGAGTATACTTAAATGGCTGAAATTCATTTTCTCCAAGTTGATTTGAAGTGTACAGTGTATTCCCCTGCCATGCCAACATTTCATTGCTATCTAGGGGGAGGAAGAGGAACTATTGGTTAGGCAGAACAAATGGTAACAGTGCAACGATTGCTATGCCAAAAAGGTGGCTTAAGGTTAGTTTTAGTCCAACTCACTGCTTAACATTTTGAGCCTTTTGGGGCAAGATTGAGATGGATGGGGAATTCAAAGGGTTCAACTTATAGAGGGCATGCTTAAAGAGGTGATGCCTTCAGTTCAGATGGGCATAATTAAATACTCTTTTTGGATCTGTCATTTAGCTTTTCTCAACTTAGATTAACTAGACTCTTGTCGGTTTCTACTCCCCGTTTAAGGGGATTCCACCATTCTTTTTCTTTTTTTCTTTTTTCTTTTTTTTCAAGTTTCTAGGGATTGGAGGGTGGTGTGTCATTAGTAGGTGGCATTTTTTTAAATTGTGTATTTGTCTTTTTCTCTTGTTCTTTCCTTGCCAGACTCCTTGTCCCCCTTTTCCTTGTACTTTTTCCTTTATTTAATAAAATTTCTTCTGTTGCGATCCAAAAAAAAAAACTATGTAGATCTCCAGTTGAAGTTATTCTTTACTAAAGGTGGAACATAATTGTTGTTTTTGGTAAAACGTACAAATTTTTACTGCTTTTGCGAATGTGTAGTTGTCTAAGGAAAACAATATGTTTGAGAGAGAAAGAGTCCTACAGTGTTTTTAATAATCTTCATATCAATAAATATATGAACATTTAAAATATGAAATCAGGAACTCAAAGTTTGTGGTAATTGTGAATCATTTTGTTTAAGGAAACTGGATAGACTTTCTTGCTTTTTATTATTATTTGTTATTTATTATTTTTTGAGTGATAGATCAAACTCCTTTGCCTTTCGAGAAGAGCTGTTTTTAAAGCCTCTTTTTGTTGACCTCACTGGACTTCCCTTGTGTTGTAATGATGTGCTTTCTAATATTTAATAGGCAACGTATGTACACAAACAAGAATGATATGGGAAAATTTTTATATTCTCTTGTTCATGGGTTGCTTGAGGTGGATACTCAAAGCCCCGACAGTGTTGTAGGGATTAACTGCCTAGTTGGAGTCTTCCATATTTTTAATATAATCTAAATTGTCTACAAAAGTGGAACTATTTGAATTTTCTGTTTAAACAGTCTTCCTTCGTAACCTTGGATTTCTTTTTATATTATAAACGTGTAGTCATCAACTAGTGACAGAGCCGGAAATGTTTTATAAGATTTTCTTCATTTTGTTTTCTGCATCTTCTGGAAAAGTGGGCAGATGTTGTGTTAACAATACCAGTATGCATTAAGCGACTTTCAAGTGGATCCTGCAATTTCTATACCCATTGTAGCAACTTTGTGCAAAAGGGTAGTAGTCAACTGAAGCACCTAAAACCTTGCCTTTGCCCTGTGGTGAGTGTGTTGGAATGAAGGGAAGTGAGAGGTGAAAGAGAGCTAGGGAGAGAACCTGAACTGAATGGGGAATCTAGATATACTTGTATTAAGAAATAGTTCTTGTTGTTTGGGTCTGTACTTGACTTGCAAAACACTTATTTATCAATTTTTTAAAATATTCCTTTCTTTTCTTTTCTTTTCTCTTGCACTAAGAAGCATGGACACGTGACACGGCACGGACACATCGACATGGCAATTTTTTAAAAATGTAGGATATGGCACATGAGGGACATATACAAAATATTTAGTTTATCTATTTATTACATGTCATTTATATGAATATATCATTCAAAGATAACAAAAAATGCAATATCACACTAATTTTTATAAATTTACATTGTTTTCCTTTTATCATTATATCTTAAGTTATTTTGTTCAAACATATAATTAATTTCATGTGTGTCTTATCGATGTACATGTCTGTTAAATGATAGTCTAAATTTTTTTTAAAAATAGGACATGTTTTGACGAGTGTCGGACACGTGTCAGGAAATGTCCAATGAGTGTCAGTGTCAGTGTCCGACATGGGCACACCACCTTTTAAGAAGTGTTCGTGCTTCTTAGCTCTTAAAATGTCATTGAATGATTCCCATGTTCCATCTGCATGCACTGGCATGTTTACTCAAATCTTATTGAAACTTTCAATGATAAACCATCTTTTATTCACAATTTGGCAACAGAAAGTTTAATTTGTTTGGAGCAGACATATGTTCTAGTACTTTGACATCTGCTGTGAACCAATTTTCGATAAAGAGTGGTTAGTGCACTAGCATTAGGTGCCAATGTGTTCCTGTAGGTGATAAATGGATGTTATGCATACCACAAAATCAAAACTAGTTGGTTTAGAAGTTCTTCTTGAGGGGTTGATTATTCATTTTGTCTTTGTAGTTCATCTCCTCAAAGTGCTCCCTTTTTTTATGATAGGGTGCTTTCAATTTCCCTTTTACTTTGTTAATTGTTCATCATTTGTACTTTCAAGCAATGAGGAAAGTTGTGACAGTCGGGTCTTGCCATCTTGGAGGATGTTTTTCTTGTTCATAAGACTGTTATACCAAAAACTGGGCCCATGTCTTACTTTCTATTCCAGAAGAAAGTTATGTCTTTGAGAAGTGAGGGTATTAATCTCCATTTTCATCAAATATAATACTCCATCCCTATGTTATCAAAAAACGCTAATACCCTAACAAATTACGCATTGGTACGCACGTTCCAAAACATGGTACACTTTCGTTTCAAAACGATAAATTTAGTGGTCCGAAGCGATTTCAAAAGTTTCTTTCAATATATTTCCTTAAATGTTTTCTTAGGAGGAAAAAAATAAAATATAATGAACTAAAATCTAAGTTGAATTAAGTTTTGACAAGATAAAACATCAAAAATGGTCATAATGCTCGTAGAAATGTGTTGCTACATGAAAAAATAAAAAAATAAAAAATTACATTTTATTATATATCTAATAGTTAAAAGAAAATTACCCAAGAAGTATGTTAAATTCTTGAGTGTAATATATGCAAGTCTACCCCATCGTACCACATTTTAGAGCATGTGGTGTACCACGTTCCCGTTTCCGTTCCCGTTCCACGTACCAGAACGATCAACGTTCCAGGTAACATAGTTCCATCCTTCCCATATCATGAGACTTTTACTTTTTTCGAAGTCTGTTTTCATAGTTTTGAAATTCAAATGTTTAATAATGACTTTCCCGTATTATCTTCTCATCAACCTGTGTAAGGTTTAGCATGGAGGCTCATTTTCTTGTAATTTCCGGAGAATCAGCTGAAACAAGAGATGAACACATGCATACACGCGTACAGATCAGACAGCATCACCTATTGAGATCTCCTCCTGACCCAACAAAAACAAAAACAAAAAAAAAAACTGGTTGTCTTCTCATATGCAACTCCTTTGCAACGAAACCAAAATTCCCACGGCACTTATCGATTATAACTGGGATGAATTATTAAGGTTTCTATGATGTCTCCCTTCCCAAAGTTTAGTCGAAGCACGTTACATGCTTACATATGGTGTGAGTTACAATTTCCAAGCAAGTATTCAGAACCATGTGGCTACAAAGAGTTAGTACATCTCCCAAGAAATATGCTCTTTTTTTTTATGGTACAACCCAAGGGATGTGCTTTGGCCACCATGACAATGCCTTGCATTTCCTTTTTCCTTCATTTGAATTTCTTTCTGCATTCTTGTGACCAATTTTATGCTTTTTAGGAGAGTAATGTTTCTCAATTTTTTATGTGCTGCCAGTTGATATTCTGTGAAGCGGTTACTACTAATGCGTAATTGTGATTTGACTCAGTTTCTTAAATTATATGTTCTTAGTGTGATCTTCTGTGAAGCTGTTGCTATATATGGTGTTATCGTGGCAATTATTCTACAAACAAAGTTGGAGAGTGTTCCACCGTCACAAATATATGCACCCGAATCTCTTAGAGCCGGTTATGCTATCTTCGCCTCTGGGATTATTGTGGGCTTTGCCAACCTTGTCTGCGGGTTTGTCCAACCAAAATTTCCTCACAAACATATAATGGTCTTTTTTCTTCTTCTTTTTTCCCCCTCCATGACTTGCACAATCTAATTTTATCAACTTTTGTTTTGGTTCAGGCTATGTGTAGGAATTATTGGAAGCAGCTGTGCGTTATCTGATGCACAGAACTCATCACTTTTTGTGAAGATTCTTGTGATCGAAATCTTTGGCAGCGCACTCGGTTTGTTTGGAGTTATAGTCGGAATAATCATGTCGGCACAAGCAACATGGCCTTCTAAACCAGTTTAGTCTGCTATTTTTGTCGGTGTCTGGCAATTCTTCTGTCGGTGGTACGTACAAATGAATGTACCCCAAACTCTGTATCTTTGTTTTTTTCTCTCAATTATTTCAGAAGTAGTAGGTGAGTAAGCTCTTGTTGTTGCCTCTTTCTAATATTAAGCTGCTTTTGTTGTGATTTGGAGGATGAGATTATGATATATTTTTTGATTTGTTTTTAATCTGACCTGTTTGTAAGTTGAACGATGTGATGCATGATGAATAAGGGCAGTTAGTCATAAATGGCCCACAGTATTTTGTGTTATATAGGCACAACGAAGTTTTTTAGTGGTTTTATTTTCTCTCATTTCTGGCTGATGCTTTTCATCTTAAATAAGACTTTTCAATATTGTATTTTTTATTTTATTTTTTAATTTTGTGTGGCTTTTTAGGTTGGGTTAGACCAGACAAATTTAAATTTTAAAAAAAAAAAAAATCAGAAAAAATCCACTAAATAGGATAAAGAGTTGATTTCATAATTTTTTTTTATTTATTTTCGGAGTCATCTAGTCTGTTAAGACTGCAAAAGTAAATTTATTTAGCTCAAAATTGAATTTTTTTTTTACCAAATTTAGAAAATGAAGTAAAAAAAAAGAAAAATTAATGAAATATTCCTCTCTAACTATGTGGTGGGAGAGATTTAAGATTTTTTTTTTATTAGTTAAGGTTTCTTAACTCATTCAAATATTTTAATGTAAAGCATATAAGTATGAAATTTTCATATTGGGCATATATTTGAGATCACAAATGTAGAATTCAAAATATAGATAGTATACATCTCAAAAACATGTTATAACATCAAAATTGATTCTATAAAGATGTAACTCAAAAAGGAATTAATATATTAGTATGAAGTCATATATAAGATGTGAAAAGTATACTCACAAAAAAAATTTATCACTTTTTATCTTTTTTTCATAGCAATAGATGACATGACATAAAATGTTAATGAATACATGAATCATTTATATTCTAATAAGCATTCATCAAAATAAATATAATTCTCATTTTTTAGTTTAATGAATGTTTGAAAGAAACTAGCAGAACATGATTTAGCAAACTTAGTACAATTAGGTTAAATGGAAGCAATGATTAGACATAACCTATTGTACACAAATCACACCTTAAAGAATATAGAACTTTAAGCTTAAAGGTGTGTTAGGAGTTATACCTTTATTTGCCTCTTTGGAATCTTCACCCATACATTACCTCTATTGTTCATTTTGGTGATTTTTATTTCATCATTCTTCTTCTTGTAGGACCTGATTTTGCTCATTAGATTAAACACTCTTGTTGTGTATTTCCTCTCAAAGTCCTTGGTGTTCTTTGAGATTCTACCTACAAAATATCTTGATTTCTTTCTTGGTACCCATACTTTCTTAGGTCCATAGGGATTAGTATTAAGAACATTTAATCTCGTAAAAGATTTAGGAGGATCAAAACCAATGCCTACTTTGTCAAAAACACATTTTTTATTTCCAAGAAGCTTGTTGAGGTTTTCTTTTCCTTTTACAAAATTTTGAAGAGTTTTGTTTAAATCCTCAATATTGTTTTTCAAAATATTTTTTTCATTGGCAATAGACGTAAAGTCATTTTTCAAAATAGTATTTTTCATTTTTAAAACATCCACATCATTTGAAAGAGAAGTAACTAATTTTTTTAATTTAAAATTCTCAACACAAATATTTCTAAATATGTCATGTAATTCATTGAAAGCACTTTCAAGTTCTACATAATTAGAAATTACCTCATTTTAAGTGAATTCTTCTTCTCCAAGAGCCATGAGACACAGGTTGGCTACTGCATTATTTTCTCCCCAAATGACTTCCTTTTTGCTGTCATCCATCATTGAAAGTTCATAAGCCATGAGTGAGCCTAGGAGTTCTTCAATGTCTAATTTTGTTAGGTCTTTTGCTTCTTGGATTCCTGTAATCTTAGCTTCCCATTCATTTGGCAAAGACCTAAGTATTTTTCTCACAGGCTCACCATTAGTATAACATTTACCAAGGGATTTTAAAGCATTAATAATATTGGTAAATTTATAAAACATCTCAGAAATAGATTCAAATGATTACATAGTAAAGAGTTCATAATCATGAATAAGCATGTCAATCCGAGACTCTTTTATTTGGCTAGTTCCTTCATAAGTGATTTCAAATTTATCCTAAATCTCTTTAGCAGTAATACACCCAAAAATTCTATTGTACTCATTTGCATCTAATCCATACACAATAATAAACTTGGCTTTAGCATTAGCTTGAAGGAGTTTATAATCACGCTCATCAAATTCATCCTCAAGTTTAAGCACACTGATATGGTCTACTACCTTGGTAGGGATTTTAGGACCTTTAGTGATAATGAGCCATAAAGTATAATTGGTAGCTTGAAGATACAAAGCCATTTTTTCTTTCTAATGAATGTAATTACTACCATCAAAAAGAGGTGGCCTATTGCTAGCTTGTCCTACAACAGAGTAAGTAGAATACATGGTTGCTATGGATCAAAAACTCAAGATTGTTAAATCTAAACAAGAGCCCCAGGCTCTGATACCAATTGTTACCCAAAAAGTAACTTAAGAGGGGCGATAAATTAGGTTTCTACAATTAAAATTAATAATACCCCAATACAATTAACTACTAGTACAACAAATTATTAACAAGCACAATGATGAACTTAGCAGTAAATGATCAAGTAAAATAACAATGAAGTATAACTAACATATAGGGTAAATCAAATGATTAACACATGAATATTAGATAGCTATAGCAGTAGTAGGAAAGTAAAGAGATTAGGGAAGAGGAGACAAACAGATTTATAGTGGTTCGGCTTCAACCAAGCTTACATCCACTCATCAAGCTTCACTTGAGATTTTCCACTATCTTCTAGTTTCACAGGGGTGCTAGCAACCTATTTACAAATGGAACAATCCTCCACGGATTTTACATAGACTTCACAAGCCCAAACCCTTGCAAATCTTAGGTGATTCACAATCACTCTCAAGATTTTAAGAACACGGTGTTTGCAATACTTTTACAAGATAAAATAGTATTTTTGTTTTCAAAGAAAGCTTACAATAAATATCTCTCAAAGATAGATATATAAAATGAAACTTTGATTTTTCTGTAAATCTCACACAAGAAAGATGAACTTAATGCTATAAGGCTTAATGTATAATTTCTGAGAAAAGATGTGAATGATTATAAATCAAAGAATATTTTTAGGTTTTTTGTGACTTGTTTACATTAAAGGCTTTGGTATATATAATGAAAATTATAGTCGTTTATAGCCGTTGTATTCATTTGAATTTATAGCCGTTGTAGTCATTTGAATTTATAGCCGTTTATAGCCGTTGTACTTCCATCATTACCAATTTGAATATTTTCCACTCCATCATTAGAAATTTGAATATCTTTCACTTGAACCTTTTGAACCTTTTGGCCTTTTGAACCTTTATAGCCGTTTATAGCCGTTGTATTTCCATCATTACTAATTTGAATATCTTCCACTTGAACCTTTTGACCTGCTGCTGTGCTAGGCTGTTTGAACCTTTGTTTTAGGCTGTTTGAACTCCTGATTTAATCAAATATTAAATACATTCTAACAACATTTAGGATAAAGGTTTAGGTGAGAAATAATAGGACAAAATAAATTTTGATTCTATTTTTCTCTTTCAAATAAATTATCAAAATAAATTTTGATTCTATTTTTCTCTTCCAAATAAATTAAAACATAATTAAATAAATCATCAAAATAAATAAGTCTAACAATTTCAAAACCCTATATTTAGACCCTCTCTCTCTAAAACTCACCTTCAATCTCCAAATACTCTTAATCTATAAATCTCTATACCCTAGTCCCTTTGTTAAAAAAGTAAAGCTTACCTAGAACTTCATTCTAATCGCAAAGATCGTTTTCGGCTTTGTCAAGTTTCAACTCTTGTTCATCTTGGCCCTTGTCTTTGAGGTAAGGATTTCTCCACACTTTAGTATGGTTTTCAACTTAGTTATTTGTATTTTCAAAGAAATCATGGGATTTAGGGATTTTGATAAAAAGCTAGGGTTTTGATTTAAAATAAAAAAAGTGGCTTTCAAAATGCATTGTTAAATATGAATATGGGTTTGTATATGTTGTTGAGTTGTGATGAAATGGTGGATTTTTATCCTTGGAGTTGATTTTTGAAGAAAGGGGATTTTGCCTTAAGCTGTAAATATTTGATTTTGTAAAGAGAAAATGAAATTGATGTTGGTTTTATGAAATTAGAACGATGGTGATAATGGTGGTGGAGTTGGATATGAATTATCACTCCTATTCTTGAAATATTGGAAAGTATATTTTTATTGGAGATTAATTATCTGTTTAGAGATATATGTTTGGGCTATCGGTGGAGAATAATTATGATTGTTGTTGAAATTGCATGAGAATTAGATAAATTGAAACTAATTTCTCATCCATTTGCATTGAGTATTGTAACATATTTAACACATCGAAAATAGTTATTGTTTTGAGAAAAAATGGTGAATACCTTAGTGAATTTGGGTAGGAAGTGTAGTTGTGGTATTATGTTGGTCTGTGTGTTTTTGGTGAAAGTCCAGAAACCCGCGCGGATAGATGCCGAGCCTTCTGATTAGTACCGGTAAAAATGGCAATTGGTAATTCTTGTAGCCTACTTGCAGACACATCCTAGAGATTCCCAGTGTTGTATCCATTGCTCTGTTTTCTATTGTAAAGCTAATGATTTCTTGAATTGTGATGTAAATTTGGAATGCATGGTTTTGGAAAGAGATGTAAAATGTTTTGGCATGAGTATTGCTTATGCATTCACCTTATAGCTTTGTTAAGATTCATACACTGTGTTAGAGTTTCTCTACTAGGCTTCGGCTCACCTTATGTAGAAAATCATTTTCAAATACTGATGATATGCCTCCGCCAAGATAGTAACTTGGAAGGACTAAGAGCCAAGAGCCTCATTTTTGTTATTGTTGTATTAATTTTTGTACAAGCCTAGGGCTTTATATGTATTGAGTTTAAACTTACTTTTGTTGTAACCAAGCACTATCTTGGAAAGTTGTAGCCATTAGGGTATTAATTTATCTGTTTTAACTTTTATTTCATATCTCTCGCTTATGACACATGCTATAGATTCAGGGTTAGAACTTGTGAATGTATAGTTGCATTTGTAATCTTTTGTAACCATTGATTCATACGAATGTAATGATATCATATTCTGAAACGTATTGTTAATTGACAAAGATTGTGACACAGTCTTATTGTTATATTTTTGGGGAATTACATTAACATTCTAACCCTAATTTTTCAAACCCTAATCCACCAACCTTTCACCACCATCTGCACCGGCAACCACCACTACCATTGCCACTACCACTGCCACTGCCGTTGGCGACCTCTCTTTCCATCTCCGATGATTTCGCCACCACTGCGTCTCTCTCTCTCTATCTTCTTTTTCTCTTCCTTTCTTTGTTTTTATTGCTCTATATCTTCTTGACATCACATCACTCTCCTCTAATGGTGAGAAACCTTGAAATGAAGATCACCTATTAAACTAGACCCAATACAGAGTTGGTTGTATCTACTTGGTTCTCATTTTGGGTTCTTTTCTCTATCAATCGTGGTGAAAAAGGCAGAGAATACTGTTAGACTTATTTATTTTGATGATTTTATTTAATTATGTTTTAATTTATTTGGAAAAGAAAAATAGAATCAAAATTGATTTTGATGATTTATTTGAAAGAGAAAAATATAATCAAAATTTATTTTGATGATTTATTTGAAAGATAAAAATATAATCAACATTTATTTTGATGATTTTATGTTTTAATAAAATCAAATTTTATTTTATCCCATTATTTCTCACCTAAACCTTTATCCTAAATGTTGTTAGAATGTATTTAATATTTGATTAAATCAGGAGTTCAAACAGCCCAAAACAAAGGTTCAAACAGCCCAACACAACAGCAGGCCAAAAGGTTCAAAAGGTTCAAGTAGAAGATATTCAAATTTGTAATGATGGAGTGGAAGAAATTCAAATTAGTAATGATGGAGTACAACGACTATAAACGGCTATAAATTCAAATGACTACAATGACTATAAACGGCTATAATTTTCATTATATATACCAAAGCCTCTAATGTAAACAAGTTACAAAAACCTAAAAATATTCTTTGATCTATAATCACTCACATCTATTCTCATAAATTATACACTGAGCCTCATAACTTTAAACCCATCTTTCCTATGTGAGGTTTACAGAAAAACCAGAGCTTCATTTTTATATCTATCTTTGAGAGATAATTCTTGTAGCTTTCTGTGAAAGCAAAAATACATTCTTTTCAACCTTGTAAGAGTGTAGTACACTCAGTGTTCTTGAGTTAGAAAGTCAGTGTAAAATCTGTGAATGATTGCTCCATCTGTGAAAAGGTTGCTAGCACCCTGTGAAGCTAGAGTATAGTGGAAAATCTCAAGTGAAGCTTGAGGAGTGGACGTAGGCCGAGTTGAAGCCGAACCACTATAAATTTGTTTGCCTCTCTCTCCCTTATCTCTTTATTTTATTTTAAATTGCCATAGCTATATACATATTTTTACTGTGCTAAAATAATTAATTAACATAGTTGTTAAGACACTTGTTTTAATTATTTTTATTTCATTAATTATATTTATCTATTGTACTAGTCATAATTTTTATTAAGGTATTATTAATTTTAATTATAAAAACCTAATTCACCCCCCTCTTAGGTTGTCTTTTGGATAACAATTGGTATCAGAGCCTAGGCTCTTGCTTTAGATTTAACCATCTAAGAGTTTCGATTCATGGCAACCTTAGCTAGCACTAGCACTACTGAAGGACAAGCCACCAATAGGCCACCATTATTTGATGGAAACAACTATAGTCATTGGAAAGATAAGATGACCCTATACCTATAAGCCACTGATTATGCTATGTGGATTATTGTTACCAAAGGTCCAAAAATTCCTACCAAATTAGTAAACAATATTATTGTACCTAAAACTGAAGATGAATGTGATGAGAGGGATCACAAATTATTACAAGCCAATGCTAAAGCCAAACTCACCCTTGTTTGTGGATTAGACTCTAAGGAGTATAATAGAATTTCAAGTTGTGATTCGGCAAAAGAAATTTGGGACAAACTTGAAGTAACTTATGAAGGTACAAATCAAGTAAATGAATCTTGTATTGATATGCTTGTTCATAGTTATGAATTGTTTAAAATGAACTCTGATGAATCTATTTCAAATGTGTTTACTAGATTTATTGAAATTGTAAACTCTTTGAAATCTCTTGGCAAAACTTACACTAACAGTGAGTTGGTAAGAAAAATTCTTAGGTGTTTACCAAAGAATTGGGAAGCAAAGGTCACCGCCATTATAGAAGCCAAAGATCTCTCCACACTTGGATTGGATGAGCTTATGGGTTCCCTTATGACTCATGAGATCACCATGAAAGGACATGAGGATGTTGAAAACAAAAAGAAAAGTGGAATTGCATTCAAAGCCTCATCAAATGAAGAAGAACATGAAAACTCCAGTGAGAATGAAAACTATGCCATGTTTAGTAGAAATCTCAAAAAGCACTTCAAGAAAAACAATTATGGAGGAAGAAGACCTTTCAAGAAAGAATACAACAAAAATAACAAGAAAGAGCCTATTATTTGCTATGAGTGCAAAAATCCTAGACTTATGAAGATGGATTGTCCAAAATTGAAAAAATATGGAAAAGACTACAAAAGAAACAAAAAGGCCATGGTAGCAGCTTGGGAAAAAAGTGAAGATGAAAGCTCAAGTGATGAAATTGAAAATGAAGTAGCCAACTTATGTCTCGTGGCTCTTGAAGATGAAGACTCTACTCAAGATAAGGTAACTACTCTTTATGAAGAACTTGAAAGTGCATTCCATGAACTATCAAATGAATTTAGAAAAGTTTGTGCCAAAAATAATGTGTTGAATAAATCTGTTGCATCTTTATCTATTAATGTAGAAGAATTAAAGAAAGAAAAAATTATTTTGAAAAATGATTTTGATACTATCTCTAATGAGAAAACTACTTTAAAAAAACAATGTTGATGATTTAACAAAAACACTTTAAAATTTTGTAAAAGGTGGAGATAATCTCAACATGTTTCTTGGAAATCGAAGATGTGTTTTCGATAAGGCGGGCATTGGATATGACCCTATTAAAAAACAAAAGAATCTCAATACAATTTTTGAAAAGGCACCTCTCATGACTCACCCTCATATTACTTGTCATTATTGTAGAAAGAAAGGCCGTTATATATCTTCTTGTCCATTCAAAAATAATATAAACATGAGAATTAAAAAGATTTGGATTGTTAAGGAATCTAACAAAACTAACCAAGAAGGACCCAAGAAACTATAGGTTCGAAAAACCAACATTTGATTGTCATCTTGTAGGTTTGTTTTAAGTCCAAAGCTAAAGAAAGGACGTGGTACCTTGATAGTGGATGTTCCAAACACATGACCGGAGATAAATCATTCTTTACTAAACTATCATCGAAAGATGGAGGATTTGTTACTTTTGGAGACAATAAGAAAGGAAAAATCATCGGTATTGGTAGCATCGGAATTTCTCCTAACCCTTCTATTGAAAATGTTTTACTTGTTGAGATTTGGCCTCCTCCGTTCAGTTTTTTTTTTGGTCTCTCAATGAGGAAGAAGAACAGAAGAGAGTGATGAAGAAGAGATAGAAGAAGAGATAGAAGAGAGTGAGGTGCATAAGAAGAAGTAGACGAATTGAGGTTGAAGAGAAGAGGCTGAAGAGAAGAAGCCAATGAGGGAGAGATAGTTGAGGCGAGCGGCAATCGAGGAAAGCTGCTTTTGTCAGTCGGCTGACGCAAAAGCATGGCCGCGTGTTCGACGCGATTTTCAACGAAAAAGAGAGGCACGAGCGATTCATATATATATATATATATATGTTTTGATTATCTATTTTTTGATGCCATTTATCACTATCATTTTTATCCTTCTCCTCTTCCTCCTCCTCCAGATTCTGACCCATGATTTCCTTTTGATAATGTCACAGGGGGAGAAATTATATGATGTTATGTATTATGGTATTATTTGAAAACTAATCTGATGATTATGTATTTATAGTTTAATATCTTAGTCTCATATCATGTCTCTAATTAAAGCTTATTTATTACATATGTGCTAACCTATGTATTTATAAATGAATTCAGGGAACATGACTTGAGTGAGAGTTTTTCTTACTCCTAAATCAAATCAAAATATCATTGTGTGCCATCATCAAAAAGGGAGAGATTGTTAAACTTATTTATTTTAATGATTTATTTAATTATGTTTTAATTTATTTGGAAGAGAAAAATAGAATCAAAATTTATTTTGATGATTTATTTGAAAGAGAAAAATATAATCAAAATTTATTTTGTTGATTTATTTGAAAGAGAAAAATAGAATCAAAATTTATTTTAATGATTTTATGTTTTAATAAAATCAAATTTTATTTTGTCCCATTATTTCTCACCTAAACATTTATCCTAAATATTGTTAGAATGTATTTAATATTTGATTAAATCAGGAGTTCAAACAGCCCAACACAGCAGCAGACCAAAAGGTTCAAAAGGTTTAAGTGGAAGATATTCAAATTTGTAATGATGGAGTGGAAGAAATTCAAATTAGTAATGATGGAGTACAACGCCTATAAATTCAAATGACTACAACGGCTATAAACGGCTATAATTTTTATTATATATACCAAAGCCTCTAATGTAAACAAGTTACAAAAATCTAAAAATATTCTTTGATTTATAATCACTCACATCTATTTTCAGAAATTATACACTGAGCCTTATAGCTTTAAGCCCATCTTTCCTGTGTGAAGTTTACAGAAAAACCAGAGTTTCATTTTTATATCTATCTTTGAGAGATAATTCTTGTAGCTTTCTGTGAAAACAAAAATACCTTCTTTTCAACCTTGTAAAAGTGTAGTACACTCAGTATTCTTGACTTAAAAAGTCAGTGTAAAATCTGTGAATAATTGCTCCATCTGTGAAAAGGTTGCTAGCACATTGTGAAGTTAGAGTATAGTGGAAAATCTCAAGTGAAGCTTGAGGAGTGGACGTAAGCCAAGTTGAAGCCGAACCACTATAAATTTGTTTGTCTCTCTCTCTCTTATCTCTTTATTTTATTTTAAATTGCCATAACTATACTTCACATTTTTAATGTGCTAAAATAATTAACTAACATAGTTGTTAAGACACTTGTTTTGATTATTTTTATTTCATTAATTATATTTATTTATTGTACTAGTCATAATTTTTATTAAGGTGTTATTAATTTTAATTATAAAAACCTAATTCACCCCCTCTTAGGTTGTCTTTTGGATAACAAATACCAAAGTGAAAGAAGGAGAGAGAGACATACCAAAGAGTTGTCTTTTGAGATTCTCTTACATGGTATTGTTTTTGCAAATGAAGATATATCCACCAACGATTTCATTTATGGGCAAAGACTCAAATGGTGGAAGAGTCTTGAACCTCTTATCCATGCTATTCTTATTTCTCCTCAAGCATCTTCGAAGAAGCATATGAATTGCTCCAAATCGAATTGAAATATGATTCGTTGATCTGCTTCTAATTGCTCGATGGGTTTATCGAATTGAGTTCGCCACCTACTTTGATATCGAAGTTCCGTCTCTCTTCAGGCCTTTTGGAGGCATGGGTATTGCTCCAAATCGAGTCATTAAGAAAGAGATTGGCCAAGGTATTGGTCTGAATCCTAACACCAACAACAATAACAATGTTAATGTTGCTGTGAATTCGAAGAAGAATGGTAATAGAAAGGGTGTAGATGATCATCATCATCATTGTTGAAGTCTTCGTGTAAGAAGAGAGAGAGAGAGAGAGAGAGAGAGAGAGAGAGAGAGAGAGAAATTAGTTCTTAAAAAAAAAGGAAGGGAGTTGCGGTGGTCGGAGGTTGTGGAATGGTGGTCGCCAGCAGGTGAGGTGCTGGGAGGTTGTCGAAGGGGTGAGACTGCCGGTGGTAGGAAAATTGCAAAAAAAAAAAA
This sequence comes from Camellia japonica, assembly GCA_030407325.1. Classification (NCBI taxonomy): domain Eukaryota; kingdom Viridiplantae; phylum Streptophyta; class Magnoliopsida; order Ericales; family Theaceae; genus Camellia; species Camellia japonica. Next base: position 44,511,453 of record JAPPVO010000007.1, read on the forward strand.
AAGGTGGGGTCGAAAAGATGAGGGGTATGGTTAGTATTAAGGTGATGATTCAAAAAGAAAAGGGATGTGATTCATTTTGCTAAACGGGGATTCAAATAAATGGGGGGTTAAAGTAAAGAGGTAGGTGCTAATAGCAATCCTCTTTTTAAAATATATTTTGAAAATAATTAGCTTTTTCAAGAAAATGTATTAGCATTAAGCAATATTTGAGGATAAAATATGAACTTTAGACACTATTACAAAATATTTAATCGTTTTAGCAGCACAATGCTCTTTCTAATTAAAATGACCACTTAAAGGTATGCCTTATTGTTTAATTTATAATTAAATAAAAAGTTATCAAAAGTTAAAACAAGATAACTCCATTATTATAATTATGAACTACATTATTATATTTTTTCCATAATTATTAACTACATTATTATATAATTAGTCATTCACAATTAAGTAATTAGATGTTTTGGATATAAAAACAAGATAACTCCCAACATAAAAAATAATTAAATTAATTTAATCTTGGAAATTTTAAATATTATCATTTTTTTTTCAAAATCAAAATTACCTAATTTAAAAATTAAGTTTGTTCAATACTATGGAAATTTGAATGAACTTATTTCAAATTTCCTATTCATTGACAATTTGCATAACTTAATAGGCACTAATTGTTTTAATTTTATTTTTTCTTTGTGAATATGAATCCGAAACATTTTAAATATGGTAAAAATCTTAACAATATTCCAAAAAGAAACAAAACAAAAATTGTTGTAAAATATATGAATGACCATCATTATCAAAATGGAAGTGAGAGTTATTACTTCATCTCTAATTTACTAAAATTGTGAATGGCACTGTAAATCACAAAGTGATGAAAACCTCAAAAGCAATTTAAGCTTTCGGCGTCGCACTCAAACCTGATTGTTTATCTCATTGAAGGAGAAATAAAACACTGTTCTCATAATATTATATATTCGTACTCCTTAATTAATTATTATTTATTTTGTCTTTTTATATTTTTCAATCATTCAACACAATATCTCACCTATTCACATTCTCCATTAATCACAATATTAAATATTACGAGTTTATATTTCAGAATTACTGAATAATTAAGATCTCATAGTAGATTTGCCAATAAATACAAACCCACCCAATGCAAGAAGGATTACAATGAATGTAAGAACATATTCTTCTAAATCATATTGTATAAAAATATTATATCTTCTTAATTCATCACTCTTAAATTATTTCTAATGATGTAATATTGAAATTAGACCTCATATGATGAAATATCTAACAAATTAAAATTTGACACTTATCAAACATATTATTAAAAATAATTTTTAAGAGCAAGAAATTAGATCTCTCAAGTATTTTTTTATATTTTATACCCAAAAGTTATTTTATGTAGTTTTCAATTTAAAAAAAAAGAAAGAAAGAAAGAAAGAAAGACATATAAACAAACAAACAAATTTCGTTTCAGTTCAAAAAAACAATTCCTTCCAAAAAACAAACAAACAACTAGTGGTGATGGTGGGCCGGGTCAACTCCAATGGGCCCAACCCGAAACAACTTGGTCCTTGGCCGCCTCCATATATATAACACCTCAAGCTCTCTCTGTGTTCACAATCCAGAGCTCTCAGCTTTCTCTGTAAGAACACCTCTCTCTCTCTCTCTCTCTCTCTCTCTCTATATATATATATGTATATGGAAATTTGCTATTGAGTTTGATTGATATATTTTTTTGTGTGTAGAGAGAGAGAGATTGATGAAATGGGGGTTGGTCGAGAAGTCCCAATCTCATTGGACGGAGTGAGAGACAAGAACTTGATGCAGCTAAAGAAGCTCAACACTGCTCTGTTCCCTGTTCGCTACAACGATAAATACTACGCCGATGCTCTCGCCTCCGGCGAATTCACAAAGCTAGGTCTCTTTCTAAACCCTGGGTTTTGCTTATTCTCCTTTAATCTTTGATGGGTCTTCTTGTTTTTGACTTGTATCAATCGCTATTCTCTGTTTGTGTGGCTTTTTTTTTTATGAATTCTGGAGTTATTGGTTTATTGAGCAATGGTAATTAATTGATTATTGGCTTGGCTTGAAGTAATTTTTTTTCTTTTTTTTTTGGCTTTGGATTTGTTTAGTGGTTTTAGGGTTAATATGATGCAATGTTGAATTTATTAGCTGGGTTTTGGGTTTTGTTTATTGTTGCGTTTTGTTCACTGGGTTTTTCTTGCTGTTGGTTTGGAAATGTTGGTTTCTTTGCTAGAATAGCAATTCAGGAGGCTTTTCCCATATTAAGGCCTCGTTTGGGAACAAGCTAATTTAGTAACTTTTTGGCTATTTGGCTAAAAAGGTAGGTAAAAAAAACTTATATGTTTGGGATGACTTTTTGACTAATTACGAAAAGATGTGCAAAAAGTAGAAAGAAAAGAGAATCTTTGACTTTTTGGTATGAGTGGTTGGCTTTTTGGCTAATTTAGGCCAAGTTTGGCATAATCTAAATAATACAAAAAGTCAAAAAGTCACTATCCTATTTAAGTCACATCATCTTATTTAAATCACATCACCTCTCTAACACATCACATCAAACCCAACCCATATAAGCCAATAAGTCAAAAAGTACACTTTTTTAGAACATCCCAAACCAATCCTTTTTGGCTAATTGGCTAAAAAGGTAAGTCCCCAAACGGGGCCTAAGCCTTTTTTGCATCCTATTTCCCAAACTAGGCTAAAGCGCTATTACAAATCGCGCTTTCACTGTTTGGAGCCCAAAACTTGATGAATAGTGAAGGTGCTATTGTGAATCGCGATTTTAATTAAGAAAACGCTGTTTGAAATAGCAATTTTAAGGTAAATTTTTTTTTTCTGAATAAAACGCTATTCTAAATAGCGCTTTATTTGTGGATTCGTTTTGTAAAGAAAACGCTATTCCGAATAGCGAGTTTACTGTGCATTTGTTTTGTGAAGAAAACGCTATTCGTAATAGTGTTTTCACTGTTAATTAATGAAAACGCTAATTGAAAGAACGCTTTTAACACTGCTATAAAACACGGGTATGGCCTCATTTGCAATCACGTTTTTGACACTTAGGTTTTTCGTCTCTTGCTCGATCTCTCTCATTTCTCAAACTCTCTAGCTCTCACTCTCCATCTCCCTCTGCTCTCAGACTCAGTCGCTCTCGATCTCGCTCTGCTTCGGCTCTCACTGTCGCTCTCGCTCTCCCTCTGCTCTCACTCTCTGTCTCTGCTCTCTCTCTCTCTCTCTCTCTCTCTCTCTCTCTCCGTGGTATGACATCTAGCTCTGTCTGTATCATTTGAATTTTATGTATTTATTTATTGTGTTTGTGAAAAATGTGAATGTGTTTGTGAAATTGTGGATGTTAGGGTTTGAAATGTGAATTATTAAATGTGTTAGGGTTTTATCAGTGTGGTTATGAAATTAGGGTTTGGAATTTTTTGAAATCAGAAATCAGGGTTTGAATTTGTGCTTTTGAATTTGTGGGATTTTTTATGCTTTTGAATTTTTGGATGTTGCTTGTGAATTGAATATTTGGATTTGGATTTTTTATGCTTTATCAGTGTGGTTATGAAATTAGGGTTCTAAAGATAATTGTTGCTCGATATCAGATTGTTCACACATCCTTTTAGGATGACATTTTAAGGTTCAAAAAATTAAGGGTTTTGAATCATAAATCAGGTTTGGAATTTTTTGAATTTTTTAAATAAATCATAAATATGAGAATTGAGAATTGAAAATTGGAATTATGAAATTCATAAATCATAAATTCATATAATTGATAATTGTTAATGTCATATTATGAAATTCATATAATTGAGAATTGAGAATTGAAATTATGAAATATAAACATTTCAAATTTCAAAATATAAACATTTCATAATTTCAATTCTCAATTCTCAATTATATGAATTTCATAATATGACATTAACAATTATCAATTATATGAATTTATGATTTATGAATTTTATAATTCCAATTTTCAATTTTCAATTCTCAATTCTCATATTTATGATTTATTTAAAAAATTCAAAAAATTCAAAATATTCCAAACCTGATTTATGATTCAAAACCCTTAATTTTTTGAACCCTAAAATGTCATCCTAAAAGGATGTGTGAACAATCTGATATCAAGCAACAATTATCTTTAGAACCCTAATTTCATAACCACACTGATAAAGCATAAAAAATCCAAACCCAAATATTCAATTCACAAGCAACATCCAAAAATTCAAAAGCATAAAAAATCCCACAAATTTAAAAGCACAAATTCAAACCCTGATTTCTGATTTCAAAAAATTCCAAACCCTAATTTCATAACCACACTGATAAAACCCTAACACATTTAATAATTCACATTTCAAACCCTAACATCCACAATTTCACAAACACATTCACATTTTTCACAAATACAATAAATAAATACATAAAATTCAAATGATACAGACAGAGCTAGATGTCCTACCACGGAGAGAGAGAGAGAGAGAGCAGAGACAGAGAGGGAGAGCGACTGAGTCTGAGAGCAGAGGGAGATGGAGAGTGAGAGCTAGAGAGTCTAAGAAATGAGAGAGATCGAGCAAGAGACGAAAAACCTAAGTGTCAAAAACATGATTGCAAATGAGGCCATACCCGTGTTTTATAGCAGTGTTAAAAGCGTTCTTTCAATTAGCGTTTTCATTAATTAACAGTGAAAAAGCTATTACGAATAGCGTTTTCTTCACAAAACAAATGCACAATAAACTCGCTATTCGGAATAGCGTTTTCTTTACAAAACGAATCCACAAATAAAGTGCTATTTAGAATAGCGTTTTATTCAGAAAAAAAAATTAACCTTAAAATCGCTATTTCAAACAGCGTTTTCTTAATTAAAATCGCGATTCACAATAGCACCTTCACTATTCATCAAGTTTTGGGCTCCAAACAGTGAAAGCGCGATTTGTAATAGCGCTTTAGCCTAGTTTGGGAAATCCGTCCAAACTAGGCCTAGTTTGGGAAATAGGATGCAAAAGAGGCTTAATATGGGAAAAGCCTCGCAATTCAGACTTCAATAGTGCACTTGGTTCATTGAATTCATATGATCATTGAATTCATATGAGTAGGTTTGATTTATCCTTTGTGTTTCACTTATTGTTGATGTTGGATGCTCTGTTTCTGTTTATTTTTTTTTTAATGATTTTAAGCTGTCATTGTTAGGTTATGGCGGTTTCTAGTTCTAAATTTGTTTTTTTGTTTGCTACTACAACTGACTATTAGGTTTTGGTTTTTATGCTTAAGAAAATAGCAGTTTTAGTGTTTCTGTAGTTTGCTTGCATGTACTGGTTTGTTGCTGAGGCATAAATAGTGGATGTTGGCGGTTTCAGTAATTTGCACCTTAGTTGCATGAAGGGGGTAGCAGTACAAGGGCATATAGAAGTTTTAAAGTTGGAAACGTCTATGAGAGCGTGTATATATTTTATTTATTAGATGTATGAATATCTTCTAACAAATTTTTTTTCCTAGTTGTAATATATGTGTTAAACTATGAATAAATATTATAAATTGATGTTAACTACAAATTGTTTTTGTTAAGTATAAATAAATCTTACGTAATAGAAATATTAAAATAAGCTTGAGCTGTTTTTCTTTTGTTTCTTTGAGATTTGTACGTATGAGAGGTTGTATCTCAATTGGGAGCGGGTTTCTTACAAGTTTTTTGCTTGCGAGGGAGGAGCATTCTTGAGTAAGAAATGTCACCCAAATAGTTCTTGCTACTAAGGTTTGCACTTAATGATTCATTACTAAAGCATAAACTATATTTTCTTGAGTATTCTTGTGGGTATATGTTCCTACACTTCTGGAATATGTGCTCTGGTCTGGGGCTTTAATCATTCCCTTTATTTTCTTTGATGTATTGCCCCTTTTAATAAGTAGCATTTTTTCATTGGAATCTTGTGCTTATTGGTGATGTGTTCCAATAGTGGCCTCGTGTTGCCAAATGCAATTGTGCAAGGTTATTTATGGTCCTCCAAGGTTCCATGTTTAGCTGCAATTCATAACCAAAACGTGAAAAAATTTTGGGCTCAATGAAATGTCTATATAAATATAAATCGTACCCTCTGATGAAATCAGGTGTTAGACCCTTGAAAGTTTAGATATTTATCTGTAATAAATTCTATCTTTCATAATTTGAAATTTCAGAATCATTCTTATTGAAGATGGTTTGGATATCATTTGTTCCATAACAGTCATCACAAGCTAATTATGGCATACAATCTTAATATACTGAACTAATAGATTTCAGATTGTCGCATTTTCCTGATGTTGTTGCGAATAACATATTGAAAGTTATAATAATAGACAAATTTATTTGAAATCATTAAAAAATCCAAAAATTTCTTGAATATTTCTGAAAGTTCTTTATTTTCCCGTCAAGTTATAAAGTAATTATCATAAAAATGCACAAGTCTATGCTCATTGGAGACTAAGATTCAAGAGATTGACATATTATGTAAGTTGTCTTCTTCAAATGCTTTCAAGGCATTATTTTTTAGATCCTACGAAGTCTATGCACATTAGAGACTAAGGCTTTGTTTGGGAAGTTGCTTTTTGGTTTTTTGACTAAAATATGAGGTGAAAAAAAATCAAATTTTGGCATTTTATGGAAAAACTTGCAGAAAGTAGTGTGAATGAGAAGAAATCTTTGACTTGTAGAGTGAATGGGAAGGAATATTTGACTTTTTTGTTTGAGTTGAAAATTTTGATTTTTTGGCTAAAATAGCCACTTGCCAAGCAGAGCCTAAGTTTTCAAGTTAATTCAATAAAGCAATTCTCTCCACGAAAGGAACCGTTGGTATGATAAAAAGTCTTTTTGGAGAATTCAGCAGCCTTCACCCAAAGGGTTTTGTCAAATCCAAAGACCTACTAGTCTTTATATCTTTACATCTAAAGCGACAAATTGTCAGAATGTAGTCATTGTGTCATTCTGTCAGTTCACAGTTTCTTCATTCTATGGGGGTTTGGTGGGGGAGTGTGGCAGGTTGTTTCCTTGGAAGAGTGTTTGGGTGCCGGGCGTCCCATCTAAGGTGGCTTTCTTTATGTGGACTACTGCTTTGGGGCGGAATCTTACTTTGGATAATTTGATCAGGCATGGGCATGTGTTAGTGAATTGATGTTGTATGTGTTGTGCCGTTGCGGAGTCGGTGGATCATTTGTTTTTGCATTGTTCGGTGGCCTTGCGATTGTGGGGTTTTATTTTCTCACTCTTTGGGGTTGTATGGGTTCAACCTCGAGGGGTGTTGGATATGCTTTGGGTTTGGCAGGGTGCTTAGATTGGACGTTGACAAAGGCGGGTGTGGTTGTTGGTGCCGTTTTGTTTGATGTGGCTTGTATGGTTGGAGCACAATAGATGAACTTTTCATGAGTTTTCTCATGGTGCTCCTTGGTTACAGAATCGCATTCTTGTAGTTATGTATAGTTGGTTAGAGAACACAGTTGATTCTGATTTGTTTGCTTTTTTAGATTTTCTAGATAATATAATTGGGTAGTGCTCGGTTCGGATTTCCCCATTTGGGATTCCATTTTGTATTTGTTGCATCATCTTGATGTTTTTCTAATAAAGTGCTTTACTTATCAAAAAAAAAAAAAAAATCATAATAGTTGAATCCACAAAAAACCACCCCCTCCAAAAAAATATAAAATAAAGATGGAAGAGTAAACCATTGATAAATTTGAAGAATAAATTTTAATATAGAATGCAAAATTGCTAGTTCTTAATGGTGCCGTTTGGAAAGTAGGTTGGCTTTTTGGTTTTTTGGATTTTTTGGCTATTTTAGCCTGGGCTAAAAAGCTTGGTTTGGGAAGAGTTTTTAAGCTTTTTGGCTTTTTTGACTTTTTTTGTGAGAGAAGAGTGTAATGATTATGGGTTTGATGTGATGTTTTGTTTTTTGTGGCTAAAATAGCCTATTTTGTCTTTTGTGGCTAAAATAGGAAAAAAAACCCCAAATAGCTCCTTCCCAAACGGAGCCATATAATCTTCAACAAAAATGGTAATTTGCAACAAGCAATTTGGATAACACATAAAAATGGTTTTAAAGTTCCAAAAAAAAAAAAATGCAATTATAAATGAATATATAACACAAAACTGACAGTGCACAATACAGTAGATGTAGAGGTGAAGAACAACACAGATAGGGAGGGGATGGAAGGAAGAGGGAGAGACAGTCTCTAACCAAGGGGGTGTAATCGGTTGTAAGATTTGATGTAAAGAATAGAAAAATATAAAATAATTTCTAATATAGGTGGGTGCAGCAGTTTTGTTGTCGTTGGTGATAGATGTAATACAGTAGCAATTTATTCACTGTTGGAGAATGAAAATAAGGCTTCCACAATTATATAAGGTTGGGTTGTTGGCTAGGAGATAGATGTAGTAGCAGAGTAGCAATTTAGTCACTGCTAGGGAAGGAAAGAATGTTTCGATTGACAACTGTTTGATGTTAGGTTGTTGCCTCATCAGACTGAGATGATGGAGAGCGAGACACAAAGCTGAGGAATAAGGCATTGAATAAATTGGATTTGATTGTGCCCTAACAATTACAAAATATACACAACTCGTAAATCTTTTAGTTAATGTGAATTGTGAACAGTTCAAATGAGTGACCAGTTGAATCATGAGTTTAGATAATTTTGCAAAAAGAGAACAGTTTTCACATTGGAACAATTTAGGGTTTCATCTGAGTAATTTCTTGGAGCGGTTCTCGGTTTTTCAATCGAACCAAGTGGTTCCAACTAGTTTTTAAAACTTTGTTTTAAAGAAATAAAGGTGTGGTGCATTTAGCCAAAGAGATGCATCTAACTGATGCAGAGCATTCGAATATAAGGGTAAACATACAATTTTGCACAACTATGTTTAAGATCTCGTTCAATCAAGTTGTTTATTTTTTGGTGTAATGTCATTCTATTTATAGGTTAGTTGTTGCTGTTATATTTTGTTATTTTTTCTTAGAGAAAATTGGTAGAATGTCCCTTTTTAGGGACTTGTTTATTGAAAGATCCTATGGATATACTCGTAGACTAACAAGTCCTTTATATTTGGAACTGAGATACCATTTTTGAATTTTTACAATATTGCACAACTTTTTTTCCCCTTTTCGGTTATAATATGTTTACACAACCGTAATCATGGGGGTTTGCCTCATCGCATATGATGTTTTTTGTTTTAAAGGTTCACACGATGATTTCTTCCTATTATAGCTGGGTACATGCAGAATTTGCAGTGATTGATTGTAAAAAATGTGAATGTTTGCACTTCTTATCGGATGATTTTAGTAATTTCAATGTAAAATATGTGAATGTTCACATTTTTTATTGAATAATCTAAAGATGTCATGGTGAAAGTTTATTGATTGAAAGTGTGAAGTCTCACACATAATTTTTGTGTAGAATTTTAAGTGTGAATATTCACATTTACGAGAAATTCACACCTCCAACTTTCACACCTTTTAGAAATTCACACTATTTTATCTAGGGATTTCTATACAAAAGTCTCATAAAAAATGACCAAAAAACTTCAAAATGATATTGCACTAATTATGGTTATGAAATCAAATCTCACTAATAATGGTTATAAAATTAAATCTCACTAGTTATAGTCATTTATGGTTACAAAATCAAATCCTACTAATTATGGTTATTTATGGTTACAAAATCAAATATTCTTCATTATTCATGACGCATAAAATCTTCAAGAGAACTAAATCCACCATTGTTGAGAGAACGAAATCAGCCATTGTTATACTGGAAAAGTATAGAATTTACTTAATAAGCAACAACGTCAATGTAATATCCACATCAAAGTAATATAATAGTGTGTGAATTTTTGATGAATGTAAAAACAGTAAGTGTGAATATGCACACTTTCAACTAAATAAAATAGTGAATTTTTTAAATATGTGAAAGTTGGAAGTGTGAATCTCTAGTAAATGTTCACACCTAAAACTGTGAATTTCTAGTTCTCTGGAAGATTTTATGCTTCATGAGGAATATTTGATTTTGTTACCATAATTAGTAGGATTTGATTTTGTAGCCATAAATAATCATAATTAGTAGGATTTGATTTTGTAACCATAACTAGTGGGATTTGATTTTGTAACTATAATTAGCACAATGTCAGTTTGAGGTTTTTTAGTCATTTGTTATGACAAGAATTTTTGGGTTAGTAAAAAATGATGGGACCTATTGTTATATAAGTTCCATATATAGGAATTTTGTATAAACTGCCCCTCTTTTCTTATGTTTTAGCAGGTAGGGTCATTTTGGTAATTTCCAGTTTTGCTCTCAATGGGACCGGTGGTCCTTGGGTCATAATTCATAATGAAGTTCAAATTAAGGGTGGCCATTGAAACCTATGTAGGTACAATTATTTTCCTCATGATTGACTTGCTTAACACATCAGAGTCGCTCAGGAATATGACAAGGATCCCCACTAAATGTATTCTCACAACTAGGTGAAATAGTTGAATTACTCATTTGATTGTCATTTGGTTGTATTCACTACTTAGTAGTAGAAACTCCTATGGGGGCATACTTGGCCTGAGATAGAAAGTAGCCCTTACGAGAAGAAGCTACTTCAATATTAAAAAATATTGCAATAGTCCCAGATTTTTCATTTCGAAAGTGCGGAAGAGATGCTACTTGACCTCAGAGATAGTAGAAGTGTCAGAGCCAGTAATGATCATATCATCCACATACAATAATGAGGCAACAAATCTAGCAAATGTATGGAGAAGAAATAAAGCAGAATCCTGAGCACAAGGATGAAACTCAAGCATAGTACCAGCACTCTGAAAGTGATCATACCAAGCACAAGGAGACTGCTTCAGACCATACAGAGCACGTCGAAGGCCACAAATCTGTCCAGAGGAATAGTGAAGGCCAGGGGAAGGACGCATGTAAACTTCTTCTGTGAGATGGCCATTAAGAAAAGCATTCTTAACATCCATCTGATAAAGAGGCCAAGAACAAATAACAACGATAGAGATCAAAGTACAGACAATAGTCATCTTGGCAGCAGGAGCAAAGGTCTCCTCATAATCAATACCATACTCACATGAGAAACCTTTGGCAACCAGACGAGCTTTGTAGCGCTCAAGAGAACCATCAGAATGAGTTTTGACTTTGTAGATCCATTTGCAACTAACTAGATTCTTACCAGTAGGCAAATGAACCAACTCCCAAGTACTAGTTTTTTGTAAAACAAACAACTCATCCTCCATAGCGTGAATCCAATGGGAATCTTGACAGGCCTCCTTGTAAGACTAAGGTTCTGAAAAAGAATGAATAACAGATAAAAAAAGTACGATAGGAAGTAAAAAAATATGTATTAGACCAACCCAACCTGTTTGAAGGATGATGCGCTCGAATAGGATATCGGTGTGCAGCAGGATCAGAGTCGTCAGAAGCAAGAGGATTCGCAGTAGGAGCAGAAACAACTGTTGGAGGGAGAGCCTGGCGACGAGAATAAACTAACAACGGAGGAGGAGGAGAAGGAGAAGGAGAAGGAGCTGGCTGGGGAGGAGGAGGAGAAAAGGGAGCATATTCATAGGGAACAATAGAGATGTACTCATCAGGAGGGACCTCAGAAGGAAATGGATCAATGTGAACCATATCCTTTTTGGAAACTGGAGCAGTGATAGGAGGAAGCTGAAAGTAAGGCAAATGTTCGAGAAAAGAAACATGACGGGAAATAAGGTCGCTACACCGATAGCTCTTCTGAGTAAGACTATAACCTAAAAAGACACATAGGACAGATCGAGCACTAAGTTTAGACTGATCTTTACGGGGAAGAAGGACAAAACAAGCAGACCCAAACACAAGAAGGATGAAGTAATTGGGAAGTTGAGAGAACAGAGCCTCATAAGGAGACTAACTAGAAAGAAGGGGAGCATGCATGCAGTTAAGAAGAAAAGTAGCAGTAAGAACTGCCTCTCCGCAAAACGAAGCTGGAACTGAGGCAGAGAGAAGAAGAGACCTAGCTGTCTCGAGGAGATGACAATGTTTATGCTCGGCTCAACCATTTTGGGTAGGTGTATCAGTACAAGAAGTTTGGTGAATGGTACCAAAATTGGCCAAATACTCACAGTCAGTTTAAAAATATTCCCTACCCAAGTCAGATCGTAACAATTTAATGGTAGCCCCAAACTGTGTAATGATCATAAACTGAAATGTATGATATATTTGATAGAAGTCAGATTTATGAGTTATAAGATAAACCCAAGTATAACGGATGCAATCATCAATAAAAGACACATAGTATGCGGAACCTCCTTTAGTGAGAATAGGAGAGGGTCCCCAGACATCAGTATGCACAAAAGAAAATAGAGAAATCGAAACAGAAGTACTTTTATTAAATGTAAAGCTGACATTTTGGCAAGTTTACACCCCCCGACATTCATCAATTTGACTAGGAGAAACTTTATTCAATAATCTTGATTGAGCTAAAGACCGTAAGCGGTCAACAAACAAATGACCTTGGCAAAAATGCCATAAGTAAAACTGACTCAACTGAGAATCTAACTGAAATGAGGAAAAAGCAATTGGAGAGGTGGATAGAGGGAGATGCAAGCTTTCTACCACATAGAGATCTCCAACTCTACTTTCGGTCCTAATCTACTTCTTGGACACCCTATCCTGCACACAACAGACAGAAGAGGAAAAAATAATATCAAAACGAGAAGTATCAAGTTGACTAATAGATAATAAACTGACAAATAGTTGAGGAACATAAAGAACAAAGGGAATTCTTCATAACAATAGCCCAATAAGCATAATTGGCACCAGTGAATTTACATCTGATGGCTTGTGTTTTGGTGTCCATCATTGTAACAAACCAAAGATTTACAGGTCGAAGTATAATAATAACTAACAAGTGGGCCAAACTGTAAATAAGAGTTTTGAATCCAAATAAAAGTATTGATAGTCACAATTACGAACACAGAGAGACAGAAAGAGAAAGAACCAGGGCAGATGATGCTGATGAAGACGACGAGAATCGAGAGAGACGTGATGATCTATTGTGATTCGTAGCAGATGGGTCGCGACAAGGAGTCGTGCTTGAACCGAGAGGCAGAGAGCCCTGGGTTGACTTTGAGACGAAGCCTTTGAGTCAGATGAAGAGCCAAATGGAGCAAACCCACTACGGTTGCTAGGGTTTCAAATCTTCAAGCTAGGGTTTCACAGCAAGCTCTGATATCATGTAAGTAATTCTGAATGTTCTGTATATTCAACTTGTATCTCAATTACATTAAGACCTTAGTTTATACAACCCTAATGCCTAAACCAAAAAGGAAATACAATATTCACATAATCACAATCATGCCTAATATATACACAATCATGCCTAATATATACAATTATATTCTCACAGACCTCACTCCTCACTTCGAAACCTTGCTCTTACTAATGCTTTCTGCTCTAATGAATGGAAATGTTAGGGAAAGGGAAAGACTTAAATTGACATAGGATATTGTAGTAAAAAAATGGTATGAATTTATTCAATTTAACTTTGCATATAGCCTTTGACAAGTAGCCTTTTGATTCTCCAAGGATTGTGCAATAGGTTTCCAGCCTAAGAAGCATGGACACTTCTAAAAAGGTGACGTGTCCATGTCAGACACATATCAAACTTTGATGTTCCTCAGACACTCTTGGACACGTGTCTGATGCTCTTTTTTTCGTGTCCATAATTAAAAATAAAATTCATAATTGCGGACTCGTGTCACTTATTTTGCAACGGGTCTGTCACTTCTTGGCTTGTCTATCACAAAAAAAATAAACATGAGATCAATACTTCTTAGACATTTGCTAACATATGATTTTCAAATTTTGAAATTTTGACATAAATATCTTATACCCTTGAAAAATATATAAGAATAATCTTATAGAAGTTTTACATAAACTTAAATGGAAAGATACGTGAAAGCGTTAGCAAACGACTAAGGAGGATGAGGGAAATGTTGCAATTATATATGTTAGCTATAGTTTTTTTGATTTGTAACTAATAGTCTAAAAATTCATGCAAGAGAATTAGTACAAGATTTACTTAGTATAAATCTTAGTGCCACAAAATGGGGAAGGAAGCGACTATGGGAATGTGTATATATTTTATATATTAAATATCTAATTATTATATTTTCAACTTAGTTTTAAAATATATGTTAAAATATGATTAAATATTTGATATTAATGTCAACAACAAATTGTCTTTGTCAAGTATAAATAAATATTATGTAAGATGAAAGTATTATACTAAGGGGTGGTTTGAGATCTATGAAGCACGGACACCTCTCCGAGGGCTCCGTACCAGTGTTGGACATGGACACGCGTCGGACATACAGTGGACACGTGTCCGACACGCAGCAGAGAGTGTCCCTTTTTTTTAAAAAAAATTTTCACATCCGGACATGTTATAGACACTTTCGGGACACATTCGGGGTAATTTCACAATTTACAAAAAAAAATTGGGGTCGATTTGTAAATAAGTAAAAACATATCAGCCCTAATCTACTTTGATTAGAACAGAAACAACAGAGAAAGGGTGAGAAAGAGAGGAAAAGAGAGGACCTAATCGATTCGTCGTTTGTCGTTCGTCTTCTCTTCTCGTCGGTCGTCGGTCGTCTCTCGCCCTTCGTCGTTAAGGTACACGCTGCTATGCTTCTTCGATCTTCATTCTTCTTCTTCTTCTTCTTCTTCGTCTCTCGTCGATCGTTAGTCGCTCGCTCTCTCTCTCTCTTTCTCTCAGCCTCTGATTTCATTTTATTTTTTCTTTTATTTTATTTTCTCTGATTTTATTTTATTTTTTTTCTTTCTTTTATTTTTTTCTTTTATATTTGATTTAATTTTTTCTTTTCTATTATTTGATTATATAATTTTAATAATGTATGTTTATTAATTTTATTATAGGAACCAATTTTTAATTCTGAAACAATGGCTACGGGTGGTAGTTCTAATGATATGTTATGTATTAATGGGATGCAATTTTATGTTATTTGTGAATGATATATATGATGTTAAATCAATTAAATGTTTATTTTTTATAATTTTAATAGTGTTATTTTGTATATTTTATTACTTTTTAATAATTTTTTAAAATAATTTTATGACATATAATAAATAAAATGAATCATATATATTGAACGTGTCCCCAGCGTGTCGTGTCTCCTATTTTTTGAAAATTTGCGTTTTTGCGTGTCCATGTTGTGTCCGTGTCCGTGTCCGTGCTTCATAGTTTGAGATGTTTTAAATAAGTACACTTTTTGACTTTTTATAAAAAATGTGTAGAAAAGTAGAGAAAGTGGGTAAAAAAATAGAGAGGAGATGTTGATAGATGTTGATTGATGTGACCCAAATAAGTGTATGTATGCAAAAAAAAAAAAGTGCACTTTTTTAGTGCATGCCAAACACCTGCTAAGTTTTGAAGTTATTTTTCTTTTGTTTCTTTAATATTTGTACGTTTTAGAGTTTCTATCTCAGTTGAGAGTAATTTTCTTTCTCGACGGGAGTGAGTTTTTTACAAGTTGTTTACTTGGGAGCGTAGAAATGCATTTCTTAGTAATAATTGTCACCTATGTAGGAGTTTCTTGCTATTAAGGTATACAATAATTATTTAATTTTGTATATATTATGCAAATATATAACCATATAATATAACATTTTTCTAGATAATACAATAACAAGATATAATTATTTGTGGTATGTCTGTGTCCTACTTTTTTTAAATTTGCCATGTCAACGTGTCCGTGTCGTGTTGTATTTTTGTGTCCCATGTCCATGTCTATGCTTCATAGCCCAACATGAAAATTCAAGCTCTTCAGTAATTTTTTCCCATCTGTTTGCTGTTTTTTTTTAGCTGCTGTATTTTTTCTCTGGTTGCTGGAATTTTGTATTTTAATTTTTTTTTATTGGACTGGTGATTGGGCCAAACGGGTTCTGGTTTCAGTTTTGGGCTGGTTTGATACAGTTTGGGTCTGATTCAAAGTATGTGGTTGGTGGTTTGGGTTTTGTTTGAATTTTAAAAACTGATTCAGGTTTAATGTGGACTAGATTGGGCCTAAAGTATTTGAAGGTTGGATCAAGTCAGGAGTTATGGTTGAAGGTGAGCTTGGTTTAATTTAAGTGTGATTGTGGTCTAATTGGCTTAGCTGAACATATATATAGGCTAATAAAATTCCATAAGTAAACAAATACTAAGAAATAAAATCTTAATTAAAAATGCCTTTACATTCCCCATCACCAACTTTTCCTCATCTTCTCCTCTACTAGTTCTACTCTTAACTTCTCACTGATATATTGGTGTATATATATATTTTATTTTCTCGTATTCTTCTCAATTCTCATCCTTCTTGAGATCCTCCTTTAGTTATGCTTATTGCTTATTTCAAGACTTCCTAGCATTCGTACAAATAGAAGAAAGAACTTTTTTTTCTTTTTCTTTTTTTTTAATTTTAGGGCGGCTTCCAATGATAAGGCTTGCTGTTAGCCTCCATGGTGCAAGTTCGAGTCACAGAAACCACCTCTCCAGAAATGGAAGTTAGGTTGGGTACATCTTGCCCTCGCTATTTTTTACTATTTAGCAGACATTCGTTTTGGATTCAGTGTATCAATTGGTGATTTGTCCTTGGTCTTACTACAGTTAGCATGTGAGGGTTGGGAAAAGTAATTCAAATAATTACCTAAATTTACCTAACTATACTAGTTGTAGGTAGCAGGTTACGGGTTCTTGCTAAGATGGTAGTCCATATATGATGGGCTTCAAGTTGGAGGAGTTGGGCTTCAGGAGGCTGAGAGTGAGAATTTGGCACTAATGGGTGTAGGGTGTGATTTCAATCCAAGAGTCACCAAGGAGCAGCTTCAGAAGTCAAGGCTGACTTTATGCACAAAGTGCTGATTGGCAAGCTTTTCAATACACGAGGCACCAAGACGGCTTTGGAGGCACTCATAGTCAAGCTGACTTTATGCCCAAAGAGGCAGATTGTCCTGCAAAAAGAGGAATCACATCTACAGTGACCAGTAACAGTGGACTTTATGGCCAAGTAGGCAAAATTGACCAGGATATGTAGTCTAGTGGCATGTTTGATTGGGTGGATTAAAGCATGGGATTAGGATTATTAATCCGTGGGCCCAATTATCCTATATTTGTTTTAACATTTTGGTTTAGGATTATTAATCCAATGGATAATTAATCCAACAAATTTGTAGGATTATTAGTAAGGGGGTAGGGGTGGGATTATTAATCCAATGGATATTAATCCAATTGGATAATGAATACCACACTAATTTAATAGGATTATTAATACTTCACTATTAGTCTTGTGAATCAAACATGACCTAGGTGTGCAGTGACAAATAGTAAGCCAGGCACACATGACAGATGTGACTAGCCACCTCTGGTGCCAAAGGCAACTATGTCAGGTGTTCTACAGATTCAGTCATTGTGGATGACGAGCGCAAGACGATAAAGATCTCTCTTCTCCCTCTCTAGGATTGCCAAGTCGCAACCTGCAGCCCTGCAACCATGAGGCAAGGACACATTGGCTGGCCTTTCACTATGGGCCCATTTGGTGCAACTTCTTGCAAGCTGAAATCTAATAATAAAAAAGGAACAGTTAAAAGCACTCCTTTCTTGCTTTTCTAATAATCAGTTTTTTTCAACTTATACACAAGTTATTTCCACCTCATAAGTTGTAAGCCGAAGCTACATCAAACAATGACACACTTTTCTGAAATAAAAGAGTTATAAGTAGTAGCACCGTAAGCTGCACGAAAGAGGGCCTATCTACTTAACCATGGAACCCGAGGATTCCAAGGTCTGCCAAACAATCGCCCAGATCATGCAGACGTGTGCTGTATTTGAACTCTCTGCCCCTTGCTTTTCACCCAAATTGGCATTAATGCATCATGTCTTGTGTGTTCAGGGACAACTTTGATTGAGGGGTTGAGGTGATACAGGTCTGTTCGCAAGACCACCTCTGTTATTATGCCCTTGGTGTCTAATTCTGAGAAGAAGATACGTACTGCGTTTGTTGGCCTTACATAGGGGGCAGTTTCTTGACTCCAGGGTGTGAATGGCAATTTTATAAAAATCAGTTGATACTCAGTTATGTGGCAGCATAATGGTATCATAGAGACCCTGTTACTCTGAGGTAGAGTGGCTGCTATGGCCCTGTATTTTCTGTACGGTTCATTCCAGTACATCAGTCACCTCAAAGGTACTTTTAGACCAAGTTCTCCTGATCTTTTAACATTCATGAATTTGGTAATTGATCATTACTCATTGACAGATACTCCTTATAATCTCATACAGTGATCTTGACTACTCATTGCACTTTCATGGTTTATTGTGCAGAAAAATGTGTTAGGAATTTTCTAAACCACTTGCTTAATGGAGATAATGCCATGTGGTGTTTTCTAGAAGAATCTTACGTAGACCTCTTATTAGAGACAAGTGATTAATTTTTCAGATTTTCTGAACTGAATACCCTGATATTAACGTATCAAGAATCTCATATTATTATTTGGTGACTTTGATTATTGCCACTATTCTCGTGAAGAATATCTGAATCTGAACAATTCTGTTCCAAAACCATAATTTTCATCGTGATTCATGATACATTCTACAGTCCAAGTGTTCCCTTTGATTAGAATAAAACACTTTGAGACCTGGTACTTGCTATATATAGGGTGTAGTATTATGTTGTCTTTTTCATAGTAATGTGATAATATATGTTTACAATGACAAACTTGTAATGCTTGTTTACATCTTCAAGTTTGGGGATTTTCCATGTCCAATACCCAGCATGTGTTGGAGTTCCATAGCCCTGAGAACATTCATATATTTTTTCTCAAGTTTTAATTCTTTTCCTCCCTTTGCTCAGCGTACTACAGTGACATTTGTGTCGGTGCAATTGCATGTCGGCTTGAAAAGAAAGAAAGTGGGGCTGTCCGTGTATACATCATGACATTGGGTGTTTTGGCACCATATCGTGGGCTAGGTATTGGTAAGTGAATCTATTTCTTTCCCTCCTCTGCTTCGTCTCTTCTATGGGAATTGCTTAGAAAACCTTAAAAGAACTGCTGTTTGAATATCATTGTTCCAAGAGAAGTTATTTGTGCTCTTGGAGCTACCTAGACCAATCACAACCCCCATGCTAGTGGGCCCATCATTCTGTGTTGGTTGGTAGTGACCCCAACTAAGAGGGGAGAGATTATTGGGTGTTCCTTGAGCAAAGACACATTGTGCTCCAGGACCCGCATCCAATCATATACAGCCACCCTTCTTGGTGGTGATGCCACTATCGCGTTGTTTGTTTCAGCAGAAATATTTTTTAGAAAATGTTCTCATTTTTTTGGTGTTTAGTACAATGGAAAACGAAAGTCCGTAAAACAAGCTTATTTAGGTAGAAAATAATTTTCACTTTTAAAAAGTGGAAAACGTTTTCCATACTAAAATCTTGCTAATATCACCATACTACCACCATCGCTACCGCTGCCGCCTCCACCAATCCCATCATGACGTCTACCACCCCACCATCACCACAAACACTGCTGCCTCACCACCACCACCAGTACGATGACTAGCACATAAGTCTCATAGTTGCATCCAAACACAGGAAAATGTTTAGAAAACATTTTATGGAAAAAGTTTTTGTAAAAAAGTTTTCGCCAAAACAAACGAAGCATGTGTTGTGTCAAGGCCATCAAACAAACATTGGTTTTCAATAGTGAGACCAGAACCAAAGAACTATTCTTAGATTAGTATTTTGGAATTGGTTGCAGGTACAAAACTGTTGAATCATGTCCTTGATCTTTGCTCGAAGCAAAACATTGGTGAGATATACTTGCACGTGCAGACGAACAATGAAGATGCCATCAGTTTTTATAAGAAATTTGGGTTTGAAATCACAGACACCATCCAAAACTATTACACAAACATTACACCACCAGATTGCTATGTTGTTACCAAGTTGATCAATCAAGCAAAGAAATAACACATTTAAAGCTCGGTTCCCTACTACGTGCTCAATAGGATCATTATTTTTCTTTGTTTTGAGCTTCTTTCGCCTTGTGTCGATTAAAACTTGGGGAGTCTAGTATCATATGCCAGAAGCGAGCAGGAGATATTGACCATTTTCATTTCTCATGCTTTTCTGTTCAATTGATGAATGCCTTTGCTATTGAATCTCTTTTGTTCAAGAAACAGTTTTGTAATTTGTTTTATAGAACTATTTAAAGGAGTTCCCTGGTGTAACACAATTTTCACATTTGCCAACTGTCTGTAAGTGGTTTTGTCAAAGTAGTTGCATATTAACTGATATTTTTTTCTTGCTGTGGATGTGCCGAGGTTTGTTTGGGAAGTGATTTTTTTAGTGGTTGTTTTGCTAAAATATAAGGTGAAAATATTTGAAGTGTTTAAGTATGATTTTTTTTTTTTTTTTTTTTTAAAAAAATTATTATGAAATACTAGCAAAAAGTAGAGAATGGGAAGAGGAAACTGAATTTTTTATACGACTTTTTAGTGGTTTTTTAGTTTTGACTATTTTAATCACTTGTGAAATAGAGCCTGAATTTGATTAGATTTTGTTTCTCCCACACAGGCTTATGACCACTACTGCTATGCTAATTGAACTCTGCCTCGTTGATGCAGAAATGGCCTGGAAAGCTGTAAGTTTTGTCTAGTCCTTGGATTGACATTTCCAGGGAGTCTAGAGATGATTTTCTCATACGAAAGCTATGCCAATTCAGTGTGGATTCATTGAAAGATGTGATGTGATGTGATGTGATTTGTTAAAAAAAAATCCTTCCTACATACAACTGCAAATCCCTTTCAAAATCAACCATCGAAATGCAAATTGAAGCTGCACAATTGTCAAAAATCTGCGCAAGAATTTGCTAAAAATGAGTTCAATTTGCAATACGGATTCCATTCAGTTGTAAGGAAGTACACTAATATTGACATCAAAGGAGAGAACCTATCTGAAGGGCTCGTTTGGCAATAGTCGAAGTCACTAAAAAAATTCAAAAAATTGAAGTCACCAAAAAGCCATTAAAAATGTCAGAAAGCTAAAATATCATACAAAAAAATCTAAGTCAAATATTCCTTCCCATTCTATTTATTTCTTGCATGTTTTTCTAAAAAAAAAAATATTCCCAAACACTTCAGTTTTTGATTTTTTTTATTTTTTTTATTTTTTTAAAAAAAGAGTCACTTCCCAAACAAACCCAAGCCATTTTGTACAAACTAAAACACCAGTAAGAACACACAATAAAGAAAGGCATAATTCCATGCAGATGAACATTAATATTGTACGGTTAAAAGAGGACCTTAGAATAGTGCAATACTACAATGGGAAGAGGAATTTGAGATAGGCGGGGTCAACCTTTGGATGCATCCACAGAAAGCCAAGAATGAATGGAAGGAAAACATTTACAAAGATGTGCATACTGTTCAAAAGCATAGGAGTTCAATATGACAAGTTAGTATGTACATGTATATATATATACTAGCCTCATCTATGAACATTACAACAATTTGCATTTTATTACATATATGTACAGAATCTGAAGGTAAGGAGAAGCAATGTCAATGCTTCAACAAAAAGCCATTAGTAATTCATTGCCCACCATCTGAAGACCAGATTGACTGGTTCAGTAAGCCACACCACCAGAAAAACTATCACCATCGTGAAGTAGAGACTCTGTCAGCCAATAACCATCCCATGAACCCCCAACCCTCTGCCAATTCGAATCCAGAGTTAATTAAAGTAATGCATAACAAGGGAATAGTACATTAATACTGTGCATGTGAACAATTTGAATCCAAAATCAATTGAAGAACTAACAAACTAATGCATAAGAACAATGAATTTCTAAACGAGTTCCAACTTCTTCACCACTAAACTTTTAGCTTTAGTAATATCTCCTATCCCTTAAAGAGCGAGGGGTGCACATTTTAAGTCCAATTGAGACATGGGTGTGAGCATGGCACTCTTATATATAAAGGCTTTCCTTTTCACTTTTCTATTTATATTTTATCCTTTTCAAAATTGGCCCCAAAACATGATAACTACTGCTTCAATTCTCTCCAACTGCTTCAAATAATTGCCATAATTATCGGATCCAATTACAAATTGCACACAAGTAGCGTGTGCCCACCTCTAATATTCAAAAAATCAAAGCATGGCTCACTTACAAAAAGCTCACATATATCTAGCACGTCACGTGTTCATCATGACATCATCTCCAATGGGCTTAGATCCAAGTGTGAGCATCGTGAGGTGACACGTGGACCAATAATACATCTCCACATGCTCCCTTCAGGGGTTGAACCATGTCAGCCAAGGATAGCATACGTTGTTGTGCCCTAGCCTTGAGCCTAGGCATTGATGGACACCAGCTAGCCATCTTCTAATCCACTCAAATGGGCATGATCGAGGCACCCCTCAGCTAGGCCGAACAAACCTCTATGCAAGCACTTCGCTTTCTCCACTTGAAATGAGACACTTGACACTCCTGGCTCAGTTAGTAATTCTCCACACGTGCGTGTCACTTTCTATGCTCGTCCCTCCAAGGTCTACTGTCTTCAGGCATGCTCACTCATGGGCCGAGCATGCACGCACTCGATTCCCCTTTGCTTGGCGCACTTGATTCCCCTCAGCTTGGCCAAGCAATCCGCCAATAGAGCACGTATCTCCTATAATCTGCACTTGTTCTCCAAAATACACCTTGATGCTATCATGCTAGCCTAGGTTGTGAATAGGGGCTAGCAACCCCCTCGGAGTTAGTGATCATGGATACCCAAGCGACTCCATAACCCCACATAAAATTACTAGGGTTCTTGTAATTGGTGGCTAGAGGTGAGCTTTCATCAAGGTGGCTCATCACATTCTCCCTTGATGAATTCATCTCAAAGAGAGATCTACACAAGAAGACAATTCCAAACTTTAATTGGAACCCAAAAGGTGTGATGTGCTACGGACTCCTCTGTACTTTGGGCACACCTAACCATCGTTGCAGGCATTGAAAATTATTTTGACGTTGCTGGCAGTTGTAACGTCCAAATTGTTGTGAAAAAGAGGATAAGCCATGGCCCTGAGCATGTGACAATATACACAGGTCAGCTAGCCTCCAAGTCTTTATAAGGAGGAGGACGCCACCTCCATGCATGCAATGAATCAGGAATGTTCTCCAACAAGCTTAGAAGCTCCACTGCCACTCAATCTCTCTCTCTATCTAAGATCATCTCAACTTTCATCCCCTCC
This sequence comes from Camellia japonica, assembly GCA_030407325.1. NCBI lineage: Eukaryota > Viridiplantae > Streptophyta > Magnoliopsida > Ericales > Theaceae > Camellia > Camellia japonica. The sequence continues at coordinate 44,534,753 of JAPPVO010000007.1, forward strand.
CACCTCTGGTGGTCTCGTGGTAGTTCATTAGCCAGCTCATTGCCAACCATAACTTCCTAGAGAGCTCCATAACCAGCCCACTCACCGTGTACTATCCACATCAGGAATTTTTCATGTATATTTATTCACATCCAAACCATGCAATTGCTGTCCTAAATCTAATTAGATTGATGGCTAGGCTAGACCTATAGAATACACAACCAACTTTCCCAGATCATAGAATTCGAGCTGAAGCTGCAAACCACTTTAATCCATTGTTAGGTATTCAAATAAAGGGGAGGTTCAAATGGCATTGCAATCTCATGACTAAAAAGTGAAAACATTGGTCAAATACACAAAAACTCAATAGCTTAAACCCACCAAGATAACAATTTTCAACCAATGCCATCATTTCCAGTAACGATAATTTCAACTCTGTTCGTTACAGATCCTACGGTATCCAAGTGGGTGACTCTTCGATTCAATCTCGTTATACATTGATCCGGAAAAAAAAATTGATTTCTAAGTTATGTAAGTGCATATCCTTACATTCACATATATGCATTTATTTGTGTGTGCGCACACGTGTACAATTAATTTATTCATGTATGGACTTTTTGGGGGGGGAATGGTCTAGCTTACAGGTTCCTCTTAGATATATGAGTGAATCGAGAAGCCCAAAAGGTTTTGTGCCTCACAAGCAAACATAAATGGAATTGTTATTCATTACACAAACAACGATTAGACATAAAAAGGAGCAATGGGCAAACCTGAACCATGGTAAATTGAAATATTTCTTCTTCCTCAGGGCGAGCTCCTCTTATCCAAACCCGCTGCTTATATTGATTCTGTGCCACATTTCATAAAAATATAGTTCCTGTTAGAAAAGAATCATGAGTTTTTCTTCTAATGACAGTAATTAAACCTCAACCAGATCTCCCTTACAAATCACAAGTTTTTACCTCCTCCACCAGCAAACTGCTCAAGATCTTCCTTTCCCTGTGTCCAAGCAACACTCGATAGGTCGAATGGTGGAAAATCCGCCTGAATCTTTCAAACTGCATGAACAGTAGAGATGCCAACAATAGAAAACACAACAGTTTATGTCAAGAAAAAAAATTGGATTGCAACATCTTGTCCACCATGGTCCATATTCAAAATTTACTGACCTGCCCCAAGTCAAAGAATGGCCCAAAATAGGTTGACCTTTCAAAAGGATCAAATCCAGCAAACTGCATAACCAGAAACAAAACCACGCCTCCTCTTCACATGCTATAAAACCAGTTAAAAAAGCACCATAGGTTTTGAGGTTATAAATTACCCTGTACATGACTTCGATCCCATAATCTGGACGGGGTTGGTCATTGAACATCAATGCATCAAGTTGGCATTGGACAGCTTCTTCTGCACTAAACTACAACACGAGAGTATAGTAGATTGACATAAAAGAATGAAGAAATTCCAATACTGTGGATCAATCTTTCAGTTAGAAAATTACATTTAATCTTGGTCCAAAAGGTCTCTTCCTACGAGATTCAAGCCTACAAAAAATATATATATATATATCACTAATTAGTACAAAAGATAGTGATTTGCAATCCATTTTAAGCAGAGATATAGATAGAGGTTGGATTGGGTAAAGTTTGGAATAAAGCTGAATGTTTCAGAAGAGAGAAAACCTTTAATCTGAAACTGACCTGTAAGAACTATCAAGTCATACTCAACACAAAGGTAAACCCAAGGCACAGCCAGTTGCCTAGCCCACTTATATGTCCCTGTACGTCCTTTCTATAATTCAAGGATAGATTGAATTATCCAATTCCTTTCATACAGCTAGTATGAAACCCAACTAACGAGGAGTGTTTTTAGGAAACTGTTACTCACACCTCACGAATGCAGTGGTGAGAAGCTTAAGGTAGCAGTAGTTAAGAAAAAGATAAAGGAACATAATCTGGAAAGGCTTAATCACACACAAAGTAGACAATTAACTGGATAGGCTATGAGCCTAGGACAGGTGATCCAATCAAACTTTAAGATGTATTAACGCAATAAGCAGAGCAAAACTGTGAATAGATGTGGTTAGAAAACTATAGAATATGCTTTAGCAAAGATTAAAAACTTGACAGAGATGAATGCCTTAGAATTCGTCCATTTGTTTGACTGATTATTTGTAGGTTCTGAGTGGGGCCCTAATTGTCACTCCAAAAAGTGAGTTTGACTGAAAGGAATGAGCAACCATGATTTCTCATGTGTAAGTTGCATGAGTTACTCCAATTACCTGGTGATCAACATTGTTCGTTACCAACCCATTTAATGTTATACTATTGAAGATTATGGGTATGTTTGATTTGGTTTGGAAGAGTAGTTTTTAAAAATTGTTTTGGGAGAGAGTTTATAAATTTTTTTGAGTTGTTTAGTTGTGTATTTTGAAAATAGTTTTGGAGTTTGGAAGTTTGGAATGATTTGATATTTTGTTATAATTGAGTAGATGTGTGTGAGAGAAAAAGTGATTGAGAAAGAGAGATGAAAGAAAAAAAGTGATTGATTGATAGGTAAGAGAGAGAAAGTGATTTTGAAAATTGTTTTAAAAAATTTACAAACCAAACAAATTTTTTAAATTTTTTTTTCTCAAAATCACTCTAGAAATCCAAACCAAACATACCCTATGAGTTTGAATCAAAGCTTACCCCTGAGGGGGTAGCCTAATTGGTCAGTGGGTATGCTCCCCACATACCCAACTCAGGTTCGACTCTTGTCGGCCCCTCCAGTTGCCTAGATCATGCAATTAGAGGGTGTCGCTTGATCCTCGGATTTTCACTCCTGGGGTGAGCCCAAAGGACCCTGCCTCTAACACAGTTTCCTTATATAATCCCATATATGTTCCAAACCAAATAAAATAAAAAATAAGGCAACAAAAAGAGAAATGCTTGAAAATATAAACAAATCCTAAAAATTCAAAGCTGTCAATTGGCGCCTCAAAAAATGTCCTAACCCTTTTCCTTTCTTGATCCCCATCATTGAGTCTCTTATTTTATTCAATCAACCCAAGCCTAACCCAAATTCATTAGGTTAACCTCAAGGCCTCGTTTGGGAATAGATTTTTTTAGTAATTTTTTGATTTTTTGGCTAAAATATTATGTAAAAAAATTAATATGTTTGGGATGACTTTTTAGTTTTTTATAAAAAGATATATAAAAAATAAAGAGAAAATAGAATCTGGACTTTTTAATATAGGTTGTTAGCTTTTTGATTTTTTTAAAGATTTTTTTAACTTCTGAGCTAAAAAGTAGTGATGTTAAGCCCATAATTCGAGGTTCAGCAGATTTTCCCAGCCTTTTGGGTACCTCCAAACCAACTGAACTTGCCCAAATTGTACCCCTTACCATATGCAACACTCCCTACCCATGTACCCACAAATATATATATATATATATATATATGCATGAATTCCAAGCCACAAAACATGTTGTTAGTGAAATTATTATCAAACCCTCAAAAGCAATACAAGCATATATGAAACTAAATCAAATAACATATAACATGATTAATAAGTAAAAAAATATTAATGACAATAACAATAATCAAAATTGATGAATGACAGTCATCTGTTCTGAATGCTATATACAAACAAACATGGAGAGAGAGAGAGAGAGAGAGAGAGAGAGAGAGAGGGGCCAACCAATCGGCAGAGAGAAAGTCAGGAACGTCAGCAGAAGCTCTGAAGCGAGAGGTCAGAGGAGGAGGAGGTCTGTGGGCATGAAAGGATTTGGAGAAGAGAGGCTGCGGAGATGATAGGCCACAAAACGACATCGTATTCTCGCCGGTGTCCTCCTCTTTGCTTCTCTCTCTCTCCTCCTCGGGAAGTATGGCGATGGAAAACAGGCGATTTGGGTGCTTTTAAGGAAATTAAAATAACAAAAATGCTTTAGAGCTCTAATATAGGAGCTCTAATAGCTCTAATGGGAAGGTGGGACCCACTCTGATGTGATGTTTGTGCCTTGCTTTGTTTTTTTTTTTTTTTTTTTTTGCTTTGACACATTACTAGAGCTCAAATTAGAGCTCTAAATTTAGAGCTCTCTAGCATTTCCCTTAAAATAAATATAGAGTCCTATTATTTTGAATCTTTTATTTTTTGGATCCTCACTTTCAAATTTTAAAATTCTTAAATTTTTTTTCTCCTTCTAAATAATATTAAAATTACCTTTATAAAAACATTTCATCTATTCAAATTCACACTTCCACACCTCAAAAAGTCTCTCTTCTAAAACCTTTACAAAACCCACGACAGTAAAACCTTCCAAAACCAATAAAAAACATTTGTGGTGATTAAAAAGTTTTTTCTCTGCTTCATTACGAGATTTGTCAATCTGTTTGATTTTTTTTTTTCTATTACCTCTTTTCGCACACACAACACAATCCACTTTCATACTTCTCTAGTTAGTTTTCTATGATTCATCCATGCCCTCGTTGTACTTGTATGCTCTCTCTGAGCTAAACTAGTCAGGATTTCACCTCCCGGTCAACCGATTGGTTGACCATCCAAGGGTGGTTCAACCTCCTTTGTTTGTCTGCTTTTGTTGCTACTTCAATTACCTGTTCCCAAACAAATAAGAAATGTTCGGTTACCTATTCCTGAACAAATAAACAATGTTCATACTTCTATTCCTGAATTTTGGTCATATGTTTGGGAGTTCAGTCTCAAAAAAATAACGAACAGTTTTTATTATTTTATTATTTTTTTCAAGAAACTTATTCTTACAAGGTCAATCTCATCTGAGCTAAAAATACCATCAAAGTTATGAACTTCTTCTGAGCTTTTGTTGTTATACTCCTCATCTCATGGAGTTGTAATTGCCGGAAAAACTTTCACTCATTATCATTGCCAGAAAAGTGTATGCAATCAAATAGTTGTCACCGGAATATTGCCGCCAAAAAGTTTTCAAGGTTTTAAGGTAGATAGGTTTTGAAGGTGAGAATTGGAGAAGATGGATGAATGATGATAGAGGTGGGTGGTCTCATAAACCCTAACTCATGATGTAGTGGGTGTGGATTTAATTGTGAGATGTGATATTCTAAAATTTTTGATGTCTTTTTTATTAATTTTATTTGAGGTTATTATTGTAATAAAAAAAATTAAAAATTTGGAAGTTTAAAATAATTGATAAGGTGCTAATAGCAGCACTCTAAATATTATATGGGAAATTCTACTATATATCCTACTATATATATATATGGGATTTTTGGTGAAAAATCCCTTTTATGGGGGTTTTTTGTGTGAAGGACACGAAACAAAATAATGGTCTTAAAAGTTCCTCAAATCAAAAAAAATATGATGAAAAGATTAAAATACCCTTCCATATAATCCGAAACCCTCGTTGAACCATTTCTCTTCTTTTTATCTCCACATTACTAACATCCTCTCTCTTTCCTTTATTTTCTCTCTTATAAATCCTAAACCCTTTCGATCTCTATCTTCGATCCATCTCACAAAATCGAAACCTTGAAATCGTCCCTTGAAATCCATTTTATAAATGTGATTCAAATTGTGATTCTGATGAAGATGGATTTCAAATCGTGATTCAAATTCATCTCACAACCCCTTGAAAATAATCAAGTAACTTCAAATCGCTTCCAGATATTTATTTTTTTGAAATTGTCTTCTTGAAATTAGTTGAGAATTTTTTTTTGCTTTGTTTTAGATTGTTTGAAATTTGTGAGAAATTGCTTGATTATTGATGTTTCTTCAATCTTCAAAAATTTCCAAAAACCGATCAAAAAAAAAAAGAAAAGAAATGTCGATCTATGTGTATCCTTTTTTGTGATCATCTCTATGTATGTATATATATGTTTGTGATCACCATTTAAATAGTTTTTTTTTTTTTTTTGAATGGGGGATTTTGTTTGTTTAATTTTTTTCAGAGTTGATTCCTTCACTCATCTCTGATTTTTTGTTTGTGGGTTTTGTTTTATCAAGGCATTATAGGTGTTTGTTGAAAGTCCAAAAAGAAATAGAAAGCCAATTTGTAGTAAAAAAAAATGGGTAGAGTAACCATGGCAACATTTCATACTTACAAATTCAGAAGGTCTTTGATTCTAATTAATAATTAAGTATTGATTATTTTTTCCATCCTCTGATTTCACCTTGTGTTTGTGAACAATCAATTTCAATTTTTTTATTAGAGAAAAGAAAATTGAGAGGGAAGCTATAGTGTGTATTTGGTGTTTTCTTTTCTCCAATAAGTTATTGGTTGATATGGGGTACTGTTGTCTAAATAGTGTTGTGATTAATGGTGTTGTGATTGATAGAGGGGATGGGGTTTACGAATTTGTATTGAGTTTGAGTGATTGGGAAATTTACTGTTTTATTACAATGTTTGTGAGAAAGGAAGAGAGTTACAAGAAAGTTTGCAAACTTAGTTTCGGTGATAGATAGTCCATGACAACGCCCAACATCGTAAGTATTTCATGCTACTATATGCTTGAATTGGTAGTTTTCAAATTTGAGTAAATCTAACAAGATTTTGATTTCTATCAATAGTGTTGATTGCGGAATTATTATATATTATATCATGCGTCAAATCATGAGAAATGAGCCTGTTGCAAAGTCTATGGAAGATGATGAAATTAACAATTTCCAAGCATCAATAGTGCATTAATTTTTGAATGATTCTCCAAAAGCATGGAGTGAGAAACAGTTCAACCTCAAAAAAAAAATAGCTAAGTAATAAGTCCTCAAGGACAACAATGTAAATGACTTTTGGGAACTATTTTTTTGTATCTGATGTGAATGATGAATGTCATTTTGTTTTTTTGTAAATGAAAGAATGCTAAAAGAGTAATTGTACGTTAAAGAATACTAAAAGAGTAACAATGATACATATTATAATTATTATGGATTAGAATGAAATATTGTTATAGAATGTTGTTATGAATAAAATACAATTATACAGTATATATTTTGTGTCTCTTGATAATATATGTAGTTGTGGTGTTATATTATTTTTGCACAAATATTGCGTTACGAGCAGTAAGGACTTTGTGTATTATTGTAAATTTCGGTGCAGGTTAAAAATGTTTTCCTATAACACTCACATACTTTAAAGTACAATTTTACTTTGCAATTGAGTAAAATTTTACTTTCAATTCAAAAAACAAATCAAAAACTTGCATAGACAAAACATTCAGCAACACAGCAAAATTTTACTTTCGATTCAGAGTAAATTTTACTCTGAATGGGAGTAAAATTTTACTCTCGTGTTAAGAAAATAAATGTTTACTCTCTTTTAAACTATAATTTTACTCTCCAATAAGAGTAAAATTTTACTCTCAATTCAGAAAACAAAGACAAACATTCAATAACACCGTAAAATTTTACTTTCAATTTAGAGTAAATTTTACTCTGAAATAAAGTAAAATTTTACTTTCATGTTAAGAAAACAAATGTTTTACTATCTTTTATACTAGAATTTCACTCTTATTAAACAAACTCCAACATAGTAAGATTTTACTTTCAATTCAAAGTAAATTTTACTCTGAAATATAATAAAATTTTACTCTGAATGGAAATAAAAATTTCACTTTCATGTTAAGAAAAGTAATGTTTACAATCTTTTAGACTAGAATTTTACTCAAAACCTTCATGTTAACAAACTCCATTATAAGTTCCTTTAGATGAAACTAATCCAACCACATGAAAAAACAAATATATTAAAATATCAAATTCAACCACAAAGCAAATCATAAACTTGGATAGACAACCATTCAACAACATATTAAAAATGTCTTTTATTAAACACACAACATTAACACTACACTTGTCATTCTTTACATACACAAACTCAAATCCTATCATATGGCATATTTATATAATGCAATCCGAAAATCGTTTGCACCTCCAACAAATCTTTGACCTACATGAGTAATTTCATTCACCCATCCAAAAGACAAGAAAAGTCCTTTCTTCATGGCGACAAAATATAGAAAGTAAATCCATTTCATCATCAGTAATGTTGGATCTACTTCCATAACAACATAAGAGCTGGAACCATTTTTCAAATCTGCAATCAGTTGACAATAAAAATTTACAGTCAATCAAAGTAGAATTTTATTGTCATTACAAGTCCAAAAACAAATCACAAAAGCACAGAATACCAGAGTAAAGTTTTACTATCATTCTATCAAACAAAAACAAAGCACATAATACCAAAATAAAATTTTACTATCATTTATCAAACAAAAACATAGCACATAGTACCAGAGTATAATTTTACTCCCAAACAAAAAATAAAACACATAGAACCAAAGTAAAATTTTACTCCCAAACAAAAACAGAGCACATAGTACCAGAGTAAAATTTTATTATCTTTCTATCAAACAAAAACAACTAATCAAAATAATAATAATAATAATCAACAAATTAACATACCTTATGTAACAACCCCGGCCCGTGATTAACGTTAATCCATGCTTAATTATGCCTAATAAGTAATTAAAGTGAAATTTTGCATCATATGTTGCCTTACTTGTGTTTATATCTGTTTAACGAAGAAAAATTTGTTCATTTTTCTGTTTCGGTTTGCGAATTGAAGGCCTAATCGGCATCCGATTCAGAAATTAACTTAATTTATGTTATTTGAGATTTTTAGAATTTTACGGTAGGTTTAATTGAAATTTGGTTCGGAACGAAATAACTATAACAAAATAGTACAAATTTGTTTAATTAAGTCAAACTTAATTAAGTTCTTTATTTGAGCCTATATAAGGCCCATGTGAACTCTTTAGTTCACTTTTACACTCTTCTATCACCCTATTTCAAGAGAAAAACGTGGGAGAAAGAAAGATAGAAAGAAAATTGAACTCAAAGTTGGGAATTGTTGGAGATTTGCAAGAAATTGGGAGTTGAAGTTCTACGCTTGTGAAATTGAGACTCTAGGTAAGAATTTTGTCCTCAAACCTTGTAATCAAGACTTCAATACAAGAATTCTTGAGGATTGAGCTAAATAATGCAAGAGATGGGCTAATGAATTAGAAAATAGAATCATTCCATGCATGCATATCTATATATATATATATCATAGCATTTTGAGTATGTTTCTAATGATTTTCACATGCATGTGTAATTCATGAAGTTTGGAGGTTGATTTCAAAGGATTTCAACTTGCACGTACTCATCTCACATGTGTTTTGAGAATTCATCTTATGTTGCATCAATTTATATCACTTTATCATGTTTTGGAAGCTTTGGAGTCAAACCATTGTATACATGATATGTTTTGTATATTTCGAGTTGGGTTTTGGTCAATTGACATGCTTTTGGGCCCTGATTTTATGAGATGATCTTCAATTCTTTATGTTTTCCAAGTTTAGACTTGTTTTCTCAAGTTTTGGGGCTCAAAGGTTGAGCTTAATGTGTCACAACCCAACTTCAGGGGCGTAAGGTTGGAATCGCAACTTACTAACTTATTCTTATTCGAAGCAAATTAAGCTGCGCAAGCAAAAATAAAAATAATTAAACAGAAATTTTATTTCATTTTTACTATTTAAGAAAGAGGAAATACATTTCTAGGACTTTCATTATTTTATTATTCAGTGACCAGCCCCGAATAGAAACAAAAGGGAGCATAAATATAAAAAAAAAAAAGAAGATAAAATAGTGATTCAACATCAGTCCATATGCAGGTTCCATTTTGTGGGGTTATGGATTTCCCTATATCTCGTCACCTGAAAGGGGTAACAGCTATAAGCACACAGTAGAGTGAGAAATATTATGCCAAGAGTGTAGGGAATGCAAAATAACCATGGTTAATCAGTTAGGCTAAAATATTTACATAATTTAATTTGAAATAACAGTTTATTTAAAATGGCGGAATACAGAAATCATGTACATAAATAATCATAACCACGGTATAAAACAGAACAGAACAGAGGTCACAGAAGTGACAGTCAGAACATAGGTCAATGGATCCATGACAAACAGAGGATCACAAAGTGGTCAAACAGAGGCCAGTGGTTATTTAAGTCCCCCAAGGCGTGGGACTCCCGTGGTGGTACTTACAAAACATAATTGTTTATAAGGTTATAGTAAAATATATACTAAAAGTTAAACAAACATATTCATGGGTTTCCTTTTAAGTAAATAGAGTTTAGAAAGTAACCCACGTAACTGAAACATTTATAAACATAACTTTTATTTATATAACTTAATAAATATAACTTGTATAAAATAAGCTATGGTAACTCAAAATATTTGTAAAACATATAATGGTAAATCAAGGTATAATATAACTCACTTTAGTTATAACCCTTAGCCTTACTTTACTATCAGAACTTCCCTACTATAAGTTTCTTTCTCTCGGTTTTTCACTCTTTCTTTCCTTTTTTTTTCTTTCGTTTTTCCCTTCTCTTTATTTACAACACCTTTGCCCCTTTTTATACTGCCAACTGAGCCTTGGTGTGAATGCCACGTAATCTCTCTATATGGAGGCATCATTAAGCTAGTAGATTGAGCCTTAATTGTAGATTCAATTCACAGATTTGCATCTTTACTAGATAAGTATAAATCTCCTCAATATATATATATATATATATGTACTTGGGCCTTTTTGCTTGGGCCAATATTTGCAAGGCATTTGCTGGGCCAACACTAGCTTAAACTTTTATTATTCATTTTTATTTTATTTTCTTCTTTTTATTTATTTATTTACTTGTTTTGGTGCTAAATTTTTCAGTGTATCCAATTAAATTACATCTTATCATTGTATTATTATTCCATATTATTATTTATTTACTATTTTTAACTTTAATTTAACCCAACTAGTATTATAATTCCATAAATGTGTTAACTTGTCCCCAAATAATTTTTAATTAATCCTATATTTGATAACCCAATGCCAAATTAGATTTATATATTTATTTATTTAATAGTCTATCATCACATGCAACCATAATTATATATAACTCTAAATATTTATGTGGTACTTAATTAAACGTTCGGGGTGTCACATAATGGCTTTGAATTCAAGTTTGGAGCTTGGGAGTGCAATCTGGAAATTCCAGATTCTGTATTTCCGCTTGAGCGGCAGAATCTACGCTCGAGCGGCCACTCTGTGATCTTACACTTCCGCTCGAGCGACCTAAAGTCCACTCGAGTGTGAAATACATGCTCCCAAAAGTTTACGTGTTTTCCAGATCGTTCGAGTGGCAAGAGTTGCGCTCTAGCGATGGCATAAGTCTCACGCTTGAGTGAGAGTCAAGCAACCATCGAGTAGAGATTTCACATAACCAGGACTTTTTCAAAGTTTACAGACCGCTTGAGTGAGGGAAGTTGTGCTCGAGCGTTCCCTCACATGCTTACATGTCCGCTCGAGCGAGGAAAGTTACGCTCCAGCGGGACCCCTATTTTTTGCAAGTTTTGTTAAATGTGTTCAAGTGCATGTTAGCATCCTCATTACATCCTAGGCACTCCTAGGCCATGATTAAGACTCAATAAAAAGGTTAAGACTTAAAAACACACTAAGAATGAAATGAAAGAAGTTAAGTACTAACCGAGTGTGTGTTTCATTATGTGTTTTGCTATGTGTGTGTAGGTCACACGCCACAAGTTATTTGATTTGCCTGTTCTACAAGTGGAGCCATTTGTAAGTAATAACTTAGTAAAGCTATGTTTAATTTAATTAATTTTCTGAATGATGTGAATTAAGATCTGTTTCATGAAATGTTATATTTTGTGCAATGAATGATTGTCCAAGTTTCTGAAATGTATTCGTGGCATCCTTAGCACAAGGCCCTTGCCCGGGGGTAATAATACCGTGGTCTCATGGCCCTTACCCGGGGGTAACAATACCGTGGTTCTAGCAAGTTACAAGTTTCCCGGTATCGGAGGTTCCCAATGGAACTACCAAGCAAGTTAATGCTAATAAATGTACCATGTATAATGAAGCATGAGCTCTGATTTCTATATGTAGTTGAACAAGGACATAAATATATCTGTTTCTAATATGAACTCTGATCTCAGTACCTGTTATGGACATCATTCATTTAAATCCTTTACTCCGTTATTATTCACTAGGCTCTAGTTCACTATTTATATTATGTATGTAGGTGAGCAGGTACGTGACCAGACCCATAGTTGATGGCCTAAGATTCTGTTTCATTAGCCAACTATCGTGCCTCCCGATGAGGTTCTTTTTGAGAGGACCATGTCAAGGCTTTAGTTGATTTTGTTCTCTATATCTGTACTGGGCTAAGTCCTCTTTTGGTTTCATGTTTATGAATGGGCGACGTATGAATAATGTAATTATGACATTATATATATATACAAGTTTGTTTTGAAGATTTCTGTCTCATATATGTTAACACAGTTCTATGGACATTGTGTATTCTTTATTTTTGCTTTCGTAACTCCTTATTATATGTTGTTTTGTTAAAAGGCCTTTGGTAATTTAAGGATTACTGGTCGGTTACGACGCTAAACCTATAGGGGCAGGGTTGGGTCGTGACACCTTATCAATCTCAAACAATAATCAAACAAGTGATCGAAGCAAAACCTTTAAAACTCGATCAACACTCTCAATCTTGATGAAACTTTCAAAATATGATACAGATTTGTATAGTTTTGAAATATAAAGCTCTCGTTGATACAAATTTTGATCTTGCCGGAGAACACGTGATCGAAGCAAATTTGGTGAGATTGTCGGCGGCGAATTGTCTATTGTTGATCGATAGCGAGATTTTCAGATTTGGGGATTGAGTTTTTGCGAGATCTTCACTGATTATATTTTCAAATATATGAGATCGTGTATATATGAATCAGATTTTCAAATATATAATATATGATATATATATATACATGAAAGGGTAGTATTGTCCATAAAAAAAGAAACAATCATGATATGTCATTCTTGAACTACTCTTATCTTTCTGAGGAACTCTTTGAAGCTAAAGGGTTGTTTGGGATGTTTTAAATAAGTACATTTTTTTACTTTTTATGAAATATGAGTTGGGTTTGACGTGATGTGGTAGAGAGATGTGATGTGACTTAAATAAAATGATGTGACTTAAATAGGATAGTGACTTTTTAACTTTTTTAAGAGATGCCAAACCTAACCTAAATTAGTTAAGTTGTCCTTTATTTAGAAAAAGGCCCAAGAGAGATTTCACCAAAAATCCCTTTCAAGGGATTCATTAAAACCAAAAAAAAAAAAAAATTTACACTATCACATTATATGTGTTTAATTTACATCTAGTATAAGTTTGGGAAATTTATAGAAAAAAAAAAAAAATTATTATAAATTATCATATTATTCTCTTTATTTTTTAAAATATTTTTTCATAAAAAATAAAAAATAAAATCCTGAACACCCTTTCAAGCTATATAAAAATTTCTATCTAAACTAACGCGATCCTAATATTAACTATTTAAAAAAGAAGCAAGAATCACAAATTTATTTATTTAATAAAAGTACTTAAATAATTTTCAATCCAAGCTAAAATTTCACTCCTCTCCAACATAATTGGGAGAAAAACAAAATAGGACAAATCACAAATATACAATTTGAGATTTGTTTAAAATACATATTATTGTGATTTTAAAAATTATAAATACTTTTGTGTTAGAATTTTTATTTAATAAAATTAATTAAAAAATAAAATTCATAATTACTCTCTACTACTCATGTCAAACCCAACTCATAATTGAAATATATTTTAATATCACTAAAAATTATAAATACTTAAATTATTAATTGAAATATATTTTTAATATTACTAAAAATAATTAATTGACTTGATGATTTATTAATAAAGGGACGATTTGTTATAAAATTAAAAATTTCAAAGAGTAAAATATAATTTCTAGAATCACACGAGGCGTTTCGTATTTTAATTAAAACTTAAAGAAGTATTTATTATTTACCAAAAAAAATATTATTCATATCAAAAAAAAAAAGAAAAAAAAAAAAAAAGAAGCTATTCGTATGACCCCACTGACAACCCCAATGAGGTGCCACCCTCTCTCGCTGAAAAAAAAAAAAAAAAGAAAAAGAAAAAAAAAAAAAAAAAAGTAAGTTTTTGACCAATGGGAGAAGACCGCCAGTGACCCCACTGGGGGTGTTGGCATTTTTCATTCGTATACACAGCGTGGACAAAGCGCTGAGTCGCTAATGAGGCGATCTTCTTCTCCTTCCCTCCAATTCCTCGCCGCCGCAGCCTCCTCCTCCTCCGCCACTACCACCACCATGTCTTCTCGCCGCCCCGTAAGCTTCTTCTTCTTCTTCACTCCTCACATACATATATAACTGTATCTATATGCATAAACACTCTCACTCATTCGTGTTCACTCGTTACAGTACAGACCTACTCGGAATCAATGTCGCAGAGACTTCTCCGACCGCCCCTCCGCCGGCGGCGGCGGCGGCAGAGGTCAGTTCGTCACCGGCGACTCTCACTTCCAGTCCGTCAGCGACGCCAATCGAGGGTTTCGGCCCGTGGAGGGACCAAATTTCGCTATTCGGCCTCAATCTCGGCCTCATTTCAATCCAAGACCGCATTTCAATCCTCCGCCGCCTTTCAATCCTTCGCCGACTTTCAATCATCCACCACCGTATTTCAGTTATCCACCGCCGCCGTCGCCGCCTTTCAATCACAATCAACCGTTTCGTCGGCCGCAGCAGTTTCGTCCGCAGTCGCCGAAGCCTTTGGATTACCGGAACTGGGAGTTTGCGAAGCCAATGCCGCCTCCTCACTGCGGTAATTTTGTTCCTGCTATATGCTGATGTGGTTTTATTATGCTTGAGCATGAAAAAACCTAAAAAAGATGCAAATGGGACAAATTTATAGTAGCATTTTGAGTCACTTGTTGTTGGTTTGTGAACAAAATTTGGGTTTTGAATGCAAAATAAGTAATCCCAAAATGCCAACCAAAATGTATATTCACTTGTGGAAAGGCACCAAAACATAGTCTTTTGATGGGAATTACGAATACCGATTTGTTGAAGTAACATGGGACACCGGTTGGTGTTGTTGGCACTATCTATTGCCGAGAAGCAAGAGACAGTAAAACTGATAAATGTAGGCATGTCAAAACATTTAATTATGTATGATTCCGTACCAAAAGGGTGAAAGATTACATTAGAATGAAGGATTGACTTGGTCTATATTGTGCACACGATGAGTTGTGAAATATTGGAGTCCTACAAAATTGTGCCTGGAGGGGGGGTGAATAGGCCAATTCCCCCAAATTATTAAAATTCAATTTAAATCTGATTGCCAATTTTTAACTTGTTATGATAAAATTAAAGCATGCAAAATTTTGAAAGTAATCTCTGAGAAATCTGTCACATATATTAACAACTAATGTTCGAATTTTTCTTGAGCTTTTAAAAATACAGTTGTGTAAAAACACTGATCAGGATCCCTAAAAACAAGTTAAGAAGTTTTTATATAGCCAATAGGGTAAACCAAACCTTTAAAGGATGTGATTATTCAAAATCCTGCTAGATCGATCGATCACAATCGTTCTATTGATCGCTATAATCTGAGTTGAAATTAGTTGAACCAAAGCACTAGAGAGATATCGATCAGCATCAATCCCTTATCGACCGCTGCTATCTGTTTATAAAATCATTCAAGGCCCTTTTCTGCTATAGCGATTGATCACCTCCAAAGAGAGATTGACTGCCACAATGATGAATGGCACGAAAACTTAGGTTTTTATAAAATATGATGCACTCTGTTTATTTCTAAAAAAACCTCTAATGCACCCTACCATGAATGTATAACATTACCTGAACAAATAACAGAAGATCTTCTTTGGTTTGTTGAGCAAGATGACTGAGGTCTTCGTACCAAGCAACTAACCTTAGACTAATTTATCTATACTCCATTACCTCATGCTTTGTATGACAGAAATAAGCAACTCAAAATGTTATTATTTTGCAAGGTGAACTTGAGGAAAGAAGCTGCATTGAGTTTGGGAAGATACAATGATGTTGTTACATAGCATACATGCAATTTGACATGGACATGTTGGCATGGTGATTTTAAAAAAAATGCAGGGCATGATACACCTGGGACACTTTAAAAATTTATATTTTATAAATATGTTATATGTCAAACATATGAATAGTGTGGGTGAGAGGTGTGGTTAGACGTAGTCTGGGAAGATGGCGGGCACTTCAATGGCTTGAGATCACCGGAGGTGGAGAGGAGGAGGTCAAGGCAAGCTTGGAGAGGGAGAGGTTGGCAGTGATAGACCTTGAGCACTAATGTAGAGTGTGAGAAGGGGTGTTTAAGCGTAAGACTTAGTTGTATTGTTGTTGTGTCTCGCTGCATATACGATATGTTATATAGGCCACAGGAGTATTGGAGCCCAAGCAAACTGTTGGACAGGTGACTCGTTCTTCTCAACTCTGCCAGAAGTGATATAAACCCTTCTGCCGTCTGTAGCTTGACGGTAGGTGGACAACAATGTTTCATGGCAGGCGGAAAGTAACGTTTCGTATATGCATCGGATGACATGAACGTAAGGTCATTGTTGCCTCTTCTCCAAGCCTGGTCGAGATGGAGTTGTCTTAGCAGGAAGACAACCATCTCGACGATCCCATGACCTCAGCCGCCAGTCCAGTGTCCTCTGATGATCCCGAGCAGTAATGCTTGGGTCCTGCTTCCAACCCAAGCATCCAAGTAGGTGAATGGGCCAGGGCCCACCTTAGTGTTTAGGAGAGCCAGTGGGTCGCTTCTAAGCGACCAAGTAGGAGAATGGGCGTCGGGCTTACCTCAATGTTTAGGAGGGCCAGTGTTTATCAATCAAAGTCCAAGTGAACTGGGGGCTGGTTGTATTGTTGTTTGGTCTTGGAGTGAGGTATGCGGGCCCATGGTGCTGCCTGTTGCAGAGCTCTTCATATTTAGATATATTTGGGCTTATATGTATGCTCCCGCTTAGGCTAAGCATATAGTCTTGGTTTTGTGTAGTACCTTGGCACATGGCGCCCATGGCTCGCCATGTATCAAACATGCGACATGCCCCCGTGGTGCCTTATTGGTCTGTCACATGGGTGGGGTTTTGGTGATGTGGCACTTGTAGGGCTTGCCACGTATTGGGCTTGATACAAGTACCCACAAATAGCCTATTTAGCAGTAATGAAAAAAAGTAACATAACATTAATTATATTAAAAAATCACATATTTTATATCTTAAACATCCAGATAGCATTCACGTATCAATTGCATTATAAAGACTGTAAAACAATTGTAGAACGTTAAAATATTCCTAATGAATTCATTTTCTGAATGTTTCAAAATTTGTTTAGAGTGCACAAGTTACATTCCAAAGAATACAAAATATTGTTACTATGAAGAGATTCATCACTTAGGTTGTGTTCGGTGGGTTCAAGAAGTGTCGTCGAAGTGTATGATATTATGAATTTAGAATTTAAAATTTAATTAAGACACATTGAATAAGTGTTGGGCACACTATTAAAAGTGTCTACAGAGTGTCGTGTCTGACACAACACGCCTTTTCTATAGAAGTGTCCATGATTCGTAGTAGACTGATAGAATACAAGTTGGTAAAAGAGAAATGGTCACGCTGTCACGTAGATCTGTAAGTGGCAAACCAATATCTAAATAGCAAGTTAGCAACCACATGTAATTGTGATGGTTGGCAAGGGAGCTTCTTGTTTTATGTCAGTTTGACAGTGACATTGGCAATACATTACAAAATGGGATTGCTTGTGCTATAGAATGAGTTTGGGTTTTATTATTATTTTAAAAATATATGGGTAGTTTTGTGATGAAAAGTTGTTTCTTGTTTTGACAAGTATAGTTGGATGCTGTTAACCCAAGAAATGAAAAAAAAGCCAACAAATTAACCTAATCTAAGTTTGCTGGTATGGTTTGCAGAGCGGTTTACAGTCCTCTCGTACAACGTACTTGCTGACTACTTGGCTATTAATCATCGAAGCAAACTTTACTTTCACATACCTCGTCATATGTTGGAGTGGGAATGGCGGAAGAGAAATATCATTTTTGAGCTTGGGTTATGGTCAGCTGATATATTGTGCTTTCAGGTTGTCATTCTGATATGTTTAGAATATCTTTCTTTTTCTTTTCCTTTTTGGGTCTTTTTCCCCCCCTTTCTTTCTACTGTTTATTTTTATTCTTTTTATATTAGCAATGAACGAAAGGTAGCCAAAAAGCAGGCGCATAGTCGACAAATATGCAGGGTATACAATAAAAAGCCTACTATTTATCCATAGATCAGTGTATATGAGCCATAAACTCCACCAAAGAATGGGGCAATGCTCGAGGTTTGCACAGCACACTCTCAGAGGTATGCCTGTTTTGGTCTTTCCAAATACATCACATCAGACACAATGGAGGAGCTTCCCATACCTTCCTCACCCTCCACCAAGCTCAATTTCTGTTTTAATGCCCCAGCATGTTACTGAGACATTTGCATGACCCAAGCCATTCTAAACAAAGAATATGAGAGGCACCCGAACTACCTGTCTACTTCACAATGCAATGCAAGGTTGCCAACACTGTCCTTTGCTGTTCTGCATGTAATGCTCATTTGTAAGAAATTTGTTGCCCTTTGCTGTCCATTGAAGTGGCTCGTAACGCAGCCATCCAAACAAAATATGGCACCATTGCTATAAATGAGGAAATGAATGTTCACCGTAAAGCTCCTTATAAAGTATCCAATTTTAGAACCTTATACCAAAGCCGATTCTTCATAACGTCATACAGCATCTCTACGAGGAATCTGCAGATTCCAACATGTGCAATGCTCTAAACGTATGGAAGTAATGGGCTCACATTAGATATCTACAAGGGCTTTCTTATCCATAGCTATCCTGAAAATCTCTGGGTATGCAACATTCAAACTAGATTCCCAAATCAAGTGTACTACCATAATTTAATCCTCATATTTTGAGGAGCCTCACCATCCTTTGGTTATTATGCCTTTTTGTAAGCTGATTCTATACAACATCTTCACCTCATTGGAGGCTGACTACGCAATGTGCTCCCATTCTTTCCTTTCACCAACCTTCTCCACAAACTACCCTTTTGATTGTAAACTTGCACTCCCAAATGAAGCTCTATTGAACTTACAAGCTTCTTGATACTTGAGCCCTTTTCTTCTCACTATAAGGTGGATCTCATCCCACTCAAATCAAATAATAAATTTCATCTATTAGCCTGCCCCTGGGAAATCCCCTCTGAAGCTTTTCAGGTATCTTTCTACTCAACCAAATGATATGTGTATGGCATCATGTTCAATCCTAACGTTCAATCCTAATATATTTCAGGTATAAGGTTTTGTTACATTTGCAAGTTACTACAATCACGTAGACAACATGTACTTTGAGAAGTAACTAAATCATTTTAAGTTATGGGCAAAATTTATTTGTTTCTCTACATGTGTGATCCCTGAATGGAATTGTTCCCGACGACAGATGTTTTTCAGTATCTCAGCAAAATTCTTTAGTAACACAAATTTAGTTTCTCTTTGGTGTATCTAAGCTCTCAGTTTCTGCAACTCTATATGGCTTAAGGTAATTATTGAGGTTGATTCACGAGTTCTACCAATGTAAAAATATACTGGACGTGGATATGCCGATATTACATATTTTTGATAACCATTGGCTGGAAATAATTTCATCAAATTTGGAGATCAAATGAGCTCCCTCTCTATCTTACTGGCCATTATTAATTGGTGTTTTTGATATGCTGTCGTTTTGTGTCTTTTACGTTATTTTCAATGCATTTTCTTCATTTCTTTTCTGTACAATTACACAAAAATCTTATACTCTTCCTCTCACTGAAGCTGTTTCTGTTTTGCACTTTTAGTTGTATGTGATTTGTGATATAATTTTCATACTATCCTATAATTATTGGTATCTCATTATCCTGCTTATTGTCAGTTGAAAATAGCAACATTGGTGCTTCTTTTTATCCTACTTCAGGAGGTTGATAGATTTCAGGAGTTAGAAGAGGAGTTAAAGCGTCGGGGATACAGTGGCATTTGGAAGGTTTGTTTTGAAGGATGCTATAGTATTTTCTATGTGTAGTGTTGACCCTTTGTTGCAATTCTTTTTCCCGAACTGTGCTTGATGCATGAACATGTATATCTCAGCATCTATCATTGTTGCATAACAGTATATATATATATATATATAAGATCCAGTTTGCTAGTACTAGGTACGGTTTCGACACCATGACATCAAAGGTTGAAACAATGTTTGAGGACCTGGATTTTGGGACTCTGATAAGAGCCTTAAGTCAGCTATAGGTTGGAAAACACAGACATTGCACTTTTTTTTTTCTTTTGTAAAGTTTCATTAATTGAAAAAACTTCCTAATGAAAATCAAAGTTTTATCATCTACTCGGTATACCATCCAACCAATCATTTGTAGGGAGGTCATTATCATGACTCAATAGTTAAAAAAATGCGACATGATTTAATTTTTTGACAAGGAAAGTACGAGGAGAAAAGTGCGCATGCGACATGGAGAATTCTACCACAAAAATGTAAAAAGGAGCAGAAAACAAACACGAAGGGGGGAAAAGGAGTGGAGATGTACTAAACTCATCGCTGATGTAGTTCTGTTGCACCACTTTGAAGAGCAGATGCACCTTTTACCTATTTTATTTAAACAGCTTAAGTTTATGTATCATTCTTGACCAACTCCCCCTTCCCCCGAAAGAAGTTCCCTTTCTCTCTTGTTTGTATGGTAGCATGTCCTGTGTAGAATTTAGAAAGAAAATGGAAGGAAATATATTCATGCCTGAGCTAGCTAGGCAATTGAAGACTGAATTAGTCGAAGTTGGCAATTCATAGTTTGTTACTTTGTCTTCCTATAATAAATTGCTGGGTATTGTGAATCCTGAAGTCTCTGAGAATATGAAAGTGATAATCTGGTTTAGTCACTAGAGAGCAATTGAGTAACAGTATTTAGTGTTTGTAAATTTTGAACTCACTTCATTTTAGATGAGATTTTCTCTTTTAAACTGATAGGCAAGGTCTAATTATGTTTTTGTGAATTTGTAGATGCGAACTGGTGATCCAGTTGATGGTTGTGCAATCTTTTGGCGCATCTCAAGGTAAACGAGTTATGTTTCTTAATGGCCTTCCCTTGTTAATTTATATTGGTTAGAAGAAGTAATGTGTTAATTATGACTTGATATTACATCTTCTCCCTGTAAGTTTTCTGAATGTTTTTTAGTATATTCAATTGATCAAAAAAACAAAGGATACATCTGATTATATAGTATTCCTAACCCTAAGACTAAAAAGGAAACGAATCACAATACTAAAAAGGAAACGAATCACAATACTAAAAAGGAAACGAATCACAATCTCACTACACTACTATAAATACATATATACACAATATTCTCATACTTCCGCTCAAACTCAAGGTGTTTTAGCAGAAAATACCGAGAGTTTGCCAAGAAGAAATTGAAACCGGGCAGTGGTGTGAGTCTTGGTAAAGAAGTCAGCAAGTTGCAAAGCCGAAGAGACGAAAGGAAAAGAGATAGAGCCAGATTGCAGATGCTGACGAATGAAGTGACAATCAATCTCAATGTGCTTAGTCCGCTCATGGAAGACATTGTTATGGGCAATTTGAATAGCATTGCGGTTGTCACAATAGAGGGAGGCTGGAGAAGACTGAGGGACGCCTAAGTCAAAGAGAAGACAACGAAGTCAGACAACTTCAGCAGTAGCATGAGCCATAACACGATACTCAGTTTCGGCAGTAGAGCGAGTAACAACAATTTGTTTCTTGCTTTTCCAAGAGATCAAAGAATCGCTAAGAAACATACAGAAACCAGATGTGGACTTGCGATCAGTAACATCACCGGCCCAATCAGAATCAGTATAGGCCACCAAATTCAAAGAGAAAGTAGAGGGCAATAGTAAACCCTGAAATATAGTACCTCGGAGATAGCGAAGAATCCAAACCAATGCAACCCAATGTGTGGAGCGAGGAGCAGAGACAAACTGGCTAACCACATGAACAACATAGGTAAGATTAGGATGAGTAACCGTCAGATAGACTAAGCAACCTACAAGCTCTCGATATAAAATAGGATCATCCAGAAGAACACCGTCAGTAGTGTTGAGCTTTACATTAAGCTCAATGGGGGTATCAGAAATCTTAGTGTCAGTGAGACCGGCACGATGAATAACCCATTGGCATACTTGGCCTGAGATAGAAAGTAGCCTTTGGGAGAAGAAGCTACCTTAATACTAAGAAAATATCGCAATGGGCCTAGATCCGTCATTTCAAAGGTGCGGAAAAGATGCTGCTTGACCTCAGATATATTAGAAGAGTCAAAACCAGTAATGATCATATCATCCACATATAATAATAACGCAACAAACCCAGCAGAGGTGTGGATAAGAAACTAAGCAGAGTCCTGGGCACAAGGATAAAACCTAAGCTCAGTAACAGCAGTCTGAAAGCGATCATACCAAGCATGAGGAGATTGTTTCAGACCATACAGACTCTACAGAGCACGCCGAAGGCGACAAACCTGTCCAGAGGAATGGTGAAGGCCAGGGGGAGGATACATGTAAACCTCTTCAGTGAGATGGCCATTAAGAAAAACATTCTTAACATCCATCTGATAAAGAGGCCAAGAACGAACAACAGCGACAAAGATCAAAGTACGGACAATAGTCATCTTGGCAACGGGAGTAAAAGTCTCTTCATAATTAATACCATACTCCTGGGAGAAACCTTTGCCAGCCAGACGAGCTTTGTAGTGCTCAAGAGAACCATCAGAATGAGTCTTGACTTTGTAGATCCATTTGCAACCAACCAGATTCTTACCAGCAGGCAAAGGAACCAACTCCCAAGTATTAGTTTTCTATAAAGCAGACTACTCATCCTCCATAGCTTGAACCCAATGAGGATCCTGACAGGCTTCCTTGTAAGACTGAGGTTCTGAAAAAGAGTGAATAGCAGACAAAAAAGTACGATAAGAAACAGAAAAACATGTATTAGACCAACCCAACCTGTTTGGAGGATGACGCGCTCAAGTAGGATATCGGTGTGCAGCAGGATCAGAGTCGTCAGAAGCAGGAGGATCAGCAGTAGGGGTAGAGACAACCGGTGGGGGAGGAGCCTTGCGACGAGAATAAACTAACAACGGAGATGGAGAAGAAACCGAAGGAGAAGTAGCCAGAGGTGAAGTAGGAGGAGAAGATGGAACAAACTTAGGGGGAACTGTGGAAATGTACTCATCAGACGGGACCTCAGAAGGAAACGAATCAATATGAACCAAATCTTCTTTAGAAACTGGGGCAGTGAGAGGAGGAAGCTGAAAGTAAGGTAGACGTTCGAGAAAGGCAACATGGTGGGAGACATAAAGGCGACAGGAAACAGGGTTATAACAACGATAACCTTTCTGAGTGAGACTATAACCTAAAAAGACACATAAGATAGACCGGGCACTAAGTTTGGTCCGATCTTTACGGGGTAAAAGGACAAAACAAGTAAACCCAAACACATGAAGGAGGGAGTAATTAGGAAGTTGAGAAAACAGAGCCTCATAAGGAGACCGAGCAGAAAGAAGGGGGTAGGTATACGGTTGAGAAGAAAAGAAGTAGTAAGAATTGCCTCACCCTAAAACGGAGCTGGAACGGAGGCAGAAAAAAGAAGAGACCTAATTGTCTCAAGGAGATGACGGTGTTTACGCTTAGCTCGACCATTTTGGGCAGGTGTATCAGTAATTTGGCCAAATATTCACAGAATTTAGTTTTAAAGTATTCTCCACCCAAGTCAAACCTCAACAATTTAATAGTAGACTTAAACTGTGTAGTGACCATAGATTGAAAAGTACGGTGTGTCTGGTAGAAGTCAAACTTATGAGTCATAAGATAAACTTAAGTGTAACGAGTGCAGTCATCAACAAATGACACAAATAGGCAGAACCCCCTTTGGTGAGAATAGGAGAAAGGCCCCAAATATCAATATGAACTAAAGAAAATAGTGTATCAGATATAGAAGTACTTTTATGAAAAGGTAAGGCTGTCATTTTAGCAAGTTTACACCCCTGACATTCAGTAAGTTCTCTAAGAGAAACTTTACTTAATATACCAGACTGAGCTAAAGAACGTAAACGATCAACAGACAAATGTCCTAATCTAGAATGTCACAAGTAGAAAGGACTAGATAGGGAATCTAACTGAAAAGAGGAAAGGGCAGTTAGAGAGGTTGCCATAGACAGATGCAAGCTCTCCACCACATAGAGGTCTCCAACTCTACGACCGGTCTCAATCTGCTGCTTAGACATCCGATCCTACATAGAACAGATAGAAGAAGAAAAGATAACAGACATAGCAGATGGTAAGATAGACCTAACAGATACAACAGACATACCAGACTCATTAACAACATTGACAGTAATAGGAAAGGGGAGAGGAGTACAATTTTGAAGTAAAGAGAAATGGGGAGTCATATGATGAGAGGGACGAGAGTCAAAAATCTAAACAGACGAAGAAATACTTGAAGAAGACCCAAGCAAACCTGAATGAAGAGATGAAACAATGGAGGCAGACGGGGATGGCTAGGAGGTAGACAATATATGCTAAAGCTGACTAATCTGAGCAGTCAAGGAAACCAAGTCAGGATTAGGAGCCGGAGCAGATGCATTATACGCAGCAGGAGGAGCCTGTAATAGGTTCTGAGATTGCTGAAAAGAGGAGGCAGGCAGACGTCCCTTCTTGGGACAGTATTACTTCCAATGGCCCTTCTGATGGCAGAAAGCGCACTCATCAAAAACTAAGACCCCTTCTTGGGCGTTGTGGTGGCCTGAATTTTGTTATTTAACATCTTGAGTGTACTTGGTAAACAAAAACTCAAAAGAAGTGGGGCCCAAGTAGAAGTAGAAATATCAACTGTGGTCAAAGTGTAAAAACCATAAACTTGTTCTAAGAGACCATAGAAATAAACCCCACTGAGATTCGAAGAAAGAGAGATTCATGAACAATAGAACCAAAGAGAACTCAATCACGATGCTCCTAGAGAACCATAGAGAAATTGCGACTGAGATATCGAAGCCTAGAAGTTAACCTAGAGAGAGAGAGATCACGAACAGACAGAGCGAGAGAAACAGGGGTCATGATCTTCGAATCAGAGCGAGAGACCGAGAGAGCTAGAACTCACACGATCACGATCAGAAGCGAGAGAGAAACCCAGAACAGAGAGGCCGGAGAGAGTTGCTACTGTAGAACTAGAGAGAGAGAGCTCCCTCGAGCATGGAACAACGACTGAAACTGACGAGATAGGTTGCGATCCCGACACTGGGTAGATCGCGATTCTGACAAGACCAAGGTTTTGCACGAAGCAGAGAGTACTTTGAACGATCAGATGCAGAGCTAGGGTTTCCTAAGACTTTTTTTTCAATCAGAGCTCTGATACCATGTAAGTTTTCTGAATGTCTTTCAGTATATTCAATTGATCAAAAAAACAAAGGGTACATCTGATTATATAGTATTCCTAACCCTAAGACTAAAAAGGAAACGAATCACAATACTAAGAAGGAAACAAATCACAATCTTACTACACTACCATATCTACATATATACACAATATTCTCACACTTCTATGAATTTCTTCATGTAGTTGACTGCCTGCTTCATTATATAATCATTATCACTCTTTAAGCCTTATAAAAAAACAAGGGAAAATTACATAAAACCCCCTAAAGTTTGACCATAGTAAAAATTGTTACCTAAATTTTTAATTTTGTCAATTTAAACCCTATACATTTTACATGATTTCAATGTCTATCTTCCATCGATCTCTGTTAATTGGCTCTAGAAAAATTGCCAAAACATCTTTTCATTAAAGCTCTCTCTCTCTCTCTCTCTCTCTCACATCACACCACCACACGACAAAACCGATCCCAACCTCCATACTGAAAAACCCACACACCCATACTAGGAACCCACCCCCAACCGCCATTGCACACCACCCAACAAAATCCATTCCAACCTCCATCAAATACCACCCCCCAACCTCCACCATACATCTCCACTGTCACAACCCCAATGAAACCTATCCTATCTTCACTACTGCATTTCCCACTCATTTTTGTTGCTCTCACATTCAGTGATTGTTTGTAAAGCACAGGTAGCATAGGCATGCCATAAAAAAAATCCATTTTTCATTTGCAGCATGCCGCCAGCATGGGCGGAAATGTATAAACCCCAGCTTTCTACAAATATGTATTATGAAAAATAATTTTTGAGTTTCTTGTTGTAAAGATTTATAGAGCTTCAGATGTACAACGTTGATAAGGGTGGATATGAAATATGGATTAATTGGAATGTTCATGCTCTACTTGGATTGGATGAGTCCTCTACATTTCATATCTGTTTTGTGCCCAAGGTTCATATTTTTGTGTTTTTTCATGAAAAATCAATTGCACCATAATCCTACATGTTCTATTCTGTCTAATAGAACACTCTGCGTAAAGTTTAAGTGGCTAATTCACTGCGATAAACACCTTCCACAACTCCATGTGCAAACCCATTATAACCCACAAAGTTTTGAATACTCAAAACTCTAAACATATGAAATCCCAAATTCAATTACAAAAGCAATAACAGCGAAAACCAGGGAGCAGCAGTATGTGTATATATGTACCACCTCTTCTCTCCCTCATGGATCTTTGCGTCATCAATCTTGTCCAGCCCTCTTTCCTCTTCTTATTTTGTCCTTTTCCCCTTCCCCTTCATTTCTCTACAGTTTCATCTTTAAGTTAAAAAGAAAAAAAATAAAAATAAAGGAGAGGTTTTATGGGTAAATTTACCAAATCATTTAGAAAGAGGTGGGTAAATTGACATATTTATCATTCATCTGTTAGTGGCTATAAATGGAGATGGACGGATGGCTTAGATTAAAACAAATTTAAAAACTCAGGGTTCAAGTTGACAAAATTAAAAATAAAAAATTTAATTTGTTATAAGTTTCAAACTCTAGGGTTTTAAATGTAATTTTCCCCAAAAACAATTTATCTCCTATACAGATGTTATCCACCAGTCTGCTTCATTTGGAATAGAAATTCCATTGGTTATATTGTGGAACTTTTCCTACTACTTCTGTCTGGTTTTTTTTTTTTTTTTAATATGTACTTTCATCCATGTTCTTCTCTGAACTAGGTACACTACATTAGGTTATTATTCCTCCCAGATCTTTATGATCATTTCTTTCTTCTTTTTTTCCATGTAGAGTAGTCACTGATGATTGCCTTGTTTCGAAACGGTACACGTTTCATGGTAAGGCCACTTGACTTTTAGTTGTGCTCAGTCTTTGTTCTCCAAAATTTTTCTCCATAGATGATGGATGACCTGGTAGCCTAGATGCCTTTTAACTTATTCATTTTGACATAACTCCTATATGCCGATCATCTGTGACTTGAAAATATTGTGTCACTTTGGTTTTGTATCTCCAATTCTATGGACATCACCTGCATATTCTTCCCTGATATCTCAAGACAGTGCAAGGGAATTGCTCCCTTTTAGGTATTTTCTAGTAATCATTCTAGGCTGGCATGGTATTTATGTATTTTCTTCATATTGGGTTTAAATTTTGTTGGATTCTTTTCCACAAAATGTTTTTTACCACTAACTTAACTACCATATGTGGTTTTGATAATCAGCATCACATGATTTTGAGCAATACACACCATGCATTATATATGTAGTATTGTTTGGATTAATATTTGAGTGGTCCCGTTTAAGTATTTAGGTCTCCCTTTGGGGGGTAATCCTAGAAGTGAAGCTTTTGGGAATCCAGTGGTGGAGAAGATTGGTAAAAGGTTGGAAGGGTGGAGTAAGGCTTTATTGTCATGCGGGGGTAGATACACTTTGGTTAAGTCGGTTTTGAGTGGTATTCCTATTTATTTCTTATCTTTGTTCAAGATACCGGTTAAGGTGGCAAAGGCATTAGAAAAGTTGATGAGGGATTTTCTTTGGAAGGGCAAGGATGAGGGGAAGAAGGATCACCTGGTGAGTTGGGATTTAGTTTCGTTACCTAAGGAAAATGGGGGTTTGGCTATTGGTAACATTTTGGCTAGGAACATGGCCCTTCTTGGCAAATGGTTGTGGAGGTTTCCACTTGAGAGTAATTCACTATGGCATTTGGTTATTAGAAGCAAGTATGGGACTCAAGACAATGGTAGGGATTCTCGGGTGGTCCTGAGAGGTACTTGTCGTACTCCTTGGAAATCAATTTCACATATATACACATGTTGGTCTTGTCATAGTTCTATAAGGGTGGGCAATGGGGAACTTGTTCGTTTTTTGGAGGATGTGTGGATGGGCCAATCTTGTTTTGCTTCTGATTTCCCACATCTCTATAGAATGGCTCGATCTCATAACTCTTCTATTGCTTCTATGGCTTGTTCACTTTTGGCTCCAATTTCCTGGAACTTTGATTTTTCTAGAAATCTTAATGATAGGGAAGCTTCACAGTTGGCGTCTGAGAATTTTTCTTTGACTCCTCTTTTGAAGGACAAGAGGGTTTGGGCTCTCCATTCACCTGAGATATTTTCGTGTAAGTCTTTTTTTGATAAACTCATCGATTCTCCTCATGTTTCTCAATTTCCTTTTTCCAAGAGGATTTGGAAGGCTTGTGCTCCTCTTAAGGTGAAGATGTTTATGTGGGCCTTGGTTCATGGAGGCATTTTGACAAATGAGACATTGCAGAAACGGAGACCTAATCGATCTTTAAATCCTCAGTGGTGCATTATGTGTTGTAAGAATGGGGAATCCGTGGATCATTTATTTTTGCATTACCCA
The DNA here is from genome assembly GCA_030407325.1 of Camellia japonica. Lineage (NCBI taxonomy): Eukaryota > Viridiplantae > Streptophyta > Magnoliopsida > Ericales > Theaceae > Camellia > Camellia japonica. The sequence continues at coordinate 44,563,552 of JAPPVO010000007.1, forward strand.
ATAGCTTTGTTTCTATGGCACAAGTTATTTTTGTTGGGGAATGTTATGTGGGTAGCTCCGCAAAGGAGTGCGCATATGCTCGAAGTAGACTTTCGCGTTCTTGGAGGATCGAAGAGAGCCAAATTGCTTTGGTCTTGTGCGGTCTTTGCAACCTTTTGGGTTCTATGGTTGGAAAGAAACGCGAGGGTGTTTGAAGATAAATCTCGAGGGATAGATTGTTTGTGAGATTGTGTTTGCCATTTAACTTCTTTTTGGGTTTTGGAGAATCCTCTTTTTAAGGGGGTTCCCCTTTTTTTGTTAGCTAGAGATTGGTTGGCAGTGTGTGATATGTAGGCTTTTGCATTTGTGTTTTCTTGTTTAGGCCTTTGTTTTGTGTTTTCCCTTTTCTTTGTAAGAGGATGCCTCATCCTCGTTTACTTTCCTTTTTGATTTATCAATAAAGTTCTTTGTTGTTGATAAAAAAATAAATAATATTTGAGTGGTCCCAGCCTGTTGTGTGGGCATGAAAAGTTGGTCGTTATGCTTGTCTTGAGCTTAAGACAGACATGGATGCTGGAAGTTCAACCCCTTGCCTCCACTCGAGTGGATTTGGTTCCATTCTTGCTTCTGCTTGAGCGGATGTGGAAAGCCCACTTTTTTGCTGACTTTCTACAACTTTCTATTTAATTCAGATTTCACTTGGGACTTGACCTGTGTTTCTCCAAAGGTTCAATTAGGTTTCAAAGAGTACCAAATTAAATCAATTCATCCACAAAGGCTTGTTCAATCCACAAGTACACAATAAAATATTAATTAGTCAAGTAACATAGGAAAATGGACTAAAAGCATTTCGGCACCTGTCAATGATCCTGCATTCTGAAATATCTTCACAGAATAGTAGAGTTATAAGTTAGAACCAGAGCATTTCTTACTGTTGCTTGTTTGAAATATGGAACATGCTTTTGTCGTGTCATGCTGACTTCCTTTCTGTCCACATGTATCTCAACATGTGTATTCTGTAATGGGGTTTGGAACAATTGTGATGCATGCGGCGGGTCCAATAAGCTGCATGATTTTGATGCTGTTTTGAATTTTCCGATGTAGTAGGTGCTGGCCCTCATATCTTTTGCTTGGGGAGGGGTATTATCAACTCAATTTCTAAAGAAGCAAGTTACTATTGACACCATTGAGCTGTCTAGTTGTCCTTCATTGCTAGCATCTTCAGATTTGAAAACACTGTACATGCTGATTCTATTATATATTACCTTAAGCAAATCTGGTATTGTAAATTTTTTTCTAGCTAGAATTGATTCAGTAATATTTATATTAGATTCAAGTTGCTGCATGAGGAATGCATTGAATTTAATAAGCTTGGACTTCGGGATAATGTTGCCCAGATATGTGTGTTGGAGGTACACTAGATCTTCAAATCCTTTCTTGAATGCTACATAGATCTGCCAGTATAAATATATTTAATTTATTGTTTTCATTATTGTTATTTCACCTTTATTTTTATTCGTTTTAACTATTATGCTTTTTGTTGAACAGTCATTGAATAAGAACGATAATAAAGATATGCCATTGAGGTAAGTTCTCAAATTTTAATGAATTCTCTTTTCCATTGTAGAGATTCTATGGTGTAATAATAAATTAAAATTTAATTTTAATTTGTAACCAATTTCTCAACTTTTATGTAGAATTATGTTCTCTTGATGAATGTTATCCCTTTACTTAACTACGAAATGAATGCAATTGACACATATGTTAACCATATATGCAACAGAAGGCATTTTTTTATCAGTAACTTGCAGGCTTGCAGCAAAAGACAATGTTTTTTTACCGTTGTTCTATTTTGTCTTTACTATCCATCAACTTTAAGAAAAACATTGCAATACTCAACCCAAGTCACCAAACTTTTGTCCCTACATGATCCTTTTCCTTCAATTGATTCTATCTGAAGTCAAACCCTCAGTTAAATTTAAAGTCCTTTCTAATTGCCTCTATTCATGTGGATCAAAGCACTCTTCCTTGCAGTCACAATAATTGATTCCCGATTCTATGATGTACAGGACTATACCATTGCAAAGTCATTTCATTTTCATATGGTGCCTTTTCTAACTTTTTCCTAATAATTCCATTTTCTGTTTTGCCTTTTCTTGTAACACCACTCATCCATATCAACTTTTGCCGATCCAAAAAAAAAAAAAACTCATTTCAACTACACATTTTTTCAATATGTTTTTTTCCCCTTAATTGCCTAGTATTTAGTATCATACACCATAACAGGTCTTATAGTAGTCCTATAAAAATTTCCTAATAGGAATCCCATGATTATGCAACACTCCTAATGTTTTCCATTTTATTCATTTCTCTCTATGGGTTGCATCCTTAATGTAGGAAATTAATGTATTGATAATATTGATTGATATCTAATGTTCTTACAAGAGCTCTCTTTTATAGAGAGAAATGGGATACAATGGAGCCATAATGGAGTACTATACCATAATGGATCACTAACTATATCACTAACTATATGGGGCACTAACTATAGCACTAACTAATGGAGCACTAACTAATGTGGAGTAGGTGGAGTATTTGTAGGTGGAGTAGGTAGAAATTGTAGGTAGAGTAGGTAGAAATTGTTACATAGAAATTGTTACATTCAACACTTAACAATCTCTCCATCTTTATGAATAATTGACTAAAGATGTCAAAAGTTTTATCCATTTCGCCCAATGGGTTGCATCCTTCACAATCTTTCCATCTTTTTGAATAATTGGCTCAAGATGTCAAAAATGGCTGCTTTAAATTATTGCAATGGGACTAAGTCCAGAGGGTTTTCCTGTGGTTTTCTTGCTAGATTCAAGGAACTTCATCAGAAAGGATATTATGGATATATTCAATCATTTTCATGAGAGGCTCCTTTGAAAGAAGTTTGAATTTCACTTTCATAGCATTAATCCCGAAGAAAAGAGGTATTATAGAATTGAAGGACTCCAGGCCTATTAGTTTGGTCGGTTGTGCTTGTAAGTTTTTTGTAAAAGTGCTAGCATTACAATTGAAACAGGTTGTGGGTAAGGTTGTTTTTGAGACCTATAATGCTTTTGTGAGAGGGAGACATGTCCTTGATGCGATTTTGGTAGCCAATGAGGTGGTGGATTTTATATTGAAATGTTATATTTAAGATGGACATCTAAAAAACCTAAGATTCATGTTTTTGGGGTCTAGTGCTTTACCACTACACCAGGCCATGTGCTTAGCAAGGTGGTGCAAGGAGGGATGATTACTGGATTTGGAGTGAGGCAGGAAGGACAAATGTAGATAGGAGTCCCATACTTTTAGTTCCTAGTTTTGGTATAGATCATGACACAGGTATTTTTTGATTGGATACACAATTTGGGAAGTTTCATTAATTGGTATCAATCGACCAGTGAAAGGAAATTACTTTTTTGCCAAATCTAAATTGAAGGGCACAACTAGAATTTGGTGGACTAAATATCAGCAGGAAGGATCATCATGCCACTATCCCGAACATGGGAAGATGTGAAGATTGCCATGAATCATAACTTCATTCCATTGAGCCACAAATAGTGTGCCCACTTGCAGTTTACTCAATTGACTTGGGGAAGCAAGTCCGTGGAAGAGTACATGAGGTTGTTTTACTGTTTCACTACCAAGTCTGAGTTTCTATGAAATGAAGATGTAATGATCTTTGTGCATCGGCACGGGTTAAATCCACAGATTTTTTTGTGGATTAGCTACTAGCAGACTCTACCTTATGGTAGATGCGGTACAAGTAGCTCGTCTGATGGACGAAGAAATAAGGAAGAAGACTCTTGTGCGCACTTGTCACGACCCAAACCCGCCCCTATAGGTTTGGCACCGTAACCGGCCAGTAATCCGAGGATCACCTACGGCCTCTGAACAGATTAACATAATATTAAGGGGCTGCAGAAGCAAATAAGAATATACAACGTCCATTGAGCTGTGCAGACTTATATGAGATAGAAAATTTTTAAACTTTTTATATACATATATACACATTATCTTTAAGTCATCATATATACACAGATTAGACCAAAAAGGAACTTAGCCCCATTTTCAAAATGCCCAGGACTTGGTTAACCCACGAGAAAACAGAACTTAAACTTTAAGTTACTAAGCAATAATCACTTGACACATCCGGAACCTCCACGGGAGGCACATTGGTTGGCTGACAAAACAGATTCTAGTCAGATGCCTCTAAGCCTGGTCACGCGCCTGATCACCTACATACATAAATAATACAGTAAGCTAAAGCCCAGTGAATAATAACAGAGTAAAGGGTTTTGATGAATGATGTCCATCACAGAGTTAGAAACCAGAGTTTATATCAGAAACATAATCTTATCAGAAACAGAGTCTTATGTATATTCAGATTTCAAATCAGATATAGGGTCAGATACATGCTCATATTCATATTCAGATTTTGCATAAGATCATGCGTGGTACACCCATTAGCTAACAGATTCATCGGCCACGGTATTGTTACCCCCGGGCAAGGGCCATCGGCCACGGTATTCTTACCCCCGGGCAAGGGCCATCGGCCACGGTATTGTTACCCCCGGGCGAGGGCCATCGGCCACGGTATTCTTACCCCCGGGCAAGGGCCATCGGCCACGGTATTGTTACCCCCGGGCGAGGGCCATCGGCCACGGTATTGTTACCCCCGGGCGAGGGCCATCGGAACTAAGGGTGCCACAAATACTTTTCAAAAAACTGGACATTCATTCATTCATTTCCAACATATCATGGCTTTTCAAGAACCAATCATTTCGTATCATAGTATACTGAAAATACATAACATTGAACATAACTTTACAAAGTTATTACTCACAGAGGGCTGCAGAGGCAAATCAGACAGACTGGATAAATCAGATAAATCGGGCAGACAATGGCGCGTGACCTACACAAACATATAACATATACACATTGAAATACAATATTACTCCCTTGATTAAACTTGTCCTTTCAAGTCTCTAGTCTGTATAGTCCGAAGTTCTACAACGTTTATTCTTTCTCAATTAAGTAAACTGGGTTCTTAATTCCCATATTCTTTCATTACTAAGTCCTTCTTTTCCAAATAGATTGATCCTTTACTTGGCTTCTTAAACAATTACCACAAGATCAATGATTCAATCCTTAACTAACTAATCTATGTTGATTAGTAGCTTATTAATCTTTATTGAGTCATAAATCATGTCTAGAATGCATTGGAAAGAGATGAGGATAAAAATATGAACTAAATGCAACTTTTCAAAATGTGCTGAAAATGGGGTCTTCGCTCGAGCACCACTTTGGTCGCTCGAGCGGACTGTAAAATTTGAAGAAACTACTGGGAGGTCGATTTTCACGCTCGAGCGAGACTTTCCTCGCTCGAGCGGACAACAAAAATTCAGAAATTCTAAAATTGAAATTAAAGTTCAAAGTTGGTATTTAAAGCCTCAAAACATGAACTCTAGTATTCCAACATGGAGAATCATTTATTAAAGTCATAATTTGCTAAATCATTTATTCAACAATCATTTACTCAAAATCATTTATTCAAAATCATGCCCCAATTGCCAAATTTAGTTTGAAATCATTTTCTCCATATCAAGCCAAATCCCAACTCCAAAGTGATTAATCACTAAATTGAACTCCATAAATTTAACATAGCTCCAATCTCTCATTTTCTTTTTAGTTACATAAAAATGGCGTCAAATTCTTTCTATTTTCTTTGAAATCATGAAATTGAAGTCATGAAGCTTCTTATAAATTTTCCAACTAGTTTCCATAATCTTAAACTCAACTTAATTTGAAATCAAAATATGTTTGATTCAAATAAAATCTTAAACTACATTACATGCATGGATTAAAAATCTAATTATAGAATCAAAGCTTTAGGGCATTAGGATTAATTCTAATTTTCCATAAACTTGATGTTCATAAAACATTCCCTTTTTCTCTTCAAAATATGAGATTGAATTAATCCAAAATTTTCATAATCTATGATGCATGTATAAAACACTTGTCAAAAATCCAACTAATTCTACATTATCAAGCTCAAATTATAATTTGACTCTTTAATTAATATCAAAACTCAATCCCAAACTCACAAGCTTTAAAATATGGATTGAAGTTCTAAAATCTTGAAAATCCACAATGCATGTATGAAATTTCATTTCAAAATTAAGCCAACTCTAAATTGTCAAATTGTAAATCATAATTTATTTCTTGATTTAACCCAATTTAGATTTAATTAATTTTTCTTCATACCTAACCCAAATTTTAATCTCATAAATCTTTTTACACATGAATTGAATCTAAACTTTGAAATCCTAACATGCATGCAAGGATGGATCTCAAATTTAGTAAAATCAAACTCAAACTAATTAATTTCAAATTTATTTTCATAATATTCCACATGCATGTAATCCTTTTCATGTTTAGAACCAAATTCCAAATTAACTTCCCTCATCTTGCTAAGTTCTTTTCAATTATAAATAATTGAACCTAACTATCTCTAAATTCCAGCTTTTAGGTGATTTATCTACAAAATTTGAACTTTAATTTCTAAGTGTAATGTGAAGATTCTACCAAAATTAAGTATGAGTTCATACCTTAAACTTAAAAATCAAGAAGTTTAGTTGATTCTCTCTTCATTCTCTTGATCCTCCTAGCTTTTCTTCCCGTAATTTTTCTTCTTCTTGGACCGAAATGGCTTCTCTCCCTCTCGGTTAGTCTCTGTTTTCTTTCCACTCATGAATTCATATTTTCTCTTATTCTCCTTCCCAACCAAGCAGAACACATGGAAGATTGCATCTACACTTGTTGACTTAAGGTTATCAACACACCACACACATGTCCACCTCTTGTACCACGTGCACACACTTGCACAATCTGGATGTTCCCTCTAATTAGTTTATGATTAGAGTTAGCTTATAATATAATTATCCATTAACTTCATTAAACACAAATTGATCTTAATTAATCTTAATTAGTACACAATTTAATTAATCATAATTAACTACAAATCCCACATAAATTAATTAATCTAATCGATTTCTATTAGAGCCTAATTAAATATATTTAAATTTATCGATCCGAATCAGATTTTTAGTCAGACTCCCAAAAGGCTCCAAATATTAAATTAAATTTATTATCATTATCGATTTTGATTTCCCGAATCATTTAGGCCCTCAATTTCTGATCAAACTCAATTTCCATCAATAAATTGCATATTCAAATTGGGCACATCATAATTAATTTTAATTTATAATAACCACAATCCTCAATCCTCATGACTTAATCAACTCCAATTGGGACCTAATTAATCGAATCTCAATCTTGCTAAACTGAATCGAATATTTAATTAAACTCCCAAATGGGTCCGTAATTAATATTAAATTGATTCAACTTCCTAACTTCACTTCCTTAAGCCATTTGGACCCTTAATTTCTAATTCCAAAATAAACCTTCAATCAAATCATATACGAGTCAGATTTCACAATTCTCATAAACCCCAAATAAATTATAATACTCGGCAATTAAATCTCAAATCCTCTTAATTAATCAAGTACTAATCATTATACGTGATAGGGTTGTTACAGCACTCCAGTGGACACCCTTGCAAGTAGTGAAAGGACTTTTGTATATCCCAACTATGGCAAATCCATTGACAGGTCACCCTGTTCTATTCCTACTTTTCTCATTCTTCGTACGAAGGTAATACTAGGTCCAACAGTTTCAATTGTTAAGGTTTTAGCCATCATGCTCGGAACTGCCCTTCTCCTAAAATTAATGTGCTTATGAAGTCAGTTGTTGTGGTGGACAATGAAGGAACTATCGCAAACACCGAATTCGAGGATTTGAAATTTGATGTGCAAGTCGTTGACCCTGTTGATCTCGGATCGGAAGATAAGCCCTTTGATGATGTGATTGGCATTATTCGACCGTTGCTGGCTTCTGTTAAGCAAAACATAAAGGACCTTTAGAAGTTACAAACATAAAAGATTTTTCATACCAGAGTAAACTTCGGTGTTCAAGTGTGCTCTTTGTGATTGATACGGGGAGTTGCACTAATGCTATATCTGAAAACATTATGAAGAGATTGCACTTGAAAGTGGAGTCGCATCCTAAGTCTTGTCACGTGGCATGGATCACCAATGCCAAACTTAAAGTCGACAAACAATGCCTTATGACATTCAAGATTGACAAGCTTAAAGAGACGGTAATGTGTGATGTCGCCTCCTAAGCTTTGTCATACTCTTAGGCTGCACATGAATTTGGGCCATGATGTAACACACTTAGGGCATGCCAATACTTGTTCTTTCATTGATGACTCTACGAAATACACTCTTACTTGGGCCATTGATTCCAAAAATGTTAAATTGAAATTTTTTTTGTTGATTAGACGTGTTCTTCATTCAGAAGGGATTCTTGAACATGCTCCTAACTTGTCGGAGTCAAGTTCTTTTCAATGGAGGAGAATTGATGGCCCGACCCTTGATTGGATGGAAGCCCACTATCCACTTTGAAAACCTAGGGTGAAGCCCGCGAGTCCATTGCGTGGACCGAAGACTTTTGGTGCAATAACTGTAATTGTTAGTTTATTAGTAGTATTTTTGTTAGATTTAACTAAGTAATTATTAGTAGGATATTTTGATTAGGTTTCCAAATAATATTAGGATTTAATTTCCTATTTTAATTAGGGTTAGTGGCCTATAAATATTAGGTTTTGCTTCATATTATTTAGATTTAGCTTAATGAAATTGTGATTTCATTTAGGATGTGGCCTCAATGTGTTTTACATCACCTTCCCTTTTGTTTTGCACAATACTCAAGCAACTTGATCGTGTAGAATTGAATTATTGGATTGTCAAGCTATAGCTTGGTTTTGGTGCCATACTTCCACCAGGGAAATTTGGTGTGGCTTCTTTCTGAGAACTTTTCAACAAGTGAATAAGGGAGCTCTAGCAACGCATGGTATGTATGGATTACTACATTTGAACCCTCCCTTCTAGAAGGAAAATGGAATGTTAAATTACGAAGGAAAGATATCATCCCCATGGACACCTAATGTATCTTTATAATACAAGTAAATCTTCACTTGTTAATACGCGCACCAAGCAAATTCCACAAAATACAGGACTGTTGGTAGTAATAGCTGAAGAGCACATCCATTCTGATATGTGTTTCAATGTTTTCCTTTCATGACATGGTTACATTATATGGATTGTTGTTGATAATTTCTCTTATGTATTCTTTGGTTGTTAGTGAAGTGCATGATAAATCATTGTGGCTTTATATGTTTATTCTTGAATGGAGATTTGAGTATTCTGTATTCGCAGGTTGACAGGTTCTAATAAAGTTGTCATTTGTAACATTCATGTGCTTTTCAATCCAAAAAGGGGAGAGATTAAACTTGGTCAGGTATTTACTACTTGGCAAATGGGTTATAGGAATTGTCATTGAGCATTCTATGCTCCTTTGGTTATATGTTCAAGAATAAATTTACGTCTATTGATTTTTATTGTGATCTTCTTGTCTAGAAGATAATATGTTGACATTGTTAGACCGTGTCTCACTTATGGGGTGAGCAAGAAATTAGAATCAGCATCACAAATCTGCTATTTTGTATTTCTATAGTATGTCTGATTTCACTGAACCCATTTCTATCTGCAGAATCAGTCACATATCAAAACTTTTGATTTGCTTCCTAGTGGTCAACATTTTTTAGACTGTTCATTCAAAAGAGCACCTAGAATCCAGGCTTTTCTCATTCCCTTAGTCTCCTATAGGGAATCAGTACAAATTGTACAATCAAATTTTAAGCAGGCTATTATTGCAATTGGAGTGTATGCGCAAGTGATCTGTACCTGGATGCAAGTAATTTGCTGCAAGAAAAAAATGTTTGAAGGGACATGAGAAAGCAACATTGGCATTTGTATCTTGCTCAACATTAAAGTTTGGGTTACCCCTATTGGTAGTGCATACCTGTCTTCCAAACGAAGTAGTTCTTCAGTGACTTGCTTCAACTGTGATGGTCGCTCAATTGGAAACAAACACTTCTTTGTCTTTTCACACCCCACTCCATTTCTCTTTCCCCTTCATCGGCTTTGTCTTTAGTTTAGCACATCCATTAATGGAGTTGGTGCCTTTGCTTCCTGAATTTATTCTTTCAAGGAATGGAACTATCACTTATTCTTGAATGGTATTTTTCCATTCTGTTCCTGATATCTTCTTCTTCCTTTTTTTTTTTTTTTTTTTTTGAGCGTCAACAAAATTTCATTAAAAAAGAAAAGTGAAAGAGGACAAGAAGTCCTCATACAAAGAAAGAGAAAGAAAAATAGCAAAACAAAAGCACAAAACTCCTAACCCTAAGGCTGGCAAACAGCAACCCAATCCCTAGAGATCAAGAACAAAGGGACTCCTTTAAAAGGAGGGGATACAAATGCCCAAAATAAAGCCAAATATTCCACCCTATCCCATAAAGCCTCTACACTTGCTTCCTTGCCATCAAAGTTTCTAGCATTTTTCTCTAACAATATAGCCCAGAAAATAGCAAAAACAATGCTTGTCCACATTGTTTTGGCTCTCTTGGTTCTCCCAAACCCTTTAAACCGAATAAGAAGCATTTGAATGCAGTCCTGCGGAGTAACCCATTGCTCATAACATAAGCCGAAAAGACGCTACCATAATACACAAGCCACCGGGCAATGAAGGAATAGATGATCCGCTACCTCCAAGTTTCTCTTGCACATCATACACCATTGAGGGCAAAGAGAGTGATTAGGCCTTCTCTTTTGGAAAACATCATTAGTTGTGACACCCTTTTGAGCCGAAGACCACATGAAAAACTTCACTTTATGAGAGACAACCGCTTTCAAATTTTCTTATGAGAAGGAAACAAGGAAACAGAGGGATTATCAATGAGCTCATCATCAAAGGATTTACATGAAAAGACCCCTGAGGAAATAAGATTCCACACCCTAATATCATAAGAGGAAGAAAGAGAGACCCCCTCGAGCACTACCAACAAAGATGCCAACTCCACCGCTTCCCTATCATTCAAGTTTCTAATGAGATCAAAATTCCAAGAGATGGGTGCCATAGAAGAGCATGCCGCCGATGCAATTGAAACATTTCGAGAACGAACCAACCGGTAAAGAAGAGGAAAAGATCTACCAAATGAGATATCCTTTAACCAAACATCCTCCCAAAAACAGATGGTCACCCCATTCCCCACTTTCAATGAAAAGAAGTTAGACACAAGTGGATACAAATGAGAAATGGATTTCCAGGGTGAACGACAATTGCCTCTATTAACCACATTAGAATCTCTATTATTGGGTTGAACTCCATACTTGCTTTTAACAATTGAACACCATAGCGATTCGCTTTCAATAGAAAATCTCCACAACCACTTGCCCAAGAGAGTAATATTCCTAGCAACAATGTTCCCAATAGCCAAGCCACCTTTTTCCGCAGGAAGAGAAATATCTCCCACCTAACCAAATGAGCCCCTTTGCCCTCTTCACACCCTTCCCAAAGAAAATCTCTTGTCAATTTCTCAATTTTCCTCGCAATGCTAATCGGAATTTTGAAAAGGACAAGAAATAAATAGGAATGGATCCAAATACGAATTGTACCAAAGTATATCTCCCTCCCCCGGACAACAAAGCTCGCTTCCATCCCTCTAATTTTTTCCCAATTTTGACAAGAATAGGTTCCCAAAAGGATGCTAATCTAGGATCTCCTCCCAATAGAAGTCCTAAGTATTTGAGAGGAAAGGAATCAATGGAACATCCTAATATATCCGCCACCCTATGCACATAGCTATCTTCCAAATTAATACCCACAACACTGCTCTTGCTAAGATTGACCTTGAGGCCCGACACAATTTCAAAAATTCTCAGAATCTTTAGCAAACTCCCCACCTTATTTTCCTCCTTTGATGAAAAGAATATAGTATCATCAAATTTTAAATGAGTAACTCCAATCCTATCCCTTCCCAACACAAACCCTTCTATGACATCCTTATCCTTAGCTAAATCAATAATCCTACTCAACACATCAGCAACTAAAATAAACAAAAATGCTGATAAAGGATCACCCTGTCTTAAGACCTCTAGATGCATGAAAAGAATCCCCAGCCTTGCCATTCACAATGATCGACATATTGCATGACGACAAGCACTCCCAAATCCACATTCTCCACCTAGCTCCAAACCCCTTCCGTTCCAAAACAAAATCTACAAAGCCCCAATCGACATGGTCATACGCCTTCTCAAAGTTTACCTTAAAGATAACACCTTCCTTACGTAGTCCCTTATACTCCACAACCTCGTTAGCCACTAAGACTACATCCAATATCTGCCGTCCTTGCATGAACGCACCTTGTGCTGAAGAAATGGTTTCCTTATGGACAACTCTAATTCTCCTAGAAAGCACCTTCGCTAAAATCTTATAGAGAGATGTAACTAAGCTAATGGGTCTAAAATCTCCAATCTTGACCGACTTCTCCTTCCTAGGAATTAGACAAATGAAGGATGCATTGGTGCACAAATTAACTTTTCCACTCTCAAAGAACTCACCAAACACTCTCAAAAGATCCCTTTTTACAATATCCCAACAATCTTAAAATATAGGCATTGAAAAACCATCTGGGTTTGGAGCCTTATCTCTCTTACACTCAAATACAGCCTGTCTCACCTCATTTTCATCAAAGGGCCTTTCAAGCCAACTAGCTGTCGCTAACTCCACTAGAACCTAATTAATTCCTTCGATCCCTGGACGATCGACAACTCCATCAGAATATAGATTTGAATAAAAATTAAAAATCTCCTTGACAATAAGCTCCTCCTTACTCACAACCTCACCCTGACCCACTACCAAATTTTTAATGAAACTCTTCTTCCTCTTCCTCGACGCTACTCTATGAAAAAAATCTAGAATTTGTATCACCAAAAATTTGCTCCCTAAAAACGATCTCTTCCAATTTCATTCTGAGCATTGACCTCCTATCCCTTAACGCTCTAGATAAACCCTCCCCGGCCTCCTTTACATCTAACCCCTCAATATCCCGAACTAATCCCACTTTCACCTCACTTACATCCCCAAAAACTTCACGTTTCCAAAATTTTAAATTATCCTAGACTCTTCTCAACTTTCGCATAAACTTAAAATCCTTCCACCCATGGACTCTACCATTTTTTCACCAATCCCTAAAGTACTCCTTAAAGATCGATTTTCCAACCACATGTTCTTGAATCTGAATGGGGTGGGACCCCATTTAAAAGGACAACTCTCAAGAATCACCGAACAATGATCTGACACAACTCTTGGCCTTGCCTCTTGCCTTACATCTGGAAATAACTTCTCCCACCCTAAAGTATGAAGGAACCTATTCAACCTACAACACACCTGATTTTTCTGGAGGTTAGACCATGTGAACCGCGCATTACTCTAGAAAAGATCAATAAACTCACTCCCTTATAAAAGAATCAAAGTCCCACATACTCCTATTTGTGGAAACCCCATTGAGTTTTTCCGAAACAAGCCTTACCACGTTGAAATCCCCTTCCATACACCAATGAGGGGAATAAAGCCTAAATAACCCCACCTCCTCATCCCACCATTTCTGACGATTTCTGGGTCTATTAGGACCATAAACCCCTGTTAGCCACCATTCTTTATTATCCCTATTCCTAAACCTAATAGACAATGAAAACACCCCAACAACTACCTCGCACTCCGATACAACTCTCTTATCCCACATAATCAAAATTCTCCCTAATCTCCCCCCAGTAGGCAATACAGCCCATCTCCTAAATCGAGTCCCCCAAACACTTCTAATAAAAGCCCTATCACTCTTCACACTTTGTCTCTTGAAACATCACTATATCTGGTTGCTGAATTTTCAAAACCTCTTTAACTGCCTCCCTTTTCCTACAAGACCGTAGTCATCTAACATTCCAACTTAAAATCTTCATCGAGAACCATCATCACCCCTTGTCTCTTCTCCTCGACCCTCATAATTGATGCTACTTTCAAGGTTTCTTAATTCCCTTATCCCTTTCCTTAGCCCCGAACCTCTATGATTGCCATCCCCTTTAGATGCGAACCCCACACTCCTAGACTGAGATTTCTTCCCATTGTTCCTAACTAGTGCCAGCCCAAGAGTGTCAAGTAATTGTGCAAAGTGAGGCACATCCTCCTCCTCTAAAGGAAAAGACACATACTTACTCATTTTTCTCAACCACATTTTAGACTCATCATCATCATTTCCACTAACATTGTTCCTCTGGAGTCTATGATTAGGAGACTCCTCCATCGAAAGATCAGTCCTATGATTATCCATGTTACTCGCCTGTGGGTTCAAATTGCCCTTGGTAGAATTCCTACTCGCATGTAACTGAGGCAAATTATCATTTTTGTTAGAAACCACTCTGCTAGATTGTAAGAAAAAAGGACCCAATAGTGACTCCCCCTCCTCCCCTCCCCTACCCTAACTGACACTGAATGAATACCCTGAATATGAGAAGGAGGTGAAGAATTCATGTTATCCCTGTCAAAAGAGTCACAAACCTTTTCACAAGAGTCAAAGACTGCCTCACCCTCAGACCCCACATTGTGCTTAACACAAGAAGAAAATGGTACCTCCTCTTTATGGAATAGCCAATTTAGGTTCGGGTCAAAATCATCAACCCTCTCCTCCTTGGTACAGGCATCAACTTCCTTGTTTGGACCCAGAGATTCATCAGAGCTTTCATGAGATCCTTATCCTTCCAACACTTGGAGCACCCCTTGTGGATCGCAAATTCCCACTTCCACTTTGTTAATCATTCGGTCAACACCAGGGAAAATTTCTATCACATCATTATCATCTTCACCCAAACCATCAACTCTAGTGGTGCGCCCAATTTGTAAAAAATGCCCTGTTGATCGATCAAATGAATTTCATTTGGGTTTAACCTATCCGGTGGAGTTGGAACCTGTTTGTCGATCCCAGGCTCCATACTGATGTCACACACCTCAAACTCCTCACCCTGTTGTTGTCGACTGTCGCTGCCGTTAGACCCATCTCCCCCCTGGTTCGTTGTCTGGATACTATTGTTCTCACCATCGGGATTACCCATCGTCTTCCTTACCCGATGAAGCCCTTGTTCCGAACTTGGGAAAGAAATACCCAAAAAATCTGGGTTAGGCCCATCATAAATCGGGTTATGATTTGGTCTTTTTATTTCCCGATGGGCCTTCTTCCACTTGGTTAAAATCTTGGGCCAAATGATGAGTGCAAATTAGGCCCAGATTAATACCCTCATCACCACCATTCTGTTCTGTGAGTGATACATGAGAAAGGCCCAAAAATGGCCTAGGCCCAAGATCACCCAGCGGCCCATCTCCACCTAAAATATCCTTTTCTGAGCTGTGTCCCTGAAAATCTGGCCCATGTTCAAGACAATCTCTGTCAGCCCTTGACCTCCCATCATCATTGACATCCCTTGTGTCAAAAAGATGTGCCTCTTCGTTAATCCCAACTTTCTTGGGATCATAATGTTCCAACTGTAAGCATTCAACTAGGCATCCACGTGTCCCAGCTGTCCTCCCTCGGCCTCGTCATCTCCCCTACCGCCTGCGCCAAGCTCCGATGGAAACTCTTGCTGGAAACTCCATTGCCGATGACCCGCTCTTCGTTTGATAGGTTTCGATAACGACTTCACACGCACTGTGAATGATCCTTCATCCGTTGTAATCTCTACGGTTGATTGTAAAAACCAAGAATTTGATCCTCTCAACTTCAATCTTGCCTCAAAAAGATTTTCAGAAGTCTTGGTTCTGTTGTCCACTTCTAAAAGCCCTCCGCATTTCGCCCCGATTTTTTCAAAGATCATTCTATTCCATAAATTAAACGGCAAGTCACAAATAGCAATCCATCCTCCATATGAAGCGATAACATTAGACCTCCTATGCTTCTCATCGGACCACCTCTCCAACGTTACTGCAATACCCTTACAAAAAAATTGCAAACCTTTATGCCCATAGAACACATCCATTTCCTTGGTTTTGGTGAAAAACAGAGCTCGATTCAACTGGAAGGGACGAAGCTTGATAGATATCTTGAAAGACTTACATAATTCCTTCTCAATTTGCTCCCAACCTATGAAGAAATCTACTCTCTTACACACCACTGCATGATTGAGATCTAACGAAGAACCATTTGTTAATGAAAATGGTGATTGAAGCTTAAGTACCTCCGCATACGACCTACCTCTGTTTGCCCCTGTTCTCATTTGCTAACTCATTCCCTCTGTGTGTACCTCCTTATTTGCCCCATTCTGCTGAACATCATCTCTAGGATCATTTACCATGGCCAGACGTCTTGCATCCTTTCCTTCATCCTTACCTTCAGTACCTCTAACAGGGTTCTTCTGCCTTGTTCCAAATAGGATTGTATCAAGTAACACAGCCACATCTTTCCACCCTTGTTGATTGACCCCTGCCGGAATGATAATGCTTGATTTCCTTATCCCAGCCACCCACTTGGATAACTCCACAAACTCACCTCTGATATTTGAATAACTCTGAAGACAGAAGACAGAACTGTTCGTATACTTTCTGAAGGACTGCCTCTCCTCGCTCTTGGTTCCAACATCTTTGAGAACCTGTGATGCCCAGAATACCCCTCCCAGATCAATTTTCAATGTGAAACTTCTATGCCTGTTCCTTTCAATGATTTCCACTACCTCCCCGTGTGATTTCTCATTGACCTGAACAATGATTACCTTCTGCTCAATCTTCAGATCCAAAGCACGATCTCTGTACCTCCTTGTCATTCTCTCAGTTCTCTCCTTGCTTTTGTTCAACCTTCCTAGATGCAGCATCTTGCGCAGAAGGAATGTGATGAACTAGTATATCAGTAAAGCCTGGAATAGGTCATTTGATGTTCCGTAAAGATTTTCGGTAGATAGTTGAATAATTATGGTGCATGTGCCTTATTGCTTTAGCATGTAAAATGGCCATGTAACTGATTACAGGTTTTTAGTTGTAAACAAACCCTGTACTTTGTCAGAGGTTTGATTTTTGACTTCGTCTACCATATCATTTTCTCTCATTCCATGTTGGATTGGTGCATGAGGATATGATTACCGTGTTGCAATATAGTGGGTTCATATTACATATGCTTCATCATGTTGGTACAACTCCAATTTTCTGCATGTTCCATCTAATTTTCCCACTCTATGTCCATTTGGGATCATTGCTTGTGAAGATTGTATAAGCTGCTGTTGAGTCCATCTCAACATTCTCAACCTGATACAATGCAGAATCATGTCTGCACTCGTAATTTTTTTTAATAGATATTATTTGTTTTAGAGGTATTTATGTACACTTGGGACCTTTTAATATAAATACATGTGTGATGGAAGTGAATCTTAGCTTTTTGGGTCTCTCTCTCTCTCTCTCACTCTCTCTCCCTCTTTTTATTTATTTACTTATTTATCAATCAGCGACAAAGAATTATATTAAAAAGAAAAAATGTACAAATGAAAGGAGGACAAGGAATTCTCAATAGAAAGAATACATCTCAATGCAAAAGATATAAAAATCTAAGAGGGGGCGCCACCGGAGCCCAAAAAGATGTCAAATGACATATTTAACTGGCCACAAAAAATCCGAGTCCCCAAATTTGTCTGCAAAAATCCTTGCATATTGGTAACATAGAACTTCATATTATTGCTTGGAAAACATTTACGAAACTGAAGCCGTTTTTTTTTTTTTTTTTGTTTTGGTTCTGCATGATGTCATGGGCTTGAAATTTTCTCTGGGTAGTTACACCATATTTGCCTTCTGGTAGAAGTATGTGCACTTTTGATTCCCATATCACTTATTTTGTTTAATATAAATAAAACCTTATTTTCCAATTGCATTTAACATCTTTAAGAAATTTATGTCTATGAACAGATTAGAGTGCTTCTGGATAGAGCTCATGCTGTTTCTAAGCTTTGGGATGATGCTCCTGTGGTTCTTTGCGGGGATTTTAACTGTACCCCAAAAGTAGGTCCATTTTATCAACTTCCTCACTTCTTGAGCTTGAGTTGTTACTTCTGTCACTGTGTTTTGGTCTCCAGTATCGTATTTGAGTTTGGTTGGGTTTTAATGTGTTATGTTAATAACATTCCTACTTGCCTTTGTATCAGAGTCCGTTATACAATTACATATCAGAGCAGAAGGTAAATGTTGTTCTGTGTTGCTTGCATGGTTGGTTCATTGTTATATTCTGGGAGTTGCAATGGTCAAATAAACAGTGCTCTTCTATTGCAGTTAAATATATCTGACCTGCCTAGAGATAAGTTATCAGGACAAGCTTCTGCTGAAATTCGTCCACCAAGGCAGTTTAACCCTAATTTCAGGTTTGATTTTTTCTCATTTAAATGGTTCTCTGATGAGCTTAGAGGTGCTTTTCTTGCTTGTGCATGGAAGATAGAATTCAAAAGTTTGGAAAATATTGTAGGGCTCAGTCTGCTGATAGTACAGGTGGAGCTTCAGCAGTGGTTGATCACAGGGAACTAGGGCAGAAGCAGAATAATACAGAAAGCAATTCTGTAAATCTAACTTCCATGAATATCATATCTCAACCTCAGTGTGTTAGCACCGGGCTGAATGTGAACGGTGCATCTCCTTGTGAAATAACTAAAGAAACTGATAAGGAAGTAGATGGGTGTAAGGATGGAACTCATTTGACTCTGTCTGTTCCAAATGATGGCTTCAAGGAAAGTCCAAGTTCTCAAAACAATGGCGGGTTTTGTATTGAACAAATGAAAGATGGACATGAACAATCTGAACCAAATTTACAGACGGAAAATGAAAGCATGAACTGTGATAAGAGCAAACTTCCCTTTATTGGTACCAATGATTCTACAGATGCCATAATTGATCCAACACCTTCAGGTGCTTCCAACTTGGATGATATTTCTTCATCTGAGCTGTTCCATGAGACTTCCTTTCCCAGCACTCTGAAAGTCCCCACTGTTGGAGGTACAGAAAATTTGTCATCTCTATCAGTTGCTGATGACAAGGATTTCCCTTCAACCTTGTCTAAAGTCAATGCTTCATTTGAATCGACAAGCGTATCACTTAAAGAGGATGAAACCAATGAAGAAGATGAAAGTTTCGGTGAAGATTCTACTGATTTTTTATCAGAGTTGCACGGAAAAAATTGTTCCTTTCCATCTGATTTTAGTCATGCTGTAAGATCCGACTTTGTGGAATCTGATAAATCCTTTGATGAATCTACTGCTGTTCCCCATAGCCGGCAATTGCATTATTCTAGAGATGAGGTTCTGGATGATGATTCTCCCGGAATGGATTCTGAGCCTGTTCATGCATCGAATTTTACATATGATCCATCAGCATGGACTCCAATGGAAATAGAAACTGCAACAGGTAAAGCAGACTGCACACATGTAGAACACCCTCTGAAGTTGAGAAGCACATATGCAGAAGTTGAGGTAGGTCATATACTCCTGAGCTTCAAGTTGTTTTCTGTGCTATCTGCCCTTCCCTTGTGATGTATCAAAAATATATACTAGTTTGCAGCTATTGATTAATTTGTGAGTGCCATTATTTTTGTTCTTTGTTACTTGCAGGACCGTTCAGGGACTAGAGATTCAAATGGAGAACCCCTGGTGACCAGTTACCACAGGTGTTTTTTAGGCACGGTTGATTATATATGGTGAGTATCCTTCATGGTTTCATACTTCATGGTGTAGTTTCCAACAATTGCTTCTTGATATCGGAATTGAATCTGTTTGTCTGACTAATCAAAAGAGGGTTACATGTCTTTCGAACACTTGTTGAGGTGCAACGGGAACATCGAAATAATGGATAGTTTCAAATCTTTCGCTCTTATATATTTGTTTGTTACCTTTCATAGCTAACTACAATCGAGATTACATTGAAACATTGTTGCAATTGATATGCAGGCACACTGAAGGTCTCCAAACTGTCAGGGTGCTTGCTCCAATTCCAAAGAATGCCATGCAGTGGACTCCAGGATTCCCAACGAGGGTATATTGATGTTTTAATTTTGAACATGTCCTGTGCATTTCTTACTTTGCCACGCAAATGACTTAAAGGTTGGTAATGTGACTTAAAAGAAAGAAAAAAGAGAAAAAGGTTAAGTAGATTAAAGCAATTACAGCCAATCACTGAGTCTGAGGTAATATGATTAGAGAACTGAGAGCTATGTTCCCTGGAACGTGGATCATTCCAGTACGTGGAACGGGAACGGGAACGTGAACGTGAACATGAACATGAACGTGGTGTATGCCACATGCTCTAAAATGTGGTATGATAACGGTAAACTAGTATGTATTACACTTGAGAATTTAAGATACTTCTAGAATAATTTTCTTTTGATTATTAGGCATCCAATATATATATATTTTTTAATATTTATTTTTGTAGCAAAATATTTTTAAGAGCATTATGATCCATTTTTTATGTGAGGGGTTGGGCCGTACCTCTTACAAACATGACATGGGTTGGCATCATTTTGATATTAATAGGTTTGGTGGTTGTTAACTCCCTTTTCATTGAAACTCCCCACTTTTAGGAAAATAATGCCTCGTTATATGCTAATATCAGATTTGTATGCAACATATCAAATACCTTTTGTTAGTGGGGGAAAAAGTGTGGCTGTTTCAAAAAATTTAGCGAGAACTTTGAATTGGCTTGGCTGTTTCAAAAAATTTAGCGAGAACTTTGAATTGGCTTTCATGAAACTTGTGGTGGTTATAATGTTAATTTTTGTTAACTGTTGTGGTCTTCAGAAATGGGGAAGCGATCACATTGCACTGGTTTCTGAATTGGCTTTCATGAAAGATACAGAAGCTCCCTAGCTGGTAAGTCTTTTTGCAGTTGAGGCTTGCAACCGGAAGAACTGCTTGCTCAGCTCTTACTCTTGGCCTCTATTAACAATGTATGCGTTGATGGAAAAAAGTTAATTAGGTTTTAATTCTAGCAACTTTTTTCTGGTCTTTAGTTTTTAGTGTTCTTTTGTACATATAACCTTTCTAATCCTCCAAGAGTTCATTTATGATTCAAAACTTAATTTTTTCCTTGTATCATTATCTGATTATAGGATTTTGACTAAAAAGAGATTATTGGTTTCGGTGTTGTTTGTCATAAGAAGTTAAAATCCTATTGTGATAATTTTATTCTTATACGTTCAAAATAAAGTCCCTTTCATTTTTTCGTGTAGATATACGTAACCCCCTTGTTCGGATGTTCAACTATATTTAATAAAATAGATTATATTGAAAGCTAGGCCAAAGAGTTAATTTGAGATCTGCTTTTGTTAATCTATAGATAGGCTAGGGCCTCATGTTACCTTAGTTGATGACACCATAGTGAAAAATTCAAGATTTGGGAATATTATTCGAAATTGAAAGTAATTATTCGGGAAAACATTGATTATTAGGTTAAAAAATAATTAAGAATATTTTTTAAGAAAATAATAATTTAGAACATGTTTTAAAATCTTAAAAAATCAGGTCTTGATTTTTTTTCCGTAGATGTGCTGAGTAATTCATAGTTACTGTGCGGGTTATATCGAGGATTAATTTTACATTGTTATTTTTTTACTTTAGTTATGGATGAGTTGACAAGAAATATTTAAGATGACATGCCATGGTAAATGCTTTTTACAGATAATATCGTGTCAGTGGATGAGATTAGAGAAGAAGTCAACATTGAGTTAGAGATTGGAGAAAAGCACTTAAATGTAAAGGATTTAAGATAAACAGAATTAAGACAGAGTACATCGAGTGTAATTTTAGTAATAGTAACAATGGAAGATGAGGGGAAGTGAAGATTGAAAACCAAGAACTACTTAAGAGTGAACATTTTTGTTATTTAAGATTAATTATCACAACAATTGAGAAGATTGGAGAAGATGTGGTGCATAGAATTATGGCGGGGTGGCTTAATTGGAGGAGTGCGTTTGGGGTAGTGTGAAATAAACAATTATCCACTGGACTAAAAGAGAAGTTTTATAGAATGGCTATTAGACTAGCGATGTTGTATGGGACGAAATGTTAGGCAAATAAGAAACAACATGTAGATAAGATAAGTATTGTTGAGATGAGGATGCTAAGGTGAATGTGTGGTAAGATTAGAAAAGACAAAGTTAAGAATGAGTATGTTTGTGAATGCGTATGAGTAGTATCAATAGAAAATAAGTTGAAAAAGAATAGATTGAGATGATTTGGTCATATATAATGGAAACCAATAGAGACAATAGTGAAGAGATACGATACTTTTACAGTAGATGAAAGTGTTAGGGAAATGGGAAAATCTAGATTAACGTGAGTTAGTATAATAAATAGAAATATAAATCTCCTTAATTTGACTAACCAAACAACATTTGATAGAATCTAATAGAAAAGAAATATTCATATAGTGTATCTCATTTGATAGGAATTAAGATTTGATTTGGTTTGATTTGGTGTTGAGTAATTAAAAAATGAGTTAATTCATAATATTTTAGACATTAAAAAAAAAAAAAAAGATTATTGAAATGTATAAATTTGAGTTTGGTATCAATTCAAACCCTAACCTCAACCTCCTCAACCTCCCAACTACCTCTCCTATCTTCGGCAACCTCTCTCACCCCAACCACATCCACATACCTTTTGGTTTCATCTACCTTATTCTTCAGTTGTCTATTTTTATATACATTACGTGTAATGTTAGAAATTTGGTTTAAAATTTTCTGAAATGAAACTTGTTCTCATTGTTATATTTTGGTTCACATATGGGGCCGCCGCCTTGGAGCCCTCCAAAATTGGTATTTTTTTTAAGATTCCAAAGTTAGTAAAAACAAATAAAAAAAGGTGAATTATAATGAAGTTTTCTTAAAATACATATGGCCTCTTGTGATTTGAAAAATTATGAATACTTGCTTGTTATAATTTTTTATTTAACAGAATTAACTGAAAAAATGAAATTCATAATTACTCTCATATACAATAATAAAATTATCTAAATTATTAATTGAAACATATTTCTAATATCATTAAAAATTATTAACTGACTTGATAATTTATTAATAAAAGCAGCAATTTGTTATTAAATTAGAAACATCAAGAGGTGGAATGTAATTTTCAGAACTAGAGGAAGCGATTCGTATTTTAATCAAAAATCAAGGTATATTTGTAATTTACCCCTCCAAAAAAAAAGGAAGATAAAAGAAAAAAAGGGCTAACAATTTGTTGTTTTCGTTGTTATATTTTGGTTCACAGATGGGGCGGCCGCCTTGGAGCCCTCCAAAATTGATATTTTTTTTAAGATTCCAACGTTAGTATAAAAAAAATAAAAAAAAAGCTTACAAATTATATAAAAATATAAAAAATTTTACTTTTACACTATATATATATATTTTTTTGTAAATAGTCGAAAAGTCATTTCAAATGTATTATTTTTTTTATCTCATATTTTAATTAAAAAGTTAAAAATTATTAAAATAATTTGTTCCTAAACGAACACGAGGGCAAATTGCCTATTTTCAAATTTAAAGAGATGGAGTGTTTTGGAGTCAATTTTGTTTTTTTATTATATTTGAGAATTTTAAGTCCAAATTCTACTATGAAGGCAATTGAGAATTTTTTTATGAGTTTTCTCTTTGACTAGTACGTTTCCTTCTTAGAGATGCTAGAAATGACATTGACCTCTCAGTTTTTGTTGAAAATTGTATCATATTTTATTTTATTTTTCCATTTCCTTTTACTTCTATAAATTTCAATTTGGGTAAAAACCACAAAAACACCTTCCATTCTTTGACCCAAATTTATACTAGATTGAGTTTTACTAGATTTTTACCTCATTAAGCAGACTGTGTCCACTTAAAATTTTTAAATCTATTTTGTGACTCTCAAATTTATCATTTTTTTATTAGAGAAGTTTTTACTTAAACTTATGTTTAAATCTGAGTTTTTCAATTGAAGTGGTTTGTGTGAAATGATTTATTTACCGCATTTGTTGTAGCCCGAATCGCTCGAATTTGTGCTAGCCAGACGACCGGTTTCACCCTCGTCTACTGCGGTCGTTACTCTATCATATGGACGACCTACAGGACGATCGGTATCAACAAATTTGGTAAATGTAACATTACCTATCAATTTCAAAGAAACTTCAGGAATTAACAAAAACCAAACTTTTTGAAGCCCATCAATTTCAAAGAAATTTCACGAATTGGACAAAGGCCATGTGAACCACATGTAGATCAAGCTGACATTTCTCCATAAAAATGGTATGAAAGTACAGCATAGGGTGACCAATTCAAAGAACCTACAAAATTGTAGATTAATTATATTAAGACACACTCAATTATTAATGAATATTATTTTATATTATTTATTTATGAATTCGTATATATTAACTCTTTTAATTAAGAAAATCATACAAATACACCCGATTTAAAGGGAGTATGTAAGGAGTAAAAGTTTTATAGTTTTGTTTGGGATGTGGATTGACTTTTTGACTATTTTAGCCTGTGATTAAAAAGTATCGTTTATGATAGATTTTTTGACTTTTTTGATTTTTATAAGAAAAAAAATAAAATGATTATGGTTTAGATGTGATATTTTATCTTATTGATTTTTTAGTCTATTTTATTTTTTTGTAACTATTTTAACCAAAAAATCTCAAAAAGCCACATGCCAAACGAAAGTTATATTGTACAAATAGAGTAAAACTAATATATTTTTATAATGAAAGGTCAAAATGTATAATTTTATAAATGAAAAATAAAATAATATTCACCAATAATTGAACACATCTTAATATAAATAAGCTAAATGGTACTCAAACTCAAATTTTCTCAGCGTTATGTGTGAGACTACACCAAGGTTTATTATACCAACACTAGTAAGTCAAAACTACTTTATTTAAGGTTTTTTTTTTTTTTTTTTCAACAGTGCTACAGACCCTCAAAAAATACAATCCTCACTTACCTGTGATTAGTCCAAGAAGGAAAGAAAAAAAAAAAAAAAAAAAAAATACATGATTGATTCATATCATTTTGAGAGTCATGAGAATCCCCAACTTTAGAAGTCCAAGCATTTTTGTTTTTTTGGTTTGTTATCATGTAAAAATATATATTTTTTTAACTATAGCACTCTATTAGTGACTGTCATTGGAGTAAAATCAAATTTCAAATTACTATTATATAACTAATTTCTACAATACTCCACTCTAATAAGTCAGTTGAATCATTTTAGACTATAAAAGGAATTATTTGTTAGTACATTATTTTTATTTTTTTATCTGTTTTTTGGTCATATATTTTTTCTATTTTTTTGTATATCTTTTTATAAAAGGTCAAAAAATATACTTATTTAGATAATTCTAAACATACTCTTAAATATCTAAAATTTGGAGTAATGTATGAGTTGGCCTCTCCTTTGATTTGTATTTTTTTGTTGCTGGGGGTGCAATTCGGAAAATGATACATTCTTACAAATTTTTCCTGTAAAAGCATTATGTTTGGCGTGATATTGTACTTACTCTATAATGGTGAATTCTTATCGGTAAAAAATTGTTGACGAGATGCTTTTGTGGAAGAAATTTGTGAGAATGTAGCACTGTCCGTGCAATTCAAGCTTTTTGAGCTCATTACGGTCTATCGTTTGATGATCTAATCTATTTATGTTATACACTTTTATGTATAAATTATTCATATAAAAAATTAAATTAATCTAAACTACCTTTCATTCATTTTTTAAAATCATACCTTTCATTCATTTTTTTTTTTTTTTAAATGTATAAGCAGTCAAAGAATTTGAAATTGAATTGAAATTTGCCTAAGCTACCTTTTTTTTTGGGATAAGTATGCCTAAACTACCTAACTTCAACCAAACACATCATAACAAATTGTTTCACTATTTGAAAAGATATCACTATATTTTCAAATAATTGATTTATATTTTCTTTGGTGTTGATAAAAGAGTTTAGAATTAAGACAACAAGGCATGTTTGGTCTAGATTTTATTTTCGATATTTTTGCTTTCATTTTTTGTGTTTTTTAAAACAAAACAATGAAAAGTTCTAAAATAATTATCATTTTAATATTATTTAAAATTTGGTAAATAGCTTAAAAGTGTTAGATATAAAAAAAAAAATTCAAAAACAATTTACCAAACAAGTATATCGCGTCAATTTTTTTTTTAAATTTTTTTGAGTTTGTATCAAATTGTTTAATATAACTTCTGCTTATAACATATTAGGTTGAAATAGATTAAATAAGCTAAAAAAAATTGATTATCCAAAAACTGAATAAGAGGTACTTTTGACTTTTACTTTTGAATTATCAGTTTTTAGCTTATAATAAACGGTTCTAAACCGTTCCTTAACAAATTCCAAAATATATTAAAGTTTAGTTTGTTTACTTTTTTGAATAGATCTTAAGTAATTTATTTTTTTTAAAATATATTACAATCAAATTGAGTTATTTAAATTTGACTTAAAAATTAAGGTAAATTACAAATATACCCCCTGAGGTTTGCTTAAAGTACAGATTGCCCCCTGTAATTTGAAAAATTACAAACACCCCCTTGTTAAATTTTTTTATTTAACAGAATTAACTAAAAAAAAGAAATTCATAATTGCTCTCCTATACAACAATAAAATTACTTAAATTATTAATTAAAACATATTTATAACATTATTAAAAACTATTAATTGACTTGATAATTTATTAATAAAATGGGCGATTTATTATGAAATTAAAAACCTCAGGGGTGGAATGTAATTTCCAGAACCACAGGGGGCGATTTGTATTTTAATCAAATCTTAGGGGTGTATTTGTAATTTACTCAAAAAATTAATAAGGTTTAAAATACCTATAAAATTTTAATGACTGATGAGATCAAATTTTTTTGATCATTTTACATTTTTAGAAAATAGAATAACAAGAAAAGAAAAATACTACTTTGCCTTAAAAATTAATCAATTTGAATACAGAATGTCTAGAAAATAGTCAAAATAGAAAAACGAAAAGGGAATTATAAATAGGAAAATTTACCCATAAATCCTAGTTTCTGAAAAGTTGAACCATTTAGTCCTAAAAGTTTTCTTATACTCTATTTAGTCCCATTTATACATCATCATGATGTTCATGATGTAAATGAATCTGATGTTTCATTCTATAATTTCAAAATTTATTGAAATCTGATGAACATTAGATGTGTGAAATCTAATGTTTGAAACATTCATCCTATAATTTCAAACATTATTGAAATCTGATGAACATTAGATGTTTGAAATCTAATGTTTGAAACATTAATATGATGTTTGAAACATTGTAATGGGACCTTTCAGTCTATAAAAAAACTTTTAGAATTAAACAGTGTATAAGTTATTAATTTGAAATTTATTGATGCATCCCCCTTATAAATAATCCTAGAAGAACAAAAATAATTATAGATACATAGATTTTTATTTTTATTTGCGCAACAAAATATAGCAAAAGTTGCACCTTTTACCTTTTGGTAAATATTTTTTCAACTTCCCATTATCTTGTAACTTGCTAAGACAAAAATCATCAATATTTAGGAGATTATTGATAGAGGGGTGTTTTGAAAAGTTGGTAAAAAGTTAATTTTTTGACTTTTTTAGCGATTTTTTTGGCAAAAAAATTGACTTTTTGGTGACTTTTTTGAGAAAACTTGGTAAAAAATCAAAAAATCAAAAAATCAAAATCAAAATATCGACTTTTTATCAAGTTCCCAAATTGCTCCAAAGTCTTGCTAGAGCATGGTTAGGTAGTGTTTTGGGGAGAGGTTGTTATTAGTGGAAGCGGTAAAATCTATGATTTTGTGTTAAGGTATAACCATAGTAATTGATAATTGATTGGAAGCGGTAACATCTATGATTTTGTGTTAAGGTATAACCATAGTAATTGATAATTGATTGGTGGTAAGGACATGTGGTGAGCACCTAATAATATTTCAGGTTATTTATATATAAAAAAAAAAACTTGCAATTATTAGTGAACATGCTAAAAGTTGAGGAAGTTTAAGAGCTCGGTTGGGAATTATCTATTTTAGTGATACTTTTTTTTTAATTTATTTATTAAAAAAAGATACAAAAATGTAAAAATAGTAGTGTGATAATTTGTAGTAATTTTTTAATTTTTAGATAAATTATAAATACGCCTTTTGAGTTTTTCTTAAAATATAGATTGTCCATGTGCTTTGCAAAATTATAAATATCCCCTTATCAAAAAATTTTATTTATCAGAATTAACTAAAAAGATAAAATTTCTAAAAATTATCTAAAATATTAATCGAAATAAATTTCTAACATTACTAAAAATTATTAATTGATTTAATAATTTATTAATAAAATAAATTATTTGTTATGAAATTAGAAAGTTAACAAGTGAGAAGTAATTTTCAAAATTATAAAACATAATTTGTATTTAAACAAATCTCAAAAAATATATTTGTAATTTCCTCTTAACTTTATTATTAATATAATCCATTGACAGACAAGTGGTTAGTGTAATTAACCCTAATATTTGTCATTAGTGAGTGTGCAGAGGTGGCCGTGCACATTTCAAACCGTTGGATTTGAATTTTCAACGGTCCTCATTTCCTGTGTTCTTGAGTAAGTGGGTCCACACCTTGTCCAATATATATTCCATCTCTCTCTCTCTCTCTCTCTCTCTCTCTCGGTGTGTGTATCTATATATATAGCGTTTATAGTAGGTTGGTTTCTGGGCGAGGACGAAGCGATCTGGTGAGAGAGGTTTCACGCTCAAGGTAGTGTTTTCCATATTCCATTTGGGTCTTTTTGCATTGGATTGTTCTTGTCAAAACTGGGTTTTCATTATTTTGTTTATATTTTTTGAGCCACATTAATCAGATCTCATCTAAGATACATTCTAATCATGTTTGTGTTTGCTATATAAATGATAAAGTTTGTTTTTTTTTGGTTCTTTTTCTTGGTGATTTTGCAGGGATTTTTTTGTTCCTTGAGCTGCTATTCTGATTCTCTGTGCTCTTAAATTTGATTGAACTAGAAATAAATAAAAAAAATCTCAATTTTCTGAGAAAACCCTTTTTCTGTTCAGGATTTCAATGCCCTTATGCGCATTTAGATCTTAGATTCCCATATCCCTTTTCCTTCCATATTCAATTTTCCAGGAAAGTAGAAGAAAATTTGTGTTCTTTTGATTGATAATACTGCCCATCTTGTTCTGAGGGAATTAGATTACTTGAACAAACTGAACTGTTCAATTTTATCAATTTTGATCTAATTCGATTCATTGAATTCCTTCCAAAATGAGTGAATTAAAGGTAGAAAAGCCCTTGGCACCATCATCTTCGTCGAGAAAACTTCCTGATTTCAAACAATCAATCAAATTGAAATATGTAAAACTTGGGTACCATTATCTCATTACCCATGGAATGTACCTATTTCTAACTCCTCTAATTGTTGTAATTGCGGCTCATCTTTCAACATTCTCACCCCATGATCTTTATCTTCTTTGGGACCATCTTCGATTCAATCTCATTTCGGTGATCCTATGCTCAACTCTTCTGGTGTTTCTGTGTACCCTTTACTTCCTTACTCGTCCTCATCCAGTTTATCTCGTGAATTTCTCGTGCTATAAGCCAGAAGCTGCTCGTCGATGCACGAGGAAGATTTTCATGGAATGTTCGCGTTCAATAGGGACATTCACTGAGGAAAATCTGCAATTCCAACAGAAAGTTCTTGAGAAGTCTGGTCTTGGTGAGTCAACCTGTCTCCCCGAATCTGTTATAAGTGTACCTCCTAATCCGTGTATGAAAGAAGCAAGAAAAGAAGCTGAAGCTGTAATGTATGGTGCTATCGATGAGCTTTTGGCAAAAACCTCTGTGAAACCGAAAGATATTGGAATTTTGGTTGTGAATTGTAGTTTGTTCAATCCAACACCCTCTCTTTCTGCAATGATTGTGAACCATTATAAGCTTCGAGGGAACATTGTTAGCTATAATCTTGGTGGGATGGGTTGCAGTGCCGGTGTGATCTCAATTGATCTTGCTAAAGATCTTCTTCAAGTTCATCCCAATTCATATGCTCTGGTAGTTAGCACCGAAAACACTACTTTGAATTGGTACTCTGGAAATGAGAGATCAATGCTTGTTTCGAATTGCTTGTTCCGAATGGGGGGGGCTGCGATTTTGCTTTCGAACAAAAGGTCTGATCGACACCGATCCAAGTATCAATTGGTTCACACTGTTCGGACCCACAAAGGCTCTGATGATAAATGTTTTTCATGTATTTTCCAAATGGAGGATCCAAATGGCAAGGTTGGAATTTCGCTATCAAAGGATTTGATGGCAGTTGCTGGAGATGCTCTGAAGACTAACATCACTACTTTAGGCCCTCTTGTGCTTCCAATGTCTGAACAATTGCTCTTCTTTTTCACATTGATCTGCAAAAAACTTTTTAGGATGAAGATAAAGCCTTACATCCCTGATTTTAAATTGGCTTTTGAGCATTTCTGCATTCATGCTGGAGGAAGAGCTGTGCTTGATGAAATAGAGAAAAACTTGAATCTTTCTGATTGGAATATGGAGCCTTCGAGGATGACACTTTACAGATTTGGAAACACTTCGAGCAGTTCTCTTTGGTATGAATTGGGGTATACAGAAGCCAAAGGGAGGGTGAAGAGGGGAGACAGAATGTGGCAGATAGCGTTTGGATCTGGGTTTAAGTGCAACAGTGCTGTGTGGAAGGCTTTGAGGACTATCAATCCAGCAAAGGAGAAGAACCCATGGATGGATGAGATTCACCAGTTCCCAGTGGATGTTCCAAAGGTCGCAACCATCTGAAATTCTACTAAGAGTTTCCCATTCATTGGTAGTGACATTTTGGAATCTAAGCTTATAGGTGGTGTATTTTTCTTTTCTCTCGTGCCATCAGATCTTTCTATTTTCCTTTTGGTTTCCAGTGTTGTTGGTGGATTGTGCTACTGTGTTTGGGAGTTAGGAAACTGTAGGGTGTTAAGCTGTTAATTTATGGTTTGATGGTGTAATATGGGGCTAGCCCAGAATTAATTTTATTCTTATGAGAAGCTGAGATTTTAATTAGTACTAGGGTTTATTTTGAGCTTGGGCTAGACTAGAAGATGTTTGTGCTTGTCATGTTTACTTTTTGATGACTTGAAATAGAAGAGCATTGTGCTTGGGATTTATATCAATTGATCTTGAGTTTTTTTTTTTTTTAATCAACAAAAGAAAGGAAACTTTATTGATAAAACAAGAAAATAGTTCACCCAAAAACACAAAGGATTTTTTAAACTTCTTTTCACTGCTAAAAGATGGCTATATTTTATATTATATTAAAACAGAGGCACACCAGACACATGAGCTGTCCTTATCTTTCCTCTTTTCTTTTTTTTTTTTAACACATGAAATGAAATCTGTTTTCAAAACACGACTTCAATGACTATGCCTAACAAACACAGTTTGAGAAATAAATTAAAAAGCATGCTTGTTTGGAAAATAAGATTCCAAAATGCTAGGGTTTGGTTAAAAAACAAAAATCCATGAGGTCTTAGCTGGCAGATATTG
Source organism: Camellia japonica (assembly GCA_030407325.1). Taxonomy (NCBI): domain Eukaryota; kingdom Viridiplantae; phylum Streptophyta; class Magnoliopsida; order Ericales; family Theaceae; genus Camellia; species Camellia japonica. The sequence continues at coordinate 44,595,177 of JAPPVO010000007.1, forward strand.
GCAGCCTGGTGAATGTAAACCTCTGAAATTTGGGCATGGTGATGGAAGATCCTTCAATTATTGGTCCAAACTTTGATTAGTATTAATGAAACCTTTGGGTCAGATGTCAGTTTTGGCAGCCTGAAGTAACTTCAAAATCGCAGAACATAACATGTAAGAATTAAATACTTTTATGTATTTATAAAAACATTGCATAAGTAAAAAAGATGGATGAATTTGGGGGATAAAAATACAAAGTTCTTTCACCAGATGGCAACTTTTAGAACTTGTAAGAAAAGGATTGGATTTCTGAAACTGGACAATGGAGATTGTGTTATGGATCAAGGTGGCATTGAGCATGAATGTCTTCAACATTTTAAGAGGCTGTTTCACTGTCAACAGGATGAATCTACATCTATCCATGCACTTCGACTATCCTATTAATTTTCAATTTGTTAATGTTTTGCAAAAGCATATTTTGGATGATCATCAGAGTGTGCTTGATGCCCCTTTTATGGATCAAGAAATAAAAGATGCCATTTTTACCATGGATGGGCTCAAAGCTCCTAGACCCGATGGTATGATCGCAACTTTTTATCACAAGAATTGGAAAATTGTAGGTGATAGTGTGATTAATACTGTTAAAGCTTTTTTTGAATACTGGAGTGATGCTTAAAGAAACGAACCAAACTTTTTCGGTGTTGATTCCCAACAAGGCAGTGCCTCATTCGGTTAATGATTATTGGCCTATTAGTTTGTGTAATGTGGTATATAAAATTATTGCTAAGGTTCTTGCGAATCGATTAAGAAGGGTTTTGTCTAGTATAATTTCCTCAAAAAAATGCGTTCACTCCAGGTAGAATCATTTCTGATAATATCTTATTAGCTCATGAGGTGAATCATTTTATTAAAGCAAGGAACAAGGGGTGCAAGTCTTTTTTTGCAACGAAACTTGATATGAACAAGGCTTATGACAGGGTTAGTCGGGGTTTTTCGCTCATGGTTCTAAGATGTTTTGGCTTTAGTGAGCGCTGGGTTAACCTTATAGAAGCAGCGAAAAAGTGTAGTGAGGAATTTTATATTGAAAGGAAAAGATAGATCTGGAATTTTTTGGAAGAGGTGGGATCTTTTATGTAGACCTAAATTGGATGGAGGATTGGGTTTAAGGGATCCGAAGTTGTTGAATCAAGCACTTCTAGCTAAATCGGCTTGGAGGATTCTAACCCAACCGCATAATTTGTTGAGCCAGGTTTTGAAGGCAAAATATTGCATGGATGATCAATTTTTACATGTTAAGGCGAAGAGTGGATATGTTCATGGCGTTGGAGGAGTATTTTGTGGGGAAGAGATTTATTAAAACAGGGTATCCGGTGGATTGTTGGAGATGGGAATTCAATTGCTCCTTTTGAATATCAGTGGATACCGGGGATGGGCAATGAATTGGAAGGGCGCTGAGTGGGGGATAGATTTCAGGAATTCGAGGTTGCGCACTTGATTGACCATGAGAGAAAAGAATGGAGGGAACCCTTAGTTAGAACCCTTTTCCCTTCAGCTATGGTACAAAAGATCCTTAATATTTATATTCCTCAGACTCAAGTCCATGATAAGATTATTTGGGACAAATGTAAGAATGGGGTGTATAGTGTTAAATCTGGGTATGCTGTTGGTAGTCAGTGTATGGATAGGTCATTCGAGGGAGGACGGGCAAGGGTAGATATGCATTGGAGAAAGCTTTGGAGTCTAAAAGTTCTGTAGGAGAGGGTTCAAGAAAGTAGTTGAAAAATTCAAAGATCTTCGAAGATTCTTCGAATTCTCTAGAATATTATGAGAGGCTTAGATTCTTCAATGGTCCCAACTCAAGAACACAAGAACACAAGAGTAAAGGAGATGATGGAGATAAGAGATTGGGTGAAGAAGAAGGCAAAATGGCTAGAGAGAGAATAATGGCAAGGCTCTCTCATGGATCTCCCACTTTCACTCTCAAGGTTGATAATGGAGATAGGAAATTAGTTCTTTCCCAAGAGTCCTCTCTCCAAAAATCCATCCCTTGTAAAGCTATGGGTGGGTGCTATTTATAGGCACCTCATGATATAGGACGGAGCCCATGTGCAAGGCACATGGGAAGTATTCTCTCTAACCACTTTGTCCGAGGAGGTGACCTCTCCGAGGAGGTGATTTCTCCGAGGAGGTGACCTCTCCGAGGAAGTGAACTCTCCGAGGAGGTGATTTCTCCGAGGAGGTGACCTCTCCGAGGATGAGAAAAACCCCGAAGAAGAGATCAATCCCTCGGCGAACCCTTCTTCTTAGCCACACCTAACCAATGATCCCCAATCATCCCACAGGGTCAGGGGTAGTCCCAGAGGACGTCCTGCCGCATCAGGGTCAGGGGTAGTTCAAGAGAACGCCCTGCCGCAAAATATTGCCGAGTCTCAGGGACCCCCTAGATCGTGCCACCTCGACCCGGGTATAGGCTAGTTTAACCGAAGAGTGAATTTATCTCCACTCACCGTCCTCGGGATCGGGTCCTTTGTTCGAACTCCATTACGCCCATGGTTTTGGTACGTAGATCCCGGAAAGCTCCGAGCCCGCAAGTGTTCTGGGACTCATTAACGGAGCGACTTCTAGATTGCATTTGAATCCGTTCGAAGCCAAGTGCTTCGGACCTCTAGGTTCGTGGATCCGAACCCTTTCGAGTCCGAGTGCCTCGGATCTCTAGGCTTGCTTAATACCCTTTCGAGTCCGGGCCCGAGTAAGTCTCTAGGTTTGTGGATCCAAACCCTTTCGAGGCTTAGAGCGATTTAGCTCGTTTGATGGCGATAAATCCGGGCCCACCAATCTTGGACTTGCGATAAATCCGGGCCCACCAATCTTGGGCTATTGGGCCTAAATGACTTGCGATAAATCCGGGCCCACCAATCTTGGGCTATTGGGCCTAAATAATTTAGTGGGCTCAAATTAGCCCCTCTTACATTTGCCCCTTGCGTGTATGAGAAATTGTAGTTTTCTCGGACATGCATAATTTCACCTCGTCAGCCATGCTTCACATTATATACAGGTATATACGATACTGACATATACGGAGATATATACTCGTGAAGAATATGCCGTTTGCAACCGTCAGTGGGAATATGCCGTTACTGAGAAGGCATATTCCGTTTGCTGGCGTTAGCATACGCAAAAAAAAGAAAAGAAAAAAAGAAATGCATGGATGTGGAATGCGAGGTTTCGAACCCCTGACCTCAAGCTCGGCCTCCGAGTCCTTAACCACTTAGCCAAACCATTGAACCCAAGCCATACCTGTAACTCAAATGTTCAAACAAATATTTATATTACATAGCTATACAATATATATACATATACGCGTACACAACTCTCCCGCGTCTTTCTCTTCTTTCGATACACGCGTTTGACACGAGGCCCAGCTTTTGCGTCAGTTGGCCGACAAAAAGCAGGCCTCGATTTGCAGGCTCTCCTCGGCTCTCTCCCTCCTCTGTCTTTCTCTCTTGTCTTCTTCTTTTCTTCAGTATCTTCCCTCTTCTTCTTAACCGTTCTCTTCTTCTTCTTCTTCTCCATTACTCTTCCATCTTCCTCCACCTTCTTCTTTTCCTCTTCTATTTTCTGCCATTCTTCTGTGACTGCCCTCTTTTCTGCCATTTTTTTCTTCTCTTCTCTTATACATGGCTTCGTCTCACCCTCTTTCTCTCTTTCCCGATCTTAATAATTCATCGAGCTCCTCTGGACCGAGTGCCCCTGCTCTTACTCGTCCTAGTCTTCTGTGGGGAAATGGGTTGGAAATACTCTTCGGATCCTGGGAGACGCTGATGATCCTCTGCTAGTCACCTGCAAAGACACGAATACTCCGGTCGGGGGTGCCGGAATTAGCACTCCGACGGACAAGTCAGTTTTCCTCAAGAAAGCTTGTTTACTAAGTTTTTAGAAGTGATTTTCTTACATACCTTTTCTAGTTCATTGCCTCTATATTTATACTTGTTCTTTTTATGATCCTCGGGACCAGAGCCTACTTTTTCAATCATTATTATTTTCCATTATTCGGCTCTAGGGATCCTTCCCTATTCGGCCTCCATGTCTATGCGGGATGTACGCCGGCTAGAGTATAGCTCTTAAAATATACCTCCCCCATCTTGCCATTTATTCGGCCACCACAATTGCCCCCCGAACTCCCTGTTGACGGCAGTAAATCGGCGTGTTTGGTTCGGAATTTGAGGAGTTTAGTGTCAGGCGGCTTCGCGCGCCCCAATATGTCAGGAAGCACGCGCCTTTTGCTCATCATTGCGCTTTCCCGCTCTATTCATGTATACCTCAGCATTTATTGCGATTTGAAACTTTGGCCCTTTCGGATTCATATTTCGTCGATCTTTTTGAGACTTTTGGATTGCCAGTGCATATCCCTCCGTGACTCGCGTCTTCTGCAGCTTCTCCCGCCTTCCTTTGTCTCATCTGTTCTTCGTAAGTTTTCTTATTCCTTCTTTGTAATCCTATTTTTCTATTTGCTATTTTAGCTTCGGCGAATACTTAGCTCCTTGCTAGGATGGCCAAACATTTGAAAGACCTCCTTTCTGAGGGTCGCGTCTCCGGCTTCCGGCAGCATTTTTCCATTCCTGACGATGTCCATTTATCCCTTGTAACGGATAGTGCTCTTGACATGGAGAGGGAAGATCAGAACACGATCGTATTCCCTCTTTTATCCATTGCGGAGGGCGGTGTCCGTTTTCCCCTACACCCGCTCCTTAGGGCCGTTCTTCGATATTGGGGTTTGATTCCCTCTCAACCCAACGTAAATTTCTTTCGAATCATTATGGGGATCTTAGAGTTGAACCGACGCCTTAGGATTAATCTTGGGATTCCGGCCATTCGGCATTGTTACGCCCTAGCCAAATCCTCCGGTCGGCTGGGGCGATACTTTCTCAGGGCCAAAGATACCGACCATCACTTGGTGACTATGCTTGCCAGTTCTGGCAAACGGGTTGACGACGTGATGGTCAACGTTCGAGGTAATTGGGAGTTCGCTGAAGGAGAGGATCGCCTGGACCCTATTCCCAGACATAAGGGCGATCCAGGTTGCCACGCAATGTCCTGTTTGTTGGTCTGCCTCTTATTCGGCTCTTTTCTTCTAAATCGCTTTTCGTTTTCCGCAGGTAATAGGTTGAAGAAGATTCTGACTTCGGTTGACGACGCGGTTCTTGGGGAAGTCAAGACTGCACTCAGGTATTTCGGCCGTCCAAACGTACAACGGCAGGGGAGAGCCGCCCATATTCTCCTTCGGTACGAACCCACTTATACTACTTTCTCGGCCGCAGATAACATTCCGATTCCAGTCGGCGATCAACAGCTCTCGGCGCTTATCTTCCCCAGCTTCAAAAACCTTAGGCAGATCGGTCTCGTAGCTCCTGATTCGGGAGAAGACGCCGAGCCCAGCGTTGAAGTGGTCGCCGATCCGGAGGGGGGTCTACTGAGAGAATAGTAGAAGGCGACGAGGTTATACGCTCGGCATTTGAGGCCACCGAGCCATCCGCCTCGGGACGAACAGATTTCTCTTCCGGGGATATTTTTGCAAATTTGGGGGATCTACCCGGCGATTTCTTTGAGGGTATGGCGAAGGAAAGCCTGACGCAGATGGCCCGCAAAAGAAATGCGGAGCGCATGGCCGCCCGAAAGAAGGCTGAATGTGCCGTATTAGATCCCAGCTCGATCAAGCCGTCCGTACCCGATTCGGAGGAGATAGTGGTTGTTGCGTCCGATACGGAAAAAGAGGGTGGAGGACAAATTGATGAGAAACGGCCGATTCCGGAGCAAGGCCAAAAACGCGGTGCCGAAGGGGAAGCGAGTTCAGAAGCTGGCTCTGCTAGCAAACGGCCTCGGCTTGAAGAAACGGACGCGATCGCTCCGTTCGTTATTCAGCCAAAAATCAGGGATATGCCGATTTTATCCGACGCTTCAGCCGCCGAGGATCCGGCCGTGGCTCTGAGCTTGGCGGCTTCGATTTCTCTGCCGGCTGACAACAAAGCCTTCGGTGCCGTGCCTGACATTATGGCCGTTGCCCTAACTGCTCAATCGGCACTCCTGGTAGGTCATCTTTATTTCGCCTTCTTTGTTGAACGCGTCTAATCATACCGAATTGTTTTGCAGACGGTCGGAAGGATCACCGACTTGGGTCGCCGTCTGCGTGATGCTCTCGGGAGAATTGACCATTTGCAAACAGAGGTGCAGGGTCAGAAAAGCAGGGCCGAGTTCGAAATTATGAGAGCTGAAATGGAGAGCGCGAGGGCCGAAGCGGAGAAAGAGAGGGCTCGTGTGGCCGAACAGCTTCGTATTGATGCTGAGGGTAGAGCGAATGTGAGCGCGGAGTCGCTCAAACTTTCCAAGGAGGCACTTGCTGAGGCGGAAGCTCAGTTAGAGGAGCTTAAGGCGGCCCGCGAAAAAGCTGAATCGGAGGCCTTCGAAGCAGGGAGGGGCGCCGCTCTATCAGAATATGTTGAAGAAGTGTCTAAGTTTGAGAATCGCGGGTTCAAACATGGCTGGCTCAGGGCCCTTGCCGCCGCTGAGGTTACATTGGACTTGCCGATACCTTATGAACAGGTGGATGTTGAGCCACTTGAATCTGATACCGACGAGTGATCTGGGGGCCGTTTACTGGGCAGCCGTCTTTTTGTTTTTGTTTTTCCTTCTTTTGGATAATGCTTTGTTGATCCAGGGTAGTTTTCATGTATAAATTGGTTAACATCTGCGCGCAATTTATTGATGAAAATTTTCCTTGTAATTTTTTGCTTTACCGCCGCACGCTTTGTATAAAGGAGTTCTGTGGTTTAACTTTAATGAATGAGTGCTGTGTTCATCAATGCATTTGGTAAAATGGGATTGCATATATTGTGGGGAAACCCTGAATTTGGTCCGAGTGATTTTATTTGGAACTATTGTTTATAGAATATTGTTTATCTTTAGTTTTCTGCAGATTCAATGCATATCCCATCAAAATCACCATTTGCAATTTTACTGCCCACTGATCTTCGGCCCTTATATTGACGAATCGGCCCTTGCCCCAGGGGGTTTATGATAAGGACTTCTGGATCGATTCGTGAGCCGGCTGGGGTAGTTTGCCGAACATATGGATGAATCTGCCCTTGCCCCAGGGGGTTACTATTCTAAACAAGCCGTATATTGAATATTGTTTATCCAAACTTTAGTTTTCTGCAGATTCAATACATATTCCATCAAAATCACCATTTGCAATTTCACTGCCTACGGATCTTCGGCCCTTAACTTAGTCGGCGTCAGTCGATTGGGTGTCGCGATTAATGAACTTGCCTCGATCGTGCTGCCTCTGCGAGCGTTAAATGATTAAAGGGATAGCTTTTAAGAGTCTGGTATCTTATCTGATTCAGACTCCTGAGAGAATATCAATTGTACGAATGTCCAACAAACTCTTCTTTAACAGCAAAGGGGAAGCCAAGACATTGGCTGAGCTTGGTGGTGACATGAGGCAAAGTGAACACCGTGGTGCGCCCTTGCGAGCTGGGAGTAAGAGTGCTATGGGTCGACAGAGGCGTCAGTCTCCTAGACGTCGTAGTAGATCGCCCAGACGGGATAGGCAGTCCCAGGGGAAATCGCCACACGCCCAAGTTGATAGGAGACCAGACGCGAATCCGCGCCCATTAAGTTTCGCAGTATTTGTTAGGAATAAACCTATGACAGAAGCGGACTCGATCGTTCGAGATCCAGACGTGGCGGTCGAATTTGCTCGACAAATATTTCCTCCGGAAGTGCAGCAGTCAATGGTCGGTCGTCAGGACTACGAAGTATTTCGCGAGGGCATTCATGGGGCGGTGAGAGGGCTCTATACGGCTTATGAAGTCGGAATGCGATTGCGCGCCGCCCGTCGAGAAATGGAGAAGAAGGAAGAGCGTATCCGTAGTTTAGAGGCTCGCGTGGAGGCGGCTGAACGTGAGTTAAGAGAGATCAGAGCGGCTCAGCCGCAACCGGCTGGGCAGGTGAATCCGAATCCAATCGTGGAAGAGAGGGTTACCAGTCGGCTTATAAGTGCTGCCATTGCCGATCGAGAAACGGCCAGCATGTTCGCATTGGAGTCCGCCAAGGGGAGGTCTTATGAAAAAGGTTTTCATGAGGGGCGCTTGGTTGGAATCCAAAAGACTAAGGAGACGCTTGCCGAAGAGGTTTGCCGATGTGAAAATCGTGGGTTCAGGCACGGTTGGATCAAGGCATCTCAAGTCGCCGAATCTCTTCGCTTGTCAGGCATTGATGCGGCGTCACCTCTCTATCACAATGAGGATTTTCCGTTTTCTGCTTTCGAGGTTGAAAAGAGTGAGGATGAGGGCGATGCCGTCTGACTTTAATTATTGTAAAGTTCGAACGCTGGTCGCGTTTGCTATTATGTAATTTCTTGGTTGGTTGTATATATATATAAAAAAGAAGAAAACGCTTTGTTGAAAATACCAAATTGTCTCCTGCATTCGGCGTGTTAAATTTATGCTTTGATTTGTTGTGCGTGGTCGGAACGCATGTAGTGGCCGTTTACTTTTGAATAAAGCCATTGCGGCGTATGTCGTTGAAATTTTGAAGAAGTCTGGCCGATTGAATTGAGTGGGGTAAATCTTTGGCCTTGCGCAGCCTGTGCGCGTGCGTTTTTGCCAACCGTTGGGTTAACTAGGTCGTGGAGAATGTTGACCGACGCTTGTCTCGTGGGATTTAACATTGATAAAATCGCCTCGGGATTTGGGCCTCGAGATCGCGGCCTTTATTGAGAATAAAAGCGGTAGGAGCGCCTCATGTAATCAAACATCTATCGCGTGGGGTGGTCAAGTGTTGTCACCATCAGGTGGTGATGATAGTCGCAGGGGCTGAGATTCCGGCTGAACCTGGCGCTCACACGGTTTGCGGCGGGGGATTCTCCGATGTAGGAGGTGGACCGCTGAAAGGAGAAACTGGAAACACGTCAGTCTCCAGGTCGTTGAAGCAGATCGCCCCGAAAGGAGACACGACGACCGTTGCCCCTAACCTCTCTTGTCTTGGATCTTGGCCTTGACATTGTCGATGGTGTCAGAGGCCCAGCGACATGCTGATTCGGGCGCGGCTAGATCGATGCGTGATTTGTCTTAGAAGTTAGAGATAGATATTGTAATGTTTGAACGCGGATTCGCGTCTATGTAACAACTTTTAAATCAAATAAAAAGTATTATTTTATATGATTGAGTCTCACTCTGAAGAAAATCTTTTGTTTAGTTATGCCAGACGGACGTTCCTAATTCCAACTTTTAATGATTAGGCAGGTCATTTCGTATGGTTTAACAGCTTAGATATTTTTGCTTAAATATTTTTCCTTCATTCGGGAATCGGCCCTTGCTTCAGGCGGAACGTGGATTAAACCTTAATGGGTCGTACTCGTGGGCCGAATAATACATGCCTTGTCTGGCGAACCGTACTTATTTCGGCCCTAAGGTGTCATGCACCAAAGGGGGCTCCGAATCCGGAGACTTAGTCGGCCCTAAGGTGTCATGCACCAAAGGGGCTCCGAATCCGGAGACTTATTCGGCCCTAAGGTGTCATGCACCAAAGGGGCCTCCGAATCCGGAGACTTAATTTGGCCAATCGTGATATCCACGAAGGGCGCTCCGAATCCGGAGACTTATTCGGCCCTAAGGTGTCATGCACCAAGGGGGCTCCGAATCCGGAGACTTAATTTGGCCAATCGTGATATCCACGAAGGGCGCTCCGAATCCGGAGACTTAGTCGGCCCTAAGGTGTCATGCACCAAAGGGGGCTCCGAATCCGGAGACTTAATTTGGCCAATCGTGATATCACGAAGGGCGCTCCGAATCCGGAGACTTAGTCGGCCCTAAGGTGTCATGCACCAAAGGGGGCTCCGAATCCGGAGACTTAATTTGGCCAATCGTGATATCAACGAAGGGCGCTCCGAATCCGGAGACTTAGTCGGCCCTAAGGTGTCATGCACCAAAGGGGGCTCCGAATCCGGAGACTTAATTTGGCCAATCGTGATATCAACGAAGGGCGCTCCGAATCCGGAGACTTAGTCGGCCCTAAGGTGTCATGCACCAAAGGGGGCTCCGAATCCGGAGACTTATTTTGGCAATCGTGATATCCACGAAGGGCGCTCCGAATCCGGAGACTTAGTCGGCCCTAAGGTGTCATGCACCAAAGGGGGCTCCGAATCCGGAGACTTATTTTGGCCAATCGTGATATCCACAAAGGGCGCTCCGAATCCGGAGACTTAGTCGGCCCTAAGGTGTCATGCACCAAAGGGGGCTCCGAATCCGGAGACTTATTTTGGCCAATCGTGATATCCACGAAGGGCGCTCCGAATCCGGAGACTTAGTCGGCCCTAAGGTGTCATGCACCAAAGGGGGCTCCGAATCCGGAGACTTATTTTGGCCAATCGTGATATCCACGAAGGGCGCTCCGAATCCGGAGACTTAGTCGGCCCTAAGGTGTCATGCACCAAAGGGGGTTCCGAATCCGGAGACTTATTTTGGCTAATCGTGATATCCACGAAGGGCGCTCCGAATCCGGAACTTAGTCGGCCCTAAGGTGTCATGCACCAAAGGGGGCTCCGAATCCGGAGACTTATTCGGCCTTAAGGCGCCTGAAGAGTGAGAGAAAGTCGATGTTTCATTAAAACGTGGCATCAGTACAAGCATCGGATCCCACAAGTCGGGTCCGTAAATGGATCTCCCTAAGATCTATGTTGGCAGGAGTTGCGGTGAGCCACGGATTTCCTCAACGCCGCGGTCTGTTGGGAAGCACATAAGCTGATGGTAGGTGCTTGGGACAGCCTTCATGAGGTGCAACCAGGGACGTCCCATGATGGCATTATATGGTGACGGAAGCTTAACAACTAAGAATTCCACGTCAACCGTTTTTGAGCCCGCTCGAACAGGGAGCACGACCTTCCCCAATGGGTACTCTGGATTCGCGTTGAAGCCGAACAGTGGTTGAGAGGACGGGGATAGGTCCGACTCGTTGAGACCGAGTTCAACAAAAGTTCTGTAGTACAAAATTTCCGAAGTGCTGCCTGGATCTACGAGAATGCGTTCAACGCTGAACTGTCGTACGCGTAATTTGACGACCAAAGGATCGACGTGGCTGGCCTTCGTTCCAACGAGGTCGGAGTCATTGAACTTAATTGTCTGAGTTTCTCTGGGCTTGCCAGTTGACAAGTTATTCTTTTGGAGGATCGGGTGTGATTGGATTGTATGCACGGTCGGGGGTGCCGGCAAACTGTAGATTATGTGGATCACACCAAGCGGGGGTGAATCCTGTCTCAGGGCTAATGCTTTGGTTGGCTTCCCCTTGCCCACGTATTGTTGCAATCGACCATCTTGTACTAGTTCCTCCAGATGATCCTTTAGCGCATAACAACTCTCGGTTTCGTGGCCGTGATCTTTGTGGTATTCGCATCGTCTGTCCCTCCTCCGTGTGTCGGGAGGCCCCACCATCTTCGACGGCCACTTGAAAAATGGAAGGTGCTGGACTTTGGTCATTATTGCTGCGATCGGCTCTGTTAACTCCGTATATTTTTGTCGGTTCGCCTTGAGCGTCTGCTGTCGACTTGTAGTTGTTCGTTCATTCGGTGGGAGCACTGATCGCTCGATCGGCGGGAGTCCCGCCTCTTATCCCGCTTGGCTCGTTGCCGGGGCTCAGGGCTCGGTGGCGGTACGGAGCTTATTGGTCGAGCGATTTCGGGGAGGGCCGTTTTGCTGGAGGTTTGTCCGGCTTTTATTCTTATGGCATCATCTTCGACCTTACAGTATTCTTCAACCTTCTTCATTAGTGCCCAAACTGTTTTGGGGGGCCTTCTGGTCAGGGAACTGCGCAGAGCACTGTCAGGATGTAAACCCATTTTGAAGGCGGTGATGGCCATGGAGTCGTTGCAAGCGTCGTCAACAAGATTGAAGCACTCCCAATATCGCGCCGAATACGCTCTGAGCGTCTCTCCCGACTGGATCTGCATAGCCCAGAGGGAGTCGGCCTGTTTCGGTTGTACCTCGTTGGTGATAAACCTGGCCCTGAAGGATTTCTGCAGTTGTCGGAAGCTTTTAACCGAAGCTGGCTCCAACTTGTAATACCACCTGACGGCTAGTGGACCTAGGCTGCTAGGGAATATTCGGCACATGAGGGCTTCATTGTCTGCGTGTAGCGTCATGGCCTGTTTGTAATGACGGATATGATCAGTGGGGTCTGATTTTCCGTCGTAAAGAGTGAATGACGGGGCTTTGAATTTCTTGGGCAGGGATGCCCTTGCGATCCGTCGAACGAAAGGATCGTGCTGGTCTTCCTCGTTTGAGCTGATTCTCCTGCGCTTGTTCCTTGTTCGCAGATCTTTTTCAGAGGAGCTGGAGGTTTCGGACCGTCCCCTTGCGTCGAGCTCCGTGGATGATGAGTTGGAGTTGCTACTGGTATCTTTTGGTCGGGCCCGAGGTCTTTGTCCGTCCGCCTTCGGAGGTCGCTCTGGTTCCTCGCGCATGGCCTCTCTCGATTTTGCTACCTCCAGGGCCAAATCCTGACGGAGTCGTTCGTTCTCAGCGATCATGTTCTCGAGCCTCTGTTCGTTCTGCTTTGCTTGTTCTATAATAGCCTGCATTGTTTCTTGCGCTGAGGTCGTTGGCGAATCGAAGTTCAGGGCGCGTCGTGCCGCGATGGTCTCTTTTCCGAGCATGTTAGCTGGGGTGAGGTCGTCTACCTGTGTGGTCGCGTCGGTGGCTATCGGAGGATCTTCGGTCACGTCTTCCATGGATGTATTCGAGTATTCCCACAGACGGCGCCAATTGTGGGGAAATGGGTTGGAAATACTCTTCGGATCCTGGGAGACGCTGATGATCCTCTGCTAGTCACCTGCAAAGACACGAATACTCCGGTCGGGGGTGCCGGAATTAGCACTCCGACGGACAAGTCAGTTTTCCTCAAGAAAGCTTGTTTACTAAGTTTTTAGAAGTGATTTTCTTACATACCTTTCTAGTTCATTGCCTCTATATTTATACTTGTTCTTTTTATGATCCTCGGGACCAGAGCCTACTTTTTCAATCATTATTATTTTCCATTATTCGGCTCTAGGGATCCTTCCCTATTCGGCCTCCATGTCTATGCGGGATGTACGCCGGCTAGAGTATAGCTCTTAAAATATACCTCCCCCATCTTTTCCATTTATTCGGCCACCACATCTTCCTTCACTCACAGTTGAACAAGTGATGGCTGCTCAAAATGAGATCGATGCCAACCACTACACGTTGAGGTCCTGCATGGAGACAGTGGCGGCGGTCACCAACCTGTCTCACCGTCTGCAGAGCAAGGCGTGTGAGGTACACCAGCTCAATGCCCAACTCTCCCTACTCCAATGCATGTACAGAGATGCACGGGCAGAGATTTGTGCCTTGAAGGCTGAAAATAAGGAGCTGAAAAGGCACTCCACCTCTATGACCCGATTTGGGGGACCTTCGTACCTTTCATTTGATAGCCGGCGGGGAGCCGACTCTGTCGGCGGAAGCACTGTGGTGGTTCTCGGTGGAGACACTGGAGCAGGACCTTCGAAGGTTGACGACAAAAAGAATGACAAAAAGCGGAAGAGCTTGGCGACGGAAGGCCGAGTAAGTGAAGCTGGCATGTGGTCGGCATCTGCGAAGACGATGAAGAAGAACAAGATCTGTGTGCCCTTTTTTTTTTTTTTTTTTTTTTTGGACTTTGTATTTATATATATTTTTTTTGAGTCTCTGTAATCGGGGATGTCCTCCCCTGACTGTAATGAAATCAATTTTTTTTTTTTTTTTTTTATAGACTTTTTTTTTTTTTTAAATTTCTGCAACAACTTACAATATTGATAATTACATCATCACTTCTCCACGTATTTCTCTAAGTAAAAGAGATAAAAAATTAAGAAATCAATTTGTTTATTGTTGACAAGATAAGGCCTGACTTTCTTTTTGGAATAAAACATCCCATTTATTTTTCAATCTTGGAGAGATAAAGCCACCACATTTATATATATATGAATATATGTACATCCTTAGCCTTGGCACTTTTGAGACACCAGAATCAAACTTTTGCCTTTCTTTTATATATTTTGTTTTTTTTTTTTTTCGTTTTCTTTCGGTGAATGACAGCAGCCCATATATACATATACCCTTAAAATATTTGAGTGGCCAAACAGAAACATTCTCTTTTTTTTTATTTAAAGACAGCCACCCTAAATTAATCAATGGCCCCCTTTTTTTTTTTCTTTAAAGAAAATGATAGCAACCCACTAACCTTCATGTTTTATTCTTAAAAAAAAAACAGTAAGGCCACATTTCTCATCCGACTCTCCCTCTGGATCGAGAGACTAACTCGGCTCTCTTCTCTTTTTATATTATTTATATTTTTTTTAATGAGGATAAACAAATCAAAAGACTGAACCCCCTCTTTCTTATCCCCAGAAAATTAAGAAATAAACAAATGAGATAAAGCACCCATAGCACCCATGTTTTAATATTATGAAAATGGTAAGGCTAAACACTTTCATGAATTTGAAAAACAAACGGCAGGCCTCTTGTGTATATATATATATATATATATCCAGAATATGAAACACACCACTTTTTTTTTTTATTTATTTAAAGAAAGGGCACTAAAATTTGTTGCCGACAGCGGCGCTCTCTCTCTTTTCTTTATATTATGTTTTTGTTGCACAGCCGCCGAAAGCATCAACATATATATATTTTTTATAACATATGAGAATATGTATTTACATATATTATACTAACCAAAGAATAATGGAAGATTGTGCTGTTGTGACTGTATGCTTGGATTCTTTTGATGGTTAAGATCTGAGGGCTCAAATAACCTGCACTGTTTGGATTTCTTCGGGTGAAAATGTTGAAGGCTCATATCAACTTTCCCCATGTTTGGCAAGTGGAGTGAGTCAGCATCCATTTCGGCAGCACATGAGGCCACCGAAAGCACTATCTTTTTGTTCACTTTTATTATTATTTTGTCTCCCTCTACAAAGACCAACCCAGCTCCTCTCTTCTTCAATCGGAGCTCTGTAGCTGCTTGCTAACAACCCACTGCTGCAATTCCAAGCGCCAGCACCGTCGGTGTCGCCGAAGACCCACGCCACCTTGCTCACCGTCGGTGGCCACGAATTCGGCTAACGATGATGTCGCGACAGCTTCGGCTACCACAGGTTCATGCCAACACCTGCTGCAACTCCAGGTACTGAGGCCGTCGTCATCACCGACCCATTCTACCACTGGCCTCTCTCTGCTGCTTTGCGTCCGGCCTTGACTGCCCAACATTGACCACACATGTCGCCCACTCAACGCGACATGTGTAATCCTGCCCAGCGCCATTCAGCTCATTATTGGTGTTCTACTTCAGCTTGCCGACACATTACTTTTTTTTTTTTTTTTTTTTTTTTTTTTTTTTTTCAGAGATTCAGACACATCGGAACTCGGTCTTGCTTTTGCACTTAGTGAAGACCACCACCGCTACACGCCGCAGCTCCAAACACCACCATCGTCGCGACTCAAGCCGCTACTAGCTCGGGCCGTCGCCAATCCAGCTTGCCAATCAATACTATCCTCACTGACCCACTTACTGGCGGTGCAGCAAATCAGCGATGCAGCTTACCAACTCCGTCGACTCGCTCACGACCACTAGCACACTTCGCCACCAACCTGTTTCGGCTGCTGTTGTGTTGCGTCCCAGACCACTTCTGCATGCGGCTCTCGGCTTGCATCACTTCCTTACTTTTGTTGTTCTGATGAAATTCATACTCTAATGAACTTTGAATTTGTGAATTCAGTGGAAATTTGATTTGGATCTTGAATCCTATAATTTTTTTTGTCTTGAAATAATCAGTGCTCCTTGTGAAGGCAAAGCAGCAGTTGATAGCTGCAACAAAATTTGTAGGTAGCTTTGGAGATGGGGAATCTCATTGACTCCACACTCATTCACAAAAAAAAAAAACATGAAGACTAGGGTAAATATTGGACAATGTCTTGCACAAGGGGCGATCTATCACACTGGAGCCACTGTGAGGAAGGATATCCTTGACTTGGTTCATGGAACCAGTTAAATCATGCCAATATACTTCAGAAGGAGAAAGAAATACCCCAGGTACAACATCATCATGCCTCGAAACGCATGAATACAGAACGAAAATAAAAGGTCCCATAGACAATTCCTCAATGATTTTTTTTTTTTTTTTTATGCTGTGTTTGGTTATTAAGGGAAATAAAATGCCCTGATATTGAATTTTGCAATTTTGGCCTGAGATGGGTAATACACTGTTGAACTCGCCCTGATACACTCTAAATTTGTGAACTCTGATGGTAATCTTGACTTCAGTCTTGAACTAGAACTTTGATGGTAATTTATTAAATCTTGAACTCATGTTGACAAATCTAACATAAATAGAATATTTGATGCTTGCATTGAAATATTGATGTCAAGGGTGGAGACGTGATAGAAATGATGTGATGCCTTGCGCTGAGACCGAACTAGCCTACCATCGGCCTCTCTCTGCTCCACCTCCGATGACTGTTGGCTTCGATGGTTCCAACGCAGACCACACACGTTCGCCCTCTCAACGCAACGTGTGTGGTTGCCGACTCTTCTGTGGTATCACCGTTGCTTCCGGCTTCAACTTGTCCGACGCCGACCACGCACGTTCGCCCACTCAACGCAACGTGTGTGGTCTTGCTCAGCCTAGCTCAATCTTGTTGATCAACGTCGACGCCAACTCCGCTACATCTCCAACGCCGACTACACACGTTGCCCTTTCAACGCGACGTGTGTGTGGGCCTGTCTAGCACTGCTTAGCTCGGCATCGGCCTCAGGTGTATCTGGCTCACATTTGTGGTCTTGCCACTACTTCCAGCCGTGCTCTTCTTCCATTGGCGTGAATCTGTGAGTAACTCTTTCAATTGTTTTATTGATAATGTAAGAACATCATACTTGACTTTTATGTAATCGATGAATAAATTCTCGATGCCTGAACTTAGCGAACAATTTGTTTGAAATGATGTAGTGCCATAGCAGAGAGTAAAACCATATATCGTTGATGTAGCATCTATCTCGGTAACGTTTGAATCATAATCTGAACTCGATATTGTTTATTTAGTTTGTCAGCTTTATTATTTCAGGAAAATAAATTTTTGTAAGAACTCCACGACCTTTGTGCCCTCAAAACTCGCACTAACGAGAGCAAGGGCTGTTCTTCGGAAGTCCGAATAGAAGCAAGACTGTCCCTCGGGAGTTCGAAAGTAGCACACACCCTACTTTGGCAAGAAAGATCCCTCTGGAAGGCGACCGAGTCTACCAAACTTGCATCAACAAAAGTAAAGATTGTCTCTTGGAAGTCCGAGCGAAAGCAAAGTTGTCCCTCAGAAGTCCGAGGCTGTCCCTCGAGAGTTTGAGCGAAAATAAGGCTCTCCCTCGGAAGTTCGAGTAAGAGTCCACTCTACTTTGAAAAGAAAGATCCTCGGAGCTCGTATTGATGAAATCAAGGGCTGTTCTTCGGACCCGCACTAATGAGAGCAAGAGTTGTTCCTCGGAAGGCTCTCCCTCAGAAGTCCGAGCAGAAACAAGGCTGTCCTTCGGAAGTCTGAGTGGATGCGCACTTCTACTTCAGCAGCTAATGGAAGCGAAGGCTATCCCTCGAAGCTCGCACTGACGGCAGCGAGATCTGTTCTTCGAAAGTCTGAGGCGGAGAACACACTCTACTTCAGCAAGGAAGATCCTTGAGGCTCGCACTGATGGAAGCGAGGTCTGTTCTTCGAAAGTATGAGTGGGAGCACACACTCTACTTCAGCAAGAAAGACCCTCAAAGCTTGCATTGATGGAAGCCATGGCTGCTCTTCGGAGGTCCGAGTGGAAGTACACCTCTACTGTGTCAAGAAAACTCCCTTCAGATTGGTAACTGAGTCTACTATTCTTCTTTCTTCTTTGAGGGGCAACAAAAATTGAAAATTCTTCTACGGAATGTTGACATTTGCCCCTAGAGTTGCAAGATCATTTGGAAAGCTTTCACCAGCTGCTCGGGTTGTGGCCGTCACATACCATCATAGCCATGTCTTCTAAGAAATCCTGGGGCTCCTGTTCTCTAAACTCTATCTCATGTGCTTCGACTTTCTTTCTAAAGATCTTCTTAAGCATCCGACACTTTTCTGTAGGATGTCCTAGTGATCGGTGAAAAACACAATAATTAGGACCCTCGCGGTCTTTCTTCGACAAAAGCTCTTCGACATGAGGCAACTTCAGTTCTCCGTCTGCCACCCATTCTTTAACTAAGGCCTTCACCTTCTCGACACTACACGGAAAAGGAGTGTCATCTTCGCAGTATTTCCTCTTCTGACCTCTGAATTCCTCCCCCTGCGACCTTCGGGTAGAAGACGCGGAAGCCGCAGTGACAGAATGTCCTCGGGATGACTTGAAGCTGGTTTTATAACTAGTTTCGAACCCGATCTCCTGAGATTGAGGTATGTTGATATTCCGAGATGCTTCAATTAGTGCCGAGAAGGTGGGTAGTTTATGATTAACGAGAAGCATCTTGTACCCGTTCAATGCCCCTTCAACACAGATTTGGACCAAGTAGCTTTCCTCCACAGCCTCATGACAGTCCACGGCTTTGTCTTGGAACCTCTTCACATATTCAAGAATGTCTTCACCTTCCCGCTGCTGTTCCTTACACAGAGTAAGTGTGGTCACTTTCTCGGCCACCTGAAAGAATTTGGTGTGGAATTTGTTGACCATCTCTTCCCAACTTCGGACAGAATTTGGGGCCAAATTAACATACCAACTATATGCTCGGTCGGTGAGGGACTTGGAGAATTCTCTCAGCCGGAGGACGTGGTTTGAACCATGAATACCCAGAGTCTCGATGAACCGAACAACATGTTCTCGAGCATTTCCTTGCTTGCCATTGAATTTGATGAACTTCGGCACCTTGTACCCCTCCGGGTATGGATGACTCAACATCTCGATAGGGTATGGTGGCTTGACATCCGGATCAGGCAAAGAGGGTAGAGTTCTCTTGCCTCGTTCAAGATCGAACATGGCTTGCACCTCGGCGAGAGTGAGAAATTGTTGAGGGAGAGAACCTGGTAGTGGTATTCCTGGACTTGACTTGTAGACTCGAAGACCGAGCCTGGAGCAACTTGGCCATTTGGGTGTTGAGAATTCATCATCGGTGCAGACATATGACGATATTGGCCATCGGCACCTATGGACACGCCATTTGGTGATGGGATGTTGCAAAGGGTCCCATAAAGTCCTTTGCACGCTGTGGTTATACCGGGTTGTGCTTGCAAATTTGTTGTCGGCGCCAATGGAAACCTACTCGATACATGAGTAGAATTTACAATCGGTGGAACAAAATTAGGCATGGATGAAATACCATTTTGTAGAGAAATTTCTGTAGGCCTTCTTTGAACTTCCACAGCTGTTGGAACACCATTCATCACGCCGGAAACTCCTCCAACCACCGCTGGACTATGGCTTGATCCTCCAGGTGCGTGATTTTGCACTCCACGGGCCGTAGGTTGGCCATTACTTGTTCCTCCTAACACTTGATTCTGCACACCATTTTGTACAACTTCAGGGAGAATTTGGGGTGGATCTTGATGGTTTTGACCATTTCCAACATTGCCATGAAGTTGTTGATGCTTGTTGGTGCCAACTTGACCTCCATTTGTTGCTGGTGGTGCAAAATTCGAACCCATCACCAACATGGTGTGGGTGAGATTTTGAAGGGTCGTGAGAATCTCTTGTTGAGTATGTTGGAGTTCTTGAATGGCTTCAAGGATGAGAGGTGAGTCTTGAACTTGAGTCCTTTCATCACCACCATTGGAAGAACCTTGTTGATGAGTCACATTATCTGCCATTTTTGCCGGTGTTGTATGAGTTCCAGATCTCGTTGAAACCATTAACCAATCCGCCTCCCCAGCGGAGTCGCCAAAATGTAGGAGAGGGTTCAAGAAAGTAGTTGAAAATTCAAAGATCTTCGAAGATTCTTCGAATTCTCTAGAATATTATGAGAGGCTTAGATTCTTCAATGGTCCCAACTCAAGAACACAAGAACACAAGAGTAAGGAGATGATGGAGATAAGAGATTGGGTGAAGAAGAAGGCAAAATGGCTAGAGAGAGAATAATGGCAAGGCTCTCCCATGGATCTCCCACTTTCACTCTCAAGGTTGATAATGGAGATGGGAAATTAGTTCTTTCCCAAGAGTCCTCTCTCCAAAAATCCATCCCTTGTAAAGCTATGGGTGGGTGCTATTTATAGGCACCTCATGATATAGGACGGAGCCCATGTGCAAGGCACATGGGAAGTATTCTCTCTAACCACTTTGTCCGAGGAGGTGACCTCTCCGAGGAGGTGAACTCTCCGAGGAGGTGACCTCTCCGAGGAGGTGATTTCTCCGAGGAGGTGACCTCTCCGAGGAAGTGAACTCTCCGAGGAGGTGATTTCTCCGAGGAGGTGACCTCTCCGAGGATGAGAAAAACCCCGAAGAAGAGATCAATCCCTCGGCGAACCCTTCTTCTTAGCCACACCTAACCAATGATCCCCAATCATCCCATAGGGTCAGGGGTAGTCCCAGAGGACGTCCTGCCGCATCAGGGTCAGGGTAGTTCAAGAGAACGCCCTGCCGCAAAATATTGCCGAGTCTCAGGGACCCCCTAGATCGTGCCACCTCGACCCGGGTATAGGCTAGTTTAACCGAAGAGTGAATTTATCTCCACTCACCGTCCTCGGGATCGGGTCCTTTGTTCGAACTCCATTACGCCCATGGTTCTGGTACGTAGATCCCGGAAAGCTCCGAGCCCGCAAGTGTTCTGGGACTCATTAACGGAGCGACTTCTAGATTGCATTTGAATCCGTTCGAAGCCAAGTGCTTCGGACCTCTAGGTTCGTGGATCCGAACCCTTTCGAGTCCGAGTGCCTCGGATCTCTAGGCTTGCTTAATACCCTTTCGAGTCCGGGCCCGAGTAAGTCTCTAGGTTTGTGGATCCAAACCCTTTCGAGGCTTAGAGCGATTTAGCTCGTTTGATGGCGATAAATCCGGGCCCACCAATCTTGGACTTGCGATAAATCCGGGCCCACCAATCTTGGGCTATTGGGCCTAAATAATTTAGTGGGCTCAAATTAGCCCCTCTTACAAGTTCCTACAAAATGGATAATGTTTTTGTGGAAATTAAGTCATCGTATTGTGCCAGTTAGAGTTGCCATTCGGAAAAGAGGTGTTAAGGTAGATTCTGTTTGCCCAAGGTGTAAAAACCATGATGAAACGCTAGAACATTTGTGCTTTCAATGTTCATCTTCTAAAAGAATTTGAATTGGTTCGAAGTTAGGACTTAATTTTGATATTGGTAGGGAATTAAGAGTGGAGGATTGGATCGAATTTTGGTTTCGAAATGCTCCGGATGAGAGTGCTATTGTTGAAGCCATTAAAGTCCTTTGGGAAATATGTGTAAGATTTAATAATACATGTAACCATAATACACCATCGATAACCTTCATCAACCCAGTCCATTATCAGGATATGTAATTATTTGCCTGAAAGGCCTCTGTAATTTGTCTTGTTAAGACATTTCATGTTTATCAATATTCAAATTAATGTGTACACACACCTTTAGAAATAGGAAAAACAGAAACAAAATTATTATTGCGCAAATAGTGTCAAATAAAAATAAGCACTCAAGATTATCCATACACATCATGGGTTGCTTAAAAGACCCATTCTGATAACATGCTCTTTGTATGTCTTTGGTGGCAATCCTTTTGTGAATGGATCAGCAATCATAATAGATGTGCTTAAGTTTTCAATTAATACTTGTTGTTTCTGGACTCTTTCTCTAACTACTAAATACTTTACTTCCATGTGTTTGGAATCACTGGAGTACATTCCATTCTTAGAGAAGAAAACTGTTGCGGTATTGTCACAATATATCTTCAGCGGCCTGGCAATTGAGTCAACAACACCAAGTCCTAAGATGAAATTTCGCAACCATAAAACATGATTTGTAACCTCAAAGCATATGGAATGTCCTTCATTTGTTTTCTTTCCAAGTCATTCCTTGGACACTGTTCTTCACTTAATTTATTACCCTTCATGATGGGTGCATCATCGACTGAACAAAACTGCATATTGAATCTCTCCAAAACACGATCAATATATCCTTTCTGAGATAGTCCTAGCAATCATCGAGATTGATCCCTAATGATCTCTATGCCAATAACATAGTTTGTCTCATCCATATCGACCATTTTAAAGTTCTTGGAGATATTCCTTGGTTTCATGCAATAAGCCAAGGTCATTACTAGCTAACAAAATGTCATCCACATATAGCACCAAAATAATGAACTTACTCCCACTAACCTTCAGATATATGCACTGATCAACTGCATTTTCCTTAAATCCGAAGGAGGTAATGGTATCATTAAACCTTAAATACTATTGTCTGGAAGCTTGTTTAAGGCCATATATGGATTTCTTTAATTTGCAACCTAAATGTTCTTTACCTTTCTTTGCAAATCCTTCTGGCTGCTCCATATAAATTTCTTCATCCAAATTCCCATTTAGAAAAGCAGTTTTCACATCCATTTGATGCAACTCTAAGTCATAATGAGCTACCAATGCTAGGATGATTCTAAGCGAGTCCTTCTTAGATACTGGGGAGAAGGTCTTTGTATAGTCTATGTCTTCTTTTTAAGTAAAACCCTTGATAACAAGTCTGGCTTTAAATCATTCGATATTGCCTTTTGCGTCACACTTGGTCTTGAAGACCCATTTACAATCGACCTTTTTATAGTTATTAGGCAATTCGACGAGATCCCAAACACTATTTTGTTCCATGGATTTTAACTCTTCATTTATAGCATTGACCCATTTAGTATAATCATCACTATTCATGACCTGTGAAAATGAGACTGGATCTTTGTTAATCCCAATATCAAAATCAGATTCCTGTAGATACACTATGTAATCATTTGGAATGACAGGCTTTCTTTCCCTTTGAGATCTTCTCAGAATTGCCGGTTGTGGTGGTTCTACAATATTTTCAATGGTGATATTTCATGAAGTGGTGAAACATGAGGTGGTGAAGGATTTTCATTATGTTGTTTGTTTCCCTCAGCCTATGGAATAGTCTGAGGAACAACAAATTTTCGATAATGGTCAAATGCTAGCACATCCACCCTAATTTCCTCGAAATTCACCGTCACGACCCAAACCCGCCCCTGTAGGTTTAGCATCGTAACCGGCCAGTAATCTTTGGATTACCAAAGGCCTCTTGACAGATTAGCATATAATAAGGGGCTGCGGAAGCGAATATACAAAATATAAATGGTCCAATGAGCTGTGACGACATACATGGGACAGAATATTTTAAAACTTGTATAAACATAAGAGTGTCGACCAAAGGATATCATAATTACATAACATTCCCTGAAGTGTAATATCCAGGATTCGACCCAACTTAACAAAACAGATAGAGACTAGTATAAATACAAAAACAGCCATGTAACTTGACTTTGATCGGAACCTCCTCGGGAGGCACAACGGTTGGCTGACAAAAACCGAAACGAAGGTTATCAACTCTGGCCCTGATCATGTGCCGGCTCACCTACATACATAATATAAACAGTGAGCGGAAGCCCAGTGAATAATAACGGAATAAAGGGGTTTTAATGAATGAGTCCGTACAAATTCAGAAATCATAATTCGTTTTCATAACAAACTTATATTCATATTCTTGTCTAGATCATGTACAGAAGTCGTAAGTCTTGCTTAAGCATACGTGGTACATCTATTAGCGCTAACAGAGCAGATACAGACAGATGCAGACACATGGTACTTATGAATAACTAGTTCCATAAAGGAACCTCCGGATCCCGGTAACAGAGAATAAACATGCTGAGCCCCATGATGGAGCCTCCAGTATGGGTAACAGAGTGCAGACATATTAAGTTCCATAATGGAACCTCTGATATCGGGTAACAGCTAACACATATCACATGATGCTAAGGATGCCACAAATACATATCAGAAATTGGACAATCATTCATTATACAGAACATATCAGAAATTGGACAATCATTCATTATACAGAACATAGCATTTTAGAAAACAAATCTTATTTCATCATACAGAAAATAATAAAGTTGAACATAGCTTTACTATATTATTACTCACAGTTGGCTTTGAGGCATATAGGCGGAGCAGACTGGTTAAACGGTGTACGGCATGTGACCTACATGAACACACATACGAACACACACTTGAAACACACGTTCGAATTGTACATAACTTATTTCGTTTGTTCATAGTGCGCTTGTAGCCTTTAATCCTCATTATGGAGTCTTAAACATGGCCTAGGAATGCCTAGAATGGAATGAGGATGCAAAAATGTATTGGAAAACATTTTTCAAAACTTGCTGAAAATAAGGTCCACGCTTGAGCGCGGCTTTCCTCGCTCGAGCGGACATGCAGACAATGAAGCTCCGCTCGAGCGTGACTTTACCCGCTCGAGCGGACTGCAAACCTTTGAAAAAGTACTGGTTGCATATTATTCACGCTCGACGGACGCTCGATCCCCGCTCGAGCGTGAGACTCAGACCCTCGCTCGAGCGCGGATTCCCTCGCTCGAGCGGACTGCAAAACACATGAACTTCTGGGTATATGCATTTCACGCTCGAGCGTGACTCTCGATGCTCGAGCGGAAGTGCATGTACTCAGAGTGCACGCTCGAGCGGGAACTCGAGCGCGAAGTTCCCTGCTTGAGCGTGGATAAAATTTCTGGAATTTCCAGATTTGATCACCAAGCTCAAATTCAACTTCAAATGCATCAAACTCAATTTTTTGCGCCCAAAACTTTGGAAAACACTTAGAAACTCATAAAAGAACATGTTTAAAGCATTATTTCAAGAAATCGTGGCCCAAAAGGATACCAATTGTGCACAAACTCAACTTAAACTTTATGAATGTTCCAAAGCATAACATGCATGAACTCTCTTGTACTCAACCTCTTCAAAACATGATCAAACTTGGCAAATTGTTAGAAAACATGATGAATTCTCAAAACATAGATGAAATGAACACATGCATGAAAGAAGTCTTTGAAATCATGCTCAAATTGTGAAGAAATACACATGCATACATGGATCGATCTACCTCTCTACTCCTTAAGCTTGATTCTTACATTTTATAGTTTAATTTACTTGAATTCATGTATGAATTAACTCAACTTCAAGGCTAAAGGCTTGGTTCCATACCTTAGGTGATCAATTGGGCTTTAGGTGCTAGAATCTTGAACTAGATGAACAAAACTTCAAGTTTTCTTCTTTTCTCCTAGCAATTCCCTCCTTGTGAATTCAATTCTTGAACCTAGGACCCAAATCCCTCAATTCTCTCTCATTCTCACGTTGAGCATCAAGTTGAGGAAGAATGAAATGAAAAGGTAAACTTAGTGGGGTCAAAATGGCCTTATAGGTAGTAATTAATCAAAATTAATCAAATGACATTAATTTAATTTAATTTAATTTAATCGTTCCGAACCGAATTTTAATTAAACCTACCATAAAATTCTATAAATCCTAATTAACACATAAATCAAGTCAATTTCTAATTCGGACGCCGATAAGGCCTCCAATTCGCAAACCGAATTTCAAGCAAGAACAGATCTTTCTACACTGAACAGATAGAGACACAAAAGTAATGCAATGCACATGAAATTTACCTCATGATTTCTTCTTAATTGCTTATTTGGCCTACTTAAACATGAATTAGCATTAATCTTAGGTCGAGGTTGTTACATTCACCACCCGTGTTTTCTCACTCCCACTAATTTCACCATTCTCTAGGAATCTAGCATTACCAGTCTCCACTATCCTCATACTGTGATTAGGACAATAAAATTTGTACCCTTTAGACTTGTCTGGATAACTAATGAAATATCCAGATATTGTTCTTGAGTCCAACTTTTTCTCTTGTGGTTTAAAGATTCTTACCTCTGCTGGACAACCCCAAATATGTAAGTGTCTCAAACTAGGTTTCCTACCAGTTCACAACTCAAAAGGAGTTATTGGGACCGCCTTACTAGGAACCTTATTTAAGAAATACATTACAGTCTTTAAAGCTTTACCCCACATTGAAATGGGTACAATTGAGTAACTTAACATACTCCCAACCATATCTTTAAGTGTACGATTACGCCTTTCAGCAACTCTATTCTGCTGTGGTGTACCAGGCATTGTATATTGAGCATGAATGCCTTTCTTTTCTAAGAATTTGGCAAATGGGCCAGGATTTTGGCCTGACTCATCATATTTACCATAATATTCACCACCCCTATCTGATCTCACTATTTTTAACCTTTCTATCTAATTGTCTCTCGACTTCAGTTATATACACCTCAAGGATGTCAACAGCCTGAGACTTTCCATGAATTAGATATACATATCCATAACGTGAGAAATCATCTATAAATGTGATGAAATATTTTTCACCACTAAGACATGGGATGTTGAGTGGCCCGCAAATATCTGTATGAATTATCTCAAGAAGCTCATTACTTCTTGTGGCACCTTTCTTGGTGTATTTGGTTTGCTTTCCTTTAATGCAATCCATGTATATCTCAAAATCAGTGAAGTCTAGGTTTTTCAAAATCCCATTCTTTACCAATTTTTTCAATTATATTTCTAGAGATATGCCCCAACCGTTTATGCCACAAGATTGAGGATTTTTTCATTAATTAAACCACGTTTTAAACCAATATTCGAATGCAGAGTTACTAATGATTGTGCAAACTCATGATTTAAGGCAATTTTATATAAACCATCACATAAATTACCAGAACCAATCATTATTGAATTAAACATTAAATTGAGTTTTCCACAACTAAATAAAACTGAATATCCAACACGATCTAATTTGGATACCGAAACTAAATTTCTAGAAATTGAAGGAACATAAAAAGTGTCTTCTAGATCCATTTGATGACCCGCCTATAAGATCAGTCGATAGGTTCCTATAGCTATGACTTTAGCTTTGAGACGGTTCCCCATATAGACAAATCTTTCACTTTCCTTTGGTTTTCTAGTGGAGAGGTATCCCTTCATGGAATTTGTGATGTGGGTCGTGGCCCTAGAGTCAATCCACCAAGTATTAGAAGGTACTTCAGCAAGATTTGATTCGTAACAAACAAAAGAAAATTTCTTACCGTTCTTTTTGAACCAAGCCTTTCGCTTGCTGCAGTCTTTCTTCACATGTCCCTTCTTGCCACAAAAGTAGCACTTGACAGTGAAACCATTCTGAGCCTGATTTTCTTTCCCAGGTTCATTCTTTTTCTTGGGTGGATTTTTCTTTGATTTTACAAAATTACCCTTCTTTTCGTTTATAGCTCCATGAGTTACAGCCAATGCAGTTTGACGTCCTTCCTCCCTCAATCTCACTTCCTCCTGAACACACATATTAGTCAGCTCATTCAAACTCCACTTATCTTTATTGGTGTTATAGTGAATTATGAATGCACTGAACTGTGATGGAAGTTAGGTGAGAATGAACTGCATGAGGAAAGTTTCATCAACTTGCATCCCTAAAGTTTTAAGCTTTGTAACTTTGTCGCCATATTGAGAATGTGATCCTAAACTCCTCGGTGGCCATTATATTTCATTGTTGTCAATTCAGCCATAATAGTGCTAGCAAGTGGCTTGTCGATCTTCAACAGCCTTTAAGAATTCCAATGCAATAAGATAGAACATGTGACGCCCCAAATTTTACTTTAAGCGTTTGGGAAACGTCACTAAAGAGTCCTTTGGTCAATAACCAAGTAAGATCCCAAGAAAGTCGAAGGAGTCAATATAGCCTCCCTTCTAAGTCCAACCACCTTAGATAGCAAGCTATCTTTTTGACAAATCTTAAGAGGTATTTAACAGAAGATCTCATAAGTAACACGGAAAAAGGCATAAACAATATACATATTAAAGTTTTAAGAATTATAATGATGAACTATTGATATCACATAAGTCTTTCCTTTGGGCAAAACTTAGGTATATCTATTGTCCACTTGTTAAGAATCACTTATATAGGTCTAAAGTAATTTATGCAACTTTTCAGCTAGTCATGTTACCTTTGGGTATTCAATTCTAATATGTCAATTACATAAGTTACATTACCCTACCCAATTCATAATTATTTGAAAGTGACCCTCATTTGGGCTAGTCTCAATCTCCTAATTATAACTGCAATTGAGAATATTATCGACTTTAATGTTACCCTTTTAACAATTCTTTTATGTAGTTCTATATTCATAAGTTTTACAAATCTAGGCCACTTTGGCAGCTACTAAATTAGTAAAGCTTACGAATACGGAACTAACCAACAATATTCTCTATTCATTAATTTGAGTTATTTAATTATCATTAATTCAATCACTATTTTAATGAAATCACTATTTATGATTTCTAGAATTTCTTTTATGTGATTGCAATTATCAATATAATAATAATAATAACTCTGGACGAATAAGAGTATTTATATATCAAATTATGTAATATAACAATCATGAATATCTCATATTGGTCAATAAGAATTACACCTAATATGAATTAACCACTCCAATATTTAATATTCAATGTCATAAAATTATAACATGATATCAAATTTAAATCATAAAAATATATAAATATCAACAATAATAGACAATAACTGTATATAGTCAGATGAGGTAAAATTATAATTCTTTAATAGTCCGAATGATTCAACAAATTCTAAAATTGCTTTTAGTTTATGCACTTTGTCATAACGGTAGGTAATATAAATATTACACTCAATTCAGTGTCATATTATAATGATTATAAAAATTATTATTGCTAAAATTAATAATAAATCAAAACATGGATATTACACATTGAATTGAGTGATACAAGCCACGTCCTTGCCATTCCAAATATTATCAGGCCACGTCCTTACCAATATGATAATATAAGCCACATGGTTCACAAGTTTTATGAATAATTATAATAATAATATTCATAAATATATTATTATTTCAAGGTGTATTGATTCACAAAACTGAGGCTCTGAGGATCTTGAATTCAATACAGCTCAAGAATAAAACGAACATACCTTTGTCAGCCAATGAATTAGAGAAGTTGAGAAAATACCCCTAATAGTTGAACTTTTAATTCTTGGCTCACATTCTTCTCTCTGTCTCTCTTAATTAGGATGACTATAAAACTTAGAGTGATGGAAAATACTCATGATATGAAAGGGGAGTCATCCATCCTTATATAGAGGAGAGAAGAGGGCCAGATAAACTCTATCAGAAGAATTCATCAAGGTTTCCTTCTTATCTTAGAAGAGTAATAATATTAAAATTCTAATTACTGAACTTTATCTCAAATATTGGCTTTATCTAATTGTAGAGTCCAAATAAATTAAAACATGTAGATATATGTAGGCTATTGGGCCACACTAGAAAATAAATCCAACAATATGGGTTCATCGGAATCGTGCAACATTTGATAATCTCATTTTTGAGCCAATTTCCACCATTCATATGATTAACGATTTGAGAACAGAAAACCTTTTTGAGATGCACTTCAAAACTGAAGCTAATAAGGAATATGGAGGCGATATGAATTATGTTGTTATGTCAAATACTGACTCGTGGTGTGTAGGTCCTGCTTTTGCTGTGTTTTTGGTTGATGGTGCATGGTCTAAAGAGACAGAACCAGCAGCGGTGGCGTGGGTGGCAATTAATAGAAATAGATGGAAGGTGGCATCTAGGGCCTTTTCATTCCAAGCACATTCATGAAGTCGAAGCCCGTGGGTATGGAATTACTACAATGGTGTTGTTCCCAAAATCTCAAAGCAGCTTTAGTTCAAACAGATTGCCAAGCATTGATTAATAGTTTGAGATCAAATGTTGCTGCTGATTGGTTCTCTAAATCCTTGGTAGATGATATATATAATGTGGGTGTTTGGGAAGTGGATTTTTATGTAGGTTTTTTTAGTTGTAGGATATTATTGGATAAATTTTTTTTGGTGTTTGGGAAGATAGTTGGGTTTTTTTGTGGTTGGATGTGATGTTTGTGAGAGAAAAAGTGAAATGATTATGGGGTTGAATGTGATATTTTGTTTGGATGTGTTTTTTTTTTGGTTTTGCAAAAAATTTGTCTTTTTGTGAAAAAAATCAAAAAAAACCCAAGTCTCAAAGTTCCCAAACACCACCAATATATTAATAGTTTGTATTATGAGGGTACATTGTAATATTGTAAAGTCTGCACATATTGCAGCTAAAGCTGCCCTGTGTGGTGGCAGCTAATTTTGTTGGTTAACGTTTAATAGATATTGTAGATGTCCCCGAACGCCCCGGGAGGGTTAAGTCCCGTTCCGTTCATATTGGGGTCACTACAGTTCAAGGACTCAAATGTCACGGTTCTTAATCTTGAACCAAAGAGTCCAAATTCGGCAAATCGATTTTGAAAACAGATTTTTTGAAAAGAAGTGCCAAACATGGACTGCTTTGCCAGATACAGAGTCGCCACCTAAATGTTTTTTAATGGGAAATTTAGGAAACCCTGACTCGGTGCCAAAGGCCACGTGTCCGTCATCACCAAAGTTGCCTCGGCTCGGGAACTTGGGTACGATTGGGGAAGGTCACTTCGTGAGCACCCCCGCTCGCCCGGTCAAAGACCGGCCTCTACTAACCATGATATCTGTTTTTGAAAACCTTGTGTGTTCTTATTCCGGTTATTAGCCTAGGTTACTATGTGATGCGCACAGCATACAAGTATAGACTGAGTCGCCTGAATTGGAACAAAACATTTCATGTTTGTTTGTTTGAAAATGGTTTGATGGTGCTACCCGCAGGTAGGCTAAGACGTGGATTTGCCACCCTCGGGTGGGCTTAGAAAACATGATTTTGCCACTATCTAGTGGGCTTAAAACAAACATTTGATGAATTGTCCCACTCCAAGTAACCCAACCTCCACCCACAGGCATTCAAGGCAGTTATATCACATAAGCACATAGCCTCATGGTAAGCATGCTATTCATGGCAGTCACTCACACGCATGCAAGGATGCTAAAGCATAAAACTCACCGAGTACTCCAAGCCAAAACAGAAGCTCATTAGAAATCATGCATGATCCTAAATATACAGAAATGCCTAATGCAACACATGCAAAGATGCAACTATAGCAGGCTCGGCTATTCTAAACATGGCATATGGAATGCTACAACTAACACGTATTCAATTTTGGAATTGAAATACAAATGCAGTTTTATGATGCGCCGAGCCCGGTGCGTGCAAACAGATGAATGATGCAAACATGCTGTCATACCGTATGCTAATTGAAATATGCCCTAATCTAACCATCATAAGCAGGTAAATAAAAGGGAAGAAAGACGTGGGGTTGGAAGACATACATCACACTCACCCACACTTATTACAATTATGCCCTCGCACAGAGGGTCAGAAAAATATACAGTCCCGAATGAAAAAATAGTATAGTCCAAATAATACAGCCCAAATAATACAAATTCCTAATTAATTTACAAATTAACTAAGAAAAGAAAAGACTGGCATGCAAGCCGGGGACTGCCTTGATTCTGATGAATGATGTATGTTTGGGCTGCCTTGCGCGGAAATCCACTGGAATGCCCCAATTAGCCTCTGTTTTGCAATGATTCTTGAAAAGCGCGCCAAGCCTCGGAAGACCGCTGATTCTTGATATGCTGAAACAGAGAGCAGGAAAGGGCATAGCAATGTATTTTCACAAATGTATGCATGTCTCGATCCTCGTACCACCAATCACGCATCTCGATGCATGATGGCCGAGGAGCCGAATTGCACAACTCAATATAGAATGAATGCATATGAACACTACAACAAAACCTAACTCCATCATGGATAATCCGGAGTGTCGGTGACTTGGGAATTGAGACACGTTCCGTCACTCGGAGTACGAAACGTGCCTCGTTTCCCATGCCCGGGCTAACTCCTATCTCGAACACGATGCAATATGCATGATATGCAACTAAGATACAACCTGATATGCAAAATGTTATGGAATGGCATACACGATGCACGAGGTAACACACAACCGGGCATACGCAATGCTATGGGTGAAATGGCATACGCAATGCAATAATGGGCTTACACCAACATGAGAGAGCCTCAACCACACTCACATAAGAGGCCATCAGATGAAAACCAGACGACTCGAAATGCGTGCACGCGTGCACGCAAACCGAGAACGGACCCTCAGGCACCGAAATGCCACTCTAATGAGACATGGCAAAGACATGGAATATGGTATGCTAATGTGAAAAATTCAGTGGCAAAACGAGGGGCAAAACAGCCCCGAAACCCGGTAAAACGAAACCCAATGCATGAAATAATCCCAAAATGCGAAATTAGGCACCCGAAATGACTTGTAGCTATACAATACATGCATAATTTGAACATGACATGAAAAAGAAGAAGCAAGGCAGCCCCAAAACTAGTATTTTTACAGTTCAAAACATGGCCAAACAGCAATCACAAGTAGGGCTAAAATGGCATACAAAAATGGCTCCGCAAGGGAGGCAATGAAGCAAGTGGTAGATGCAAATCCCAAATGGCAAAAGACCCTTCTACAACACTGAAGAGGGCCTAAAAACATGCTGTTTTTCAGTAGATGACAACCCCCGAAACAATATACAAACATGCTAAAAATGCCATGCAAGAAGTAGGCCAACAAGAGGCTATAACATGAAGTACACAAAAAAATCATCAAATAGCTAATGACCCTTAATGAAACATGCCAAGAAGGTGAAAACATGGCCACTTTCAGTTCTGATCATGGCCGAAAACAGAAGCTAAAATGAGCTACCAAAGCATGCAACAATGGGGACCGAAGAGGGGTATAATGGTAAGTGCTACATGGAGGCCCCCAACAGTGTTGAGCCCTTCTACAATGTTGTAGAGGGGCTCAAAATAAGCCAACTTACAGTTTATATCATGCTCAAAAACAGATCACACATAGGCTAGAAACATCATGCAAAAATATGGCATACAAGGAGATATTGAAGCAAGTGCGAGATAGGGGTCCCAAACAGGGTTGAGCCCTTAATGAAAGGTGAAGAAGAGCTCAAAAAAACACTACTTTTAGTTTTGGTCGGAGCTCAAAAAAGCAAGAAAATGGGCCTAAGAAATGGAACAAAAAAAAGCACAAAAGAAGGAAAATATTGCTTACCCTTGAAGACCAAACTTTGACAGCATTTTGGACCAAGAAGAAGAGCCCCTAGCCTCTGCAAATCAGCTGCAAAATGTCGGAATGGAGGAAGGAAGGAGGGTGCTATGGGTTGTAGTGTAAAAATGGTCCAAGAACAAAAAGGTTTTGAGGCTTGGAATCTAGAGAGAGAGAGATTCAAAGCAAGAGGTTCAAAACAAAATTTTCTAACCCTTAAACACAGACCTGGGATGCTGTATATATAGGCAAAAGAGGCTGGAAAAGAGGGGGAAAAAAAGGGGGGGAAATATTTCAAGTTTCCCTCCAAAAATTGGCCTAAAGAGGGATATAAAGGCAAGTGGTAGCTGATGGTTCCAAACGGCCGAGAGCCCTTCAACAAAGTTGAAGAGGGGCTCAAAATAAGACACTTTGTAGTTTACGACCAAGTCCAACACAGCCCACAAGTACGCCTAAAATACCGTGCAAAAAAAGGCCTAAAAAGAGGTAAAGAGGCAAGTGACAGAAGGAGGTCTCAAACAAAGAAAAACCCTTAATCAAACATGAAAAGGGACTCAAAATATGACTATTTCTAGTTTGGGTCGGAGCCCAAAAATGCATGCAAGTAAGGCTCGGGGGCCAAAACGCGCAGTCCGGGGCCCCGAAAACTGACTGCTGGGCACCGGGAGTGGTGTTCGACCACGAAGTTGGTCTCTCGGACCACAGTGTCCCTCAAAAGGGACGAAATAAGGTATGTGCCAAAAATCGGAGCAAACGGAGGTGGTTAAGCGGTCCCGAACCGAGGCACACGGCCGTCGGCTCCGAAAAACCAGAAACCGGGCTCCAAACGGGAAAAATGGCCTACGACCACGAAACGTAGCCTACGGCCACTGAGAGATGATCTACGAGACCTCTCCCTCCCTTCGGAAAGGGAAAACAGAGAAAACAGGGCCTGGTTCGCAAACCGAGGCAAAGCACGAAAGAGTCCGGAAGTCCGGAGACAAGGCTCGCAGCCGAGACTCTGAAACCTCTGAACGAGCACGATATGCAACATCACCAAGTGCTCAATCGGTGACGTCTGAGTCTTAAGATCGGTCAAAAGTGGGGTGTCTACAGATATATATATATATATATATATTTGAAGTTTCTGTTTTCTCAAAAAAAAAAAAAAGTCTTGGAATTGAATGTAACAGCTAACTATTTTAAAGCTTTTGGTAGGCAGGACTCATGCAGTTCTTTAACTTGAAAGTAATGAAATAGGCAATTGTATTACTTCACAAATTTTTTTAGGAGTATGAATCCTTTGTTAATGCTTTCGTTTCATATCATGTTTTACTGTTTTTTTTTTTTTTTTTTTTTTTTTTTTTTTTTCGAAAACTGAAAACAAAAAATTGTTTGGTATATTATTTTCTTTTTCAAAAAGATAAATTTTTATTTTTATTTTTAAAAGAAGATATTTTTGCTTTTTTTTTAAAAAAAATATCATTTTTTTTTTTCTTTCTCCCCCACTACTTTTAGCCACCACCCATTGCTGGCAAGCTACAATGATCATCTGATTGCCACCTTGACCTTGATAACCTTTCAGTGACCCTCCAACCATCCTGTGACCTCTAGTAACACTTCTAGTGGCCACCTGCGGTCACCACATTCATCCACCCTCCTTTATCGGCCACCACCTCTGAAAACTCACCAAACATGTTTTTTTATTTTTGTTTTCATTTACTTTAAGAGCATTTGTATATACAAACACAATTTGTTTCCTGCTTTCAAAAAACAAGAAACTTACAACATTAACACATGATTCCAAATGTGTCTTTTTTTCAGTCTTCAAATTTTTTTTTTTTTTTGAAAACAAAAAGCAGAAAATATGAAATGAAAACGATACCAAACAAAGATAAAAGAAATTGGATTCAAGGTACAGTCAATTAGACATTTTCATGTATTTTGCATTGCCATACCAACCATGCCTCCCAAGATACAAAGAACATATAGAAAACTATAGTTCAAGACATCCAAACAGCCATTTTCACCAAATGCAGCACTATGATATCAACTTTTGCGCCCAAAATAATCTAGCCAGCTCCCCAAAGAGAGGTAGAGAGAGAGAAGCGACTATCCACCAATATAAAATCCACAAATGTACACAGCTGCAACTACGAGAGAGAGAGACAGAGAAAAAAAGGGGCCAACTATCCACCAATACAAAATCCACAAATGTACACAGCTTACAATACTGTAGACTAACATCACATATAGATGACCATTAGAAAATTAATCCTTGGAGGATTTGTTGATGAGTGACTTGTGGATGTGAGGAATAACACCACCATTGGCTATGGTTCCCTTGATCAACGTGTCGAGTTCTTCATCGCCTTTTATACTTAGTTGCAAATGCCTTAGCGTGATACGTTTCACCTTCAAATCCTTGCTTGCATTAACTGCCACCTCCAACACTTCAGCAGTCAGGTATTCTAAAATTGCAGCGGAGTACACAGCAGCTGTTGCACCAACTCTTCCACTGGCTGGGACCCTTGGTTTCAAGAGAGGGTGAATTCGACACACTGCAAGTGAATCATTACAAAAATTAAAAGTATAATGAGCATTTATCAAATTATCAATATAACCAAGTATCAAAATATGAAGGACATAAATTTGCCAAGAACAGTTCACAATCGAAGTCACTCTTACAATAGGAATTAAAGTGGCAATTACAATATAAGATAGGGAGATATGTTGGGCTCGAGATTAAGTTGAGTCATATGATGACAAGTTTTGTGTGTCATGAAAGGGGCCTTATCAATTGTGTTTGTTTCTGACATGAGTTTCCCAAAGAATTAAGAAAAGCTAATGTGATTTTGTATATATAATGAACTTGAGAAGTTGTGGTAGATTAACATTAAAAATTACATTACCAATGATGACCTATTAACAGTTATCAAAATTAGTAACTTTTTTTTTTTTTTTTAATTTATCAACATCAACTTATAATGTATGTTCATATGAAAAAACATTTGAAGAAAACAATAATTTGACTAGCATTATAAGAAGCATGTTATTGTCCTCAAAATTTTCAAGGGAGTTGTTTCGTTTCCCTGTGCAATTAGTTTCTCATTCATAATCAGGAAGCATCTTCATCCTTCTATTCAATGACCTCCATTTACACATTACTAGAATTCCCGTAGCAATGTGGGATTTCTTTACACCATTCTTAGAAATCTAAATAAATAACTATAATATCAAGAGGAGGACATAGAGGCCAATTATAAACATATCCCTTCACAAGGTAAAGCAAATATGAATAACAAAATGCATTCTCATATTGTTGCTGCAGTAGGTCAAGTGCAAATGCCACCAATATGGCAATTCATGTGTGAGGAGACACGATGCAATGAACGCAACAACAACAATAAATCTGAAATTGAAGCATAAGATTAAACAATGTGAGATCAGTCACCGAGTCTATATGTTCATTAGAACCCTT
The DNA here is from genome assembly GCA_030407325.1 of Camellia japonica. Taxonomy (NCBI): domain Eukaryota; kingdom Viridiplantae; phylum Streptophyta; class Magnoliopsida; order Ericales; family Theaceae; genus Camellia; species Camellia japonica. Next base: position 44,631,879 of record JAPPVO010000007.1, read on the forward strand.
TTCAAGTAAAATATATAGCAAGACATGAGATGTTGGCAATGGCTAAAGGGTTAAATTCAAAGCCACTAAACCCAATGATAAAAAAATAGGACCCAATGGTTAGCATGGTCTCTATGAGATTTATGGGGCTTGATTTTCTAGAACATGCCCATAACTTAAGATACATGTAACAATACAGAGCCCACCCCTTCATGGTTTTCCTATATTCTTTCTAAGGTAATAATACTTCACCCCTAACAAAAAGAAAAGACTAATTTAATATACATCCAAAGTATCCCAAATTATCCACAACTGAATCAATTACCAAACTATCTAAAAGTGAGAGGTAAGATAGCTAATGTGAGTTAACTAACATGCTGCTCCAGCCCTCTCCAAGTATATTATATGCCACAAGGATTATAATATTCATTGCACTCCAGTTCTGATTGTGAATATATTGTGAACCTTAGAGTCCTATTAGAAGAGTGATTGTATTATTGTGAATCTTAGAGTCCTGTTAGAGGAGTGATTGTATTAGAGTCCTATTAGAGGCTTGATTGTATTCTCTTGTTTAGTTTAGGAGTTAGGGCTATATAAATCTAAGGTCTGGTTGTAATCAAAGATACAAGTTGTATATACAATTCATCTAGAAAACTTACATGGTATCAGAGCTACTGAAACCCTACTTCCGTTTCTGATTCAGTTTGCCAAAACCCTCGTCGCCGGAATTCTGGTTCATTGCTTCATGATTGGTGGTTGTGAAGTCGTCTCTCGCTCTGGCCCAAGTTGTCTCCCTCTCTGAGTCGTCTCCCTCTCTGGCGTGACCCATCTGTGCGCGAGTTCAAGTCGTCTTCCTCTCTGATTCGTCTCCCTCTCTGGCGTGACTCATCTGTTCGCGAGTTCAAGTCGCGATTAGGGCTTTAACCTCGACTTCGGCACTTCTCCTTCCACTTAGCCCTCATCACGACTCAGAGCCTTGTCCGATTCTCTCTCTTGATTCCTTTCGTCTCTTTCTCTGATTCGAGTTCTCAGATTAACAAATTGGTGTACTTCTGGTTACCAACTTGGGTTATTAAACCCTATTTTAGGCTTATTTCAGTTTGACCCAGAATTCTTTTATTTATTATATTTTGCCCCATCAGTCCTCTTCTTTACTTCTGGTTCATTACAATGTCGGAAGATAAAATCCAAGCTATTAAATGTAAGCTTACAAGTGACAACTATGCTTATTGGTCTATGAGAAATTTTCTTCTCGGTGGAAAAAAATAGGGATATGTTTCTGGTTCTGTTCTTCGTCCATCAGATCCCAAAGAAGAAGACTATTTGAGTTCCTGTGACACTTGGGATTGTGATAATGCTCAAGTTTTGACCTGGTTCCATAACTCTGTAGATGACCAGATCGGGATGATGTTCTCTAAATATAGCACTGCCAAAGAGGTGTGGGATTACTTACAAAGTGTTTATCAGCAGTCTAACTTTGCCAAACAGTATGAGTTAGAAACAGCTATTCAGAGAGCTCGTCAGTGGGATCTGTCTATTCAAGACTTCTACATTGAGATGACAGGCCTTTGGGATCAGCTGGCTCTCATGGAACCATCTAGTTTCAGGACATTTGACGCTTATGTTGAGTTTCGGGAGCAAGGTTGTTTAGTGCAATTCTTAACGACTCTCTCCCCTCAGTATGAGGCTATCCGTGGTGGCATCCTTCATCGGTCTCCTCTCCCCTCTGTGGATGCTATTGTTCGTGAACTCCTCTCCGAGGAAACCCGTCTTAAGACGGCCAGTCAAACTCTGTCTTCATCTGTCTTCTTGGCTCCTACTCCGTCTCCTCTGCTACCGAACCCCTCACCTCATCAGCTTCAGGTCAATACAACATCCAAAAAGGGGCCACTAGCCTCTGATGAGTGTGCTTTTTGCCATCAAAAGGGCCATTGGAAGTACAACTGTCCCAAGAAGGGCTGTCAGTCTGCTCAGTCTTCTCAGTCGCCTCAACTACAGTCCCGAGGTCCTGCTCTAAGTACTTTTCGCCCTTCTGCTGCTTATACTGTCTCTGCCCCAGTTTCTGATTCTGACTTGGCTTCCTTGAGTGCTCAAATTGCTCAGCTTCAGCATCTCTGGTCCACCTCTCAGTCATCTTCTTCTGCTTCTGCTTTCACCTCTCCTCATTCAGGTTTGCTTGGGTCCTCTTCAGGTATTCCTTCCTCTGTCTGGCTTTTTGATTTTGGTACCTTTCATCATATGACTCCTTACATTTCCTTACTCCAAAACTGTATCCCCCCTCCCTTTCCTATTACTATCAATACTGCTAATGGGTCTAGTATGTCTGTCATATCTATTGGGTTTGTTTTACCCACTGCTATGTCTGCTGTTACTATTCTTTCTGTTCTTTATGTTCTTCAACTGTCTGTTAGCTTGCTTTTTATCAGTCAGCTTGATGCTTCTGGTTTTGATGTTATCTTTTCTTCTTCTGTCTGTTGTGTGCAGGATCAGGTATCCAAGAAGCAGATTGGGACCGGCTGTAGAGTTGGAGATCTCTATGTGGTGGAAAGCCTGCATCTTCCTCAGTCTACCTCCCCCGTTGCACTTTCATCTTTTCAGTTAGATTCTCAGTCGAGTCAGTTTTATTTATGGCATTCTCGCTTAGGTCATTTGTCTGTTGACCGCTTGCAGTCTTTAGCTCAGTTAGGATTATTGGGTAAAGTTTCTCCTAGTCAAATTAGTGAGTGTCGAGGGTGTAAACTTGCTAAAATGACAACTTTACCCTTTAATAACAGTACTTCTATTTCTGCTACTCTTTTTTCTCTTGTACATACTGATGTCTGGGACTTTCTCCTGTTCTTACTAAAGGGGGTTCTACGTATTATGTGTCCTTTGTTGATGATTGTACCCGCTATACCTGGGATTTTCTTATGGCTCATAAATCTGACTTCTACCAGATATATTGTACCTTTCAGTCTATGATCACTACACAGTTTGGGGCAACAATTAAAATACTCCGGTCTGACTTGGGTGAGGAATACTTTAAAACTGAATTCTGTGAGTATTTGGCCAAATTGGGCACCATTCACCAAACCTCTTGTACTGATACACCTGCCCAAAATGGTCGTGCTGAGCGTAAACACCGTCATCTCCTTGAGATAGCTTGATCTCTTCTTCTCTCTGCCTCCGTTCCGGCACCATTCTGGGGTGAGACAGTTCTTACAGCTGCTTTCCTCCTTAATCGCATGCCGACTCCTTTACTCTCTAGTCGATCTCCTTATGAGGCTCTGTATTCCCAACCTCCCAATTATTCCCTTATGCGTGTCTTTGGGTCTGCTTGTTTTGTCCTCTTTCCTCGTAAAGATAGAACCAAACTCAGTGCTCGGTCTGTTTTGTGTGTCTTTTTGGGTTACAGTCTTACTCAGAAAGGTTACCGCTGTTACGATCCTATCTCTCGTCGCCTTTATGTCTCTTGTCATGTTGCCTTTCTCGAACGTTTGTCTTACTTTCAGCTTCCTCCTCTCATTGCTCCAGTTTCCAAAGAGGATTTGGTTCACATTGACCCATTTCCTTTTAAGGTCTCGTTTGATGAATACATCTCCACCGTTCCTCCTGAGCTTATTCCATCTTCTCCTCCTACTTCACCTCTAGTTGTTTCTCCTCCTTCGGCTTCTTCTCCTCCTCCATTATTAGTTTATTCTCGTCGCAAGGCTCCTCCTCCACCAGTTGTTTCTACCCCTGCTGCTGCTCCTCCTGCTTCTGACGACACCGATCCTGCTGAACACCGATATCCTACTCGAGCGCGTCATCCTCCAAACAGGTTGGGTTGGTCTAATACGTGTTTTTCTACTTCCTATCGTACTTTTTTGTCTGCTATTCACTCTTTTTCAAAACCTCAGTCTTACAAGGAGGCATGTCAGGATCCTCATTGGATTCAAGCTATGGAGGATGAGTTGTCTGCTCTACAAAAAACTAGTACTTGGGAGTTGGTTTCTTTGCCTGCTGGTAAGAACTTGGTTGGTTGCAAATGGGTCTACAAAGTCAAGACTCATTCTGATGGGTCTTTTGAGTGCTACAAAGCACGTCTGGTTGCCAAAGGTTTCTCTCAGGAGTATGGTATTGATTATGAGGAGACATTTGCTCCTGTTGCCAAGATGACTACTGTCCGTACGTTGACCTCTGTCGCTACTATTCGGTGTTGGCCTCTTTATCAGATTGATATTAAGAATGCTTTTCTTAATGGCCATCTCACTGAGGAGGTTTACATGCGTCCTCCCCCTGGTCTTCATTATTTCTCTGGCCAGGTTTGTTGTCTTCGGCGTGCTCTGTATGGTCTGAAGCAGTCTCCTCGTGCTTGGTATGATCGCTTTCAGACTGCTGTTACCGAGCTTGGGTTTCATCCTTCTGCTTCCGACTCTGCTTTGTTTCTATGACATACATCGGCTGGTTTTGTTGCTCTCTTACTCTATGTGGATGATATGATCATCACTGGCTCTGACTTTTCTGCTATCTCTGAGGTTAAGCAGCATCTCTTCCGCACCTTCGAAATGAAAGATCTAGGTCCATTACGGTATTTTCTTGGCATTGAGGTTGCTTCTTCTCCAAAAAGCTATTTTCTGTCTCAGGCTAAATATGCTAATGAAGTCATTCACCATGCTGGTCTTACTAATACTAAGGTTTCTGATACACCTATTGAAGCTTAACTCTACTGATGGTGTCCCTCTAGATGATCTCACTTTATATCGCAAACTTGTGGGTTGTTTAGTTTATCTGACTGTCACTCGCCCTGATCTTGCTTATGTTGTTCATGTGGTCAGTCAGTTCGTTTATACTCCTCGCTCTACCCATTGGGCTGCTTTGGTTCGCATTCTTCGCTATCTCAGGGGTACCATCTTTCAGGATTTACTGTTGTCCTCTACTTCTTCTTTGGACTTGGTGGCCTATGCTGACTCTGATTGGGCTGGTGATGTTACTGATCGCAAGTCTACGTCTAGTTTCTGTATGTTTCTTGGTGATTCCTTGATCTCTTGGAAAAGCAAGAAACAATCAGTCGTTGCTCGTTCTACTGCCGAAGCTGAGTATCGTGCTATGGCTCATGCCACTGCTGAAGTTGTTTGGCTTCGTTGTCTCTTGTCTGATTTGGGTGTCTCTCAGTCTTCTCCAATCTTTCTCTATTGTGACAATCGCAGTGCTGTTCAGATTGCCCATAATACTGTCTTTCATGAGCGGACGAAACACATTGAGATTGATTGTCATTTTGTTCGCCAGCATCTGCAGTCGGCCTCTATCTCGCTTCCTTTCATCTCTTCGGCTTTGCAGCTTGCAGACTTCTTCACCAAGACTCACACTACCGCTCAGTTTCGGTTTCTTCTTAGCAAACTCTCAGTGTTTTCTGCTAAAATACCTTGAGTTTGAGAATATATTGTGAACCTTAGAGTCCTATTAGAGGAGTGATTGTATTATTGTGAATCTTAGAATCATATTAGAGGAGTGATTGTATTGGAGTCCTATTAGAGGCTTGATTGTATTCTCCTGTTTAGTTTAGGAGTTAGGGCTATATAAATCTAAGGTCTGGTTGTAATCAAAGATATAAGTTGTATATACAATTCATCTAGAAAACTTACATACACTGATATTGTGCAGTGTTTGTATCTGCTCTATGCCGGGCTTTCAATGCAGTACACACATGCACACCTACAACAAAGACTGTCCTCTTCCCAATCTCAATTCATTGTTTTGATAACAAAGTGTGATTAACATATAGGCATTGTTTGGTAGAGCTGTGGGAAAGTGATTATAGATTATAATTTAACAGCTTATAGCTTATAGCTGTGAACATAAGCTGATTTTTGACTTATAAATTAAGCTTCTCATCCCCTACTCAAAGAATAAGTTGATTTTTGACTTATAAAAAATTATAAGCTGTATTGTTAAGCTGAACCAAACACATCAAAATAGCTTAAATTAAGCTAAAAGCTGAAATAAGCTGAAAATAAGCCCTACCAAACAGGGCCATAGCTGGAGTTCAACAATTATTGCCAAATGCTCATAGTTCTCTCCTTATAATGGTAGCGAGCTGTTTCTGTCTTGTGTTCCAAATCCTTTACGTCCTTGGTAATAATATCAAAAATATACAAGTAACTAATGAAAGAATTTTTTGATTTAAAAATTAAATTCTCACCTCAAATAACCTAAATACTCATACTAGAAATAGTTAGGCCTATTTGTAAAAACAAACAAACAAGTACTTAAAACTAAACATATTAACATATTCAGTGGTTTTCCAAATGAGTAATGCTTGCAAGGATTGCCAAATTTTTGTATGGCACACCTTACATTTCATTGCATTGGTGCTATGCATTGCACAACGAAACGATGACACATCATATGCTAAGCAAATTTGATATAAAATTGGGCATCACAAGATTACTCTTTGCATAAGTGTGCTTTATAATGCATAATCATCAAATACTTTAATCTAAAAATTCAGTTTAAAAGGGTCTTCATTCTAAGCAACAGAGGCTGAAAAAAACACTAAATTCTGTATATACCAGCGCAATAGAATATATTTTCAAAAAATATAATTAAAAATATTAGCACTAATAATTTAGTGCTAAAATTTTCAGTTTTATCAAAACATCCCTATTGTTCTTGATTTTCTTGGGTCACAAAACACCAAAAAAAAAAAAAAAAAAAAAAAATATATATATATATATATTTTTTAACTTAGTTTCTTTGATTTCTTACTTTCTCCTATCAAACCAAAACAGATAAATTAGTCTACACAATTGGTTACAAACTAAAACTAAAAATCAGAAAATTGAAGCAAGAACCCACAAAACCCATCCAACTATTAAAACCCATTATCAGTATACACACACCCATTAGCACAAACAGATACAAATATACACAAAACTATGTATATATATAAAAATGTGCATATACATATATATATATATATATATATATAAAGAGAGAGAGACGCGAATGATCGGCGGTAGGGCTTATTTGAAAGGTGTCATTTGAGAAGAAAAACAAAAGTTACGTTTTGCAGCCCGTCAAAAAAGCTAGAAGTTAGACTTTTTTGGCATGAAAATCATTTGGGAAGGTAGTTAAAAGCTACCTGTAAAATTATATTTATATCCTTCATGTTTATATTTGTGGGTCAGGGCAAAATCTTTTGAGTGGGAGTATTTTGATCATTTAAATGTAATGTGACAGCATAAATAAATATTAATTATTGTCTAATAAGTCCTATAATAATTAATGGCATTTTTATTACACATTATTAAAAAAATCACTAATTGTTAAGTTTTAGTGATACTTTGAAAATTTTGTCAAAAAAAATGTCACTAATTATAAGTTTAGCAACAGTTTAAAAAAATTGTCAAAAAAATATTACTAATTCTCAACTTTTAGCGGTAGTTTGAAAATTCATGACAGAAAATATCAATAATGATAAATTTTAACAAAAATTTATAAAATGGTGACAAAAAAGTCAAAATTGTCAATTTTTAGCGATATATGTAAAAAATCGTCATAAAAAATTATTTTTAACGATAATTTTATTAAAATTTATTTTCTATAAGACTTGATAAGAATTAAATTCAATTATTAAAAGTTATTGATAATTTACCCAAACTTTTTTCTTTAAAAGGCAAGATATAATTTTTAAAACTAGAATTTGTATTTTAAGTAAATACAAATAACGAATTAAATATAAAAATTAATCTATATGTTTGGTTTCAGTTTTATGAATTCGGTTTTTTGTTTTTCGTATTTTTTTTGTTTTTAGTAAATATTTTTAAAATTTTGAGCATTTTTTTTTTTACTTTCTTAGATGCATCTTACTTAGATGCATCTATAAAAAGTAAAATATTTGTGAAAAAATATTTTAAAAAATTAATAAATACACAAAAAATACACTAAATTTTTATATTTTTGGTATTTTTAGTGAATTTTGTAAAGATTTTTTCCACAAAATTATATTTTTTAAGTGTATTTATATTAGATGTGTCTAAAAATTAAAATAATTTAATTATAATATTAAAAAAATCAATAAAAATAAAAAAATACCAAAAATGAGAAATTAGGGCTATGTTTGGAATGTTTTTCAAACTATAATTCCACCATTTTATTTACATTTGACGTTTGTTTATAATTTTCCAGAGTTAATTCTACATTTAATTTTGAAAACTCTGTCTTAAGCAAGAAAATTTGGGCTAACCGGTCATCTCACCGAACGTCTCACCAACCGTCCAACCAATACAATTTTTTTTTTTGGCTACAATCGACACATGCTATTTTTTATATATTCAAAAAAAATATTATCTAAATTTTTTAAAATTTTTTATGAGCTGTAATAAAATTTTGAATTGTGTGTTTGGCTATAAATTATAAATTTTTGTATCAAATATCATATATCACATTTTCATATTTAAATTATAATTTCAAAACTCACAAATCCAAAATATAATTCTTACCTTCAAATCATATTTAGAAACTTGTACCAAACGCAACGGATTCAAAAAGTATTTTCAAAAAATTAGAAGGGAAGGTGGTGAATAAAGTAACGATTCCATTCCTAGCTTTGAAGCAAACATACACGTCAAATCCCAAATTAAAATCCAAAGTTTCCCCCAATTTCTAGGGTTTTTCGTCTTCCTCTCTCAGACAAACAATGGCGACAGCAGCAATCGAGCGGAGCCAACCAGCCCCAGCATCGTCCATCGATGCTTGTCCTTCCAAAATGGCGACGTCGAAGCAAGGCGAGGGCCTCAGGCAGTACTACCTCCAACACATACACGATCTTCAGCTCCAGGTTCGCCAGAAGACTCACAATCTCAATCGCCTCGAAGCTCAGCGCAATGATCTCAATTCCAAAGGTACCTACCTATTAGCATTGCAGTTCGAAGAAATGTTGTTTTTATGTTTGTTGATTTCGCTTAATTTTGTCGAATTACTATTATAATGTTTTCTCTTTCAATTTGATTTGTGTTTTGTCTACAATTATTAAGAGAATTTGCATTTCTTTGTTCTATTGAGTTGAAATTATGTAAAATCCAAGGTTAAAAAGAGTTCTGCGATTAAGTTGAATTGATGACTACGAAAGGGCTGAGTTGAGTGAGTGGGTCATAGAGAAGTGGATGTGAATTTGTGTATGGTTGATTGTGAATGTTGATTTTACTTGTTAACACAATTGTGGTGCCAATCAAATTAGTCGGGGTCGTGTTGTTGAATCATGTAATGTACATCTTGACAAGAAATAATGCACCAAGTTGTTTTTGTAAAACATGTTTTGATCCTTTTGCTAATAATTCTGTTGGTTTATTATAGTGAGGATGCTGAAAGAAGAACTACAACTGCTGCAGGAGCCTGGCTCATATGTTGGTGAAGTAGTCAAAGTTATGGGGAAATCAAAGGTCTTAGTCAAGGTAAGCTTGCAAATGTCCGTCAATTTCTAGTTATGTCTTACAACCTTTTTTCCAGTTCTATTCATATCATCCTCATTGTCATCAAGGCATTACTTCTATTCATATCATCCTCATGTGTCATAAATTCACAATGCATTTAAGATTGACAAACTAATTGAATAATCCATTTGTATATGTATCATGCTTATTTTCACACTTCATTGTAATTTATATTTTATACTAGTAGTAATTCTCATGTGCTAATAGTAAATCACATATACTAATCACTACAAACATTGTGATATTCTATAATTTCATTCATATTTCATATGCTAATAAAAATAAAAGCCAAAAAAACCATTTAAATTGTCTTATTCAATTTATTTCAAGATGAGGGTATAGGAAGAGTAAATGAGTGTAGATTCCAACATTTCTTCAACAAATGAAGCCTAAAAAGTGAAAAAAATAGATATAACTTATACAATGAAAAAATAATGAAATATTCAAAAAATAATAAAACTTACTTTGTTTGGAAATTTTAATAAAAAGATGAAGAGACCCATGTTGTATAGTATATCTATAGATTTATGCTTCAACTCTCATAGATCTAAGCTTCACTCCACTTTTCGGAGGTTTACAGTGAAGTTCGTTGAGGAACTGATAATACAAGTCAAAACATAAAAAAAAAAAGCAGTCTGTTGTGCATCTAAACAAGTTTGATGGCTGACAACTTGTGTAAAGGGCCATTACGCAACGACCTTATGGTTGCTACACCCATTGCTTAAGGAAGTTATGATGCTATTGTGTTAGGCTTGTTATTTTAAGGAAGCTACTCTGAGAATTTATTCACACTGCGATGGGAAATATCGGTTTTGGTATCTATCAAACCGTAATGTAACGGTGTTACATAATGTTTGAGGCCAATTTTTATATGTTGGTTACTTCTAGAGATAATGGCCCCGTTTGGTAGAGCTGTGGGAAAGTGATTATAGATTATGGCTTAACAGATTATAGTTTTAAACATAGGTTATTAACCAGTTTGGTGTAATTGTGAGATTATGGATTTAATTATCAGAGTAGTATTTGGTTGAATAAGCTATAAAATAGCTTTTTGCTGTGTAATGTCCTTTTTGTCCTTTTTTTTCTTCTTCTTTTTTTTCATTTTATTTTATTTTATTTTCTTTTCCTTTTCTCCTTATTTTCTTTTCTCTTCTTTCTTTTTTATTTTTTCTTCTCTTCTTTTAATTGTTTTTTATTCTCTTCTTTCCTTATTTCTTTTTTTTCTTTCCCTTTCTTCTCTTTTTTTTTTCTTCATTTTATTTTATTTTCTTTAGTTTATAGTTTATTTTTTCAAATTAGAAGTGGTGCATGCATGATGAGATTGATAATGAGAAAATTTTGAAAAATGTTGAAATACCAATTAAAATTTTCAAATTATATTCATTTTAGTTTATAAATACATGAATATTAATTGATATTTTTTTAATTTATTAAAAATTGTTACAAATACCAATTAGTATTTTTTTAATTTATTATTACAAAATTGTTACAAAATATACCAATTTATTAATATTTTTTTAATTTAATTTATTATCAATTAATGGCTTAATTAGTATCAATTAATACTAAAATTATTAATTAGTATCAATTAATATAAAATTTATTTCATTATTGGCTTAAAATGCTTTATAATTATTATTATGATTATTAAAAAAACACTGAAAACCCTAGCCGGCAGCCCCCATTGTCAGACAGAGAGAGAGAGAGTGTGTCAGATCGTCATCATCGTCACTTGCAAAACCCTAGTCGGCAGCCCCCATCGTCAGATCGTGAGAGAGAGAGATAGAGAGAGAGAGAGAGAGAGCTAGCTAGTTCACGCCACTAGAGAGAGCTAGTTCACGCCACCGGAAATCACCTCTCAAGCTTTCTCTCTCTCTGAAGAAGTGAACAGTGTTTGGTTGTGGGTTTATATATTGGTTTTTTGGTAATAGTTGAAGTTGATGAGGGACATTTAAGTAATTTCGTCCCTCCCTTCCTAGCTTGCCGCTTAAACTAAATTGTTAAGCACCCCCATAGCCACTTCAAGAAAAAGCTAATTTTTCATTTATAAAAAGCTATAATCTGTATTATTAAGCTACATCGAACACAATGAAACAGCTTAAATTAAGCTAAAAGCTGAAATAAGTTGAAAAAAAGCTCTACCAAACAGGCACAATGAGTCGTAACATTTGTACTTGACTACTTGGTTTTCACAATATTTGACTCCAAGTGCATATTTAAAAGTGTAGTAAAAATGTCAGTTGAGGTGTGTGAAAAGGCATGGTGTTGATTTGGTGATGGTATCTATGCCTAATGGATAAATTTTTTGAGGAATAGTTAGTGGATGAATGCAGCAAGCAGCTTAGGCACTGGTCTCTTGAGTTCTATTAGTGAATGAGATTTGTGGATGTATAATAATAATGGTCCTTTTTAGACTGATTTTATTTCAATAACGGAGGACAATTAGCTGTTTCTCATGATTTCTGCCCAGAGAATAATGTATAAACCATGCTCTGCGATACACAACACAAGATTGATTTTTGGGTTGAGGAAGTTTCACAATGTTTTAGTTGATGAGAGGCTTAAGCTCAACTACTGTTTTTTTTGGCATGCGTGTTACCTTGATTGTGTAGTTAACATTTCATTTGAGATAGTACATTAGAAAACCAATTCATGAATTAGGTAAGAAAGGATTTATAAAGGGACCCTAAAATATCAGCTCATATATGAGTATGGAATGAAAATAGATTTGTTTTGTGGCATTTGATGCTCAATGTGATGGTGAAAGAATTTGTCAACAAAATTCAGTTTTACCACGATTGATAGTTCAAAATGGGAAAGTAGTTTATTAACTAAATCCTTATGCATATTTCAGTATTTGTAGCATGTAATATAATGTTTTGTTTGTACATTGATTTTATGTAGTTACAACTTTGCAAGATATTATTAGGCTATCAACACTGCTGTTTGTGATCATATCCATGATTCTAATTTTGATTAGATGAAAGCGATCATATCCACAATTCTAATTTTTGATTAAATTGTATTTTCAAAATGATGATAAAAATGTTTTTATGGTATTTTTTAAATATTGCAGCACAATGAGTTAGTTATCTTATCTAAAAACTTAAAAGCAGTTCAATGAAATTACATTTGAAAAGATTTGTAACTATTGTTTGGCAACTGCTATTTGAGCTACAATTTTTTGTGCAATTAAGTGCCCATCAACACCTGTGCATGTTAATGCTATTAAATCAGATAAATACGATTATGTGTTGGCATTTTTCCTCTGATGGGTTTATGATTGGCTACCATCATATTCCTATTCTTTGATCACTTTAGAAATTGTCTGAAATTCTCTACCTGTTTAGCTGTCCATATGTTCTGGAGGTAGGTTCATAACTGAATTGCTTGATTTTCCATCTCTTTATTTTTCTTGGGGGGTGGGGGAATATAGCAGCAGTTTCTCTGAGTTCCATAATTCCTGTTATTTAATTGTGCAATTCGTTTTTCCACGTGTTAGTTTGTGATACATGGACCTGCAACTGCAAATGAGTTGACTGATTATCTTTTTGTTGACTTTTCAGGTTCATCCAGAAGGGAAATATGTTGTTGATATCGATAAGAGCATAGATATAACAAAACTCACACCATCAACCAGAGTTGCCCTTCGTAATGACAGCTATGTGCTTCACTTGGTATTGCCCAGTAAAGTAGATCCTTTGGTAAACCTAATGAAAGTTGAAAAAGTTCCAGATTCTACATATGACATGATTGGTGGTCTTGACCAACAAATCAAAGAGATAAAGGAGGTTAGTCTTCTTTGAGGTTCTTTTTATTGGTTCCAGTACTGAATATTTTGTTATATATCCATTGGTCTGCAGCTTATTGGTTTTGGTCAGTGGTCATTAATTTTTGCTTGATGCTAAGATGAAGATTAGATGGATGTGACTAGGAAAGGCAGGATTAGAAATGAATATGTATATATATATATATATTCATTCATGAAATGGTCATAGTCACCAATTGAAGATACATTAAGAGAGAATATGTTATGATGGTTTGGTCATGTACAATGAAAACTTGTGGATACAACAATAAGGAAGAGTGATATCATCACCATAAATAGAAATGTAAGACCTAGATTGACTTGGGATGTGGTAGTAAAAGAAGACATAAATTTATTTAATTTACTATATAACCCTTGACAGAGCGGAATTGTAAAAAATGATTCATGTAGCTATTTGAGGCTAGGGGTTGGACATGTTGGAACTAATTTATCCTTTTATTGTCTTATTTTATTTATTTATTTTTTTCAGGTCATTGAGTTGCCAATCAAGCATCCGGAACTATTTGAGAGTCTTGGAATAGCCCAACCAAAGGTGAATTTTCTTTTTATCATTATTATAAGATTAATTTTGGCAAATATTTGCCGAGATTAGCAAAGTTTTGAAATAAATAATTTAATGCCAACTTTTTTGAATTTAAATATTTTCAGAATTCATTTATATTTGGCCCGACTTTTCAGGATGTGTCTTGTAGCCCCTTATACCTGACAATTATATTTTATGTAAATTTTTTTTTTTTGGGTAGAAAAAATGGATGTTAAAATGTCAAATTTTAGGGAATGAAAAGCTTAAGGCTCCGTTTGGTAAGCATCTCAAAGTATAGTTCTACCCATTGATTTGAGTGTGTTATTTGTTTGGAGTTTTCAAATCATAATTCTACACCCATTTCTCAAAATTCAATTCAAAACATAATCATTACTTTTTAAAACTCATAACCAAACACATAATTCAAAATTCTTTTCAAAACTCAATTCAAATCAATATTTTAATTTTTTTAAGATTTTAAATATTTTAATATTTAAACATGTTACGATTTTTTTAGTTTTTTAATTTTTTGAATATTTTTAAATATTTTAATTTCAAAATATTACGATTTTAATTTTTTAAATTTTAAAATATTTTATAAAAATAAATTCAAACTCTATTTTATAAAAATATTTTAATTTTTTTTGTTATGTATTTAGTTACGATTTGAGTGTAGAGTTATGAAAGTAATATAGAGTTTCGAGTTATGTGTTTTGTTATGAGTTTTAAAAATAATTTCTTAATTGAGTTTTGTTTTATGTGTTTGGTTACGATTTAAGTGTAGAGTTGTTTTTAAATTTAAAATATTAACATTTTAAATTATTTAAATTTTTACGATTTAATTTTTTGAATATTTATTTTAATTTTTTACTTATTAAATTTTTTAGATTATTTAAATTATTTAAATATTTATGATTTAAATTTTTTGAATATTTATTTTGAAAAAAATTATTTCTATTGTAGTTTTTTCAATTAAAAATTGATTAATGTTATTTTTTGTTAATAATAATTTTTTTTAATTGAATTTTAAAAAGCGTTTGGTTATGAGTGTTGATCAGAATTTTTAATGGTGTGAAAGTAGTGTGTTTTGTTATGAGTTATATAATTTGAATTAAGTTTTGAAAACTCTGTTCAAAACTCATAACTAAACAAATTTTCTTACTTTACATGTCAAATCAAACTTTCAAAATTCAATTCCACACTCAATTCAAAACTCAATTCAACACTCTATTCAAAAACCATAACCAAACAAATTTTCTACACTCAAATTATAATTCCACAACTCACAAACTCAAAATACAACTCATACTCTCAAATTATAGTTACAAAATTCTACCAAACGCAACCTAACTTTTTTATTTTTGTTTTTAAAATCCATCATTCATTACATTTTCACTATCCTTGTAATGATTCTCAGTTTATTCAACTAGTCTTGAATCATGACTGGGTAGTTTAATGCAGGAAATAACAGTTAATTTTCTTTTAATGAATAGGGAGTTTTGCTGTATGGGCCACCTGGTACTGGCAAAACACTGTTAGCGAGAGCAGTGGCTCATCATACTGATTGTACCTTTATAAGGGTTTCTGGCTCTGAGTTGGTTCAGAAGTATATTGGTGAGGGCTCTCGAATGGTTAGAGAACTTTTTGTTATGGCCAGGTTTGTCTGACTTCATTGATAACATTGTTATTGCCAAAAAATTATATTATCTTGTATATCAGGTTTAATAAATCTTTTTAGTCTACACAAAGTGGTATATAGTTCCTCATGTTTTATGTGTGATTTCTTTTTGTTTATGTTGCACAGGGAGCATGCTCCATCAATCATCTTTATGGATGAAATTGACAGCATTGGATCTGCTCGAATGGAATCTGGATCTGGTAATGGTGATAGTGAAGTGCAGCGGACGATGCTGGAGCTTCTCAATCAACTGGATGGATTTGAAGCATCTAACAAAATCAAAGTACTGATTTCTTGTTTCATTGTCTGTGTTGGTGAAATTGTTGGTGTTCTGATTTTATTAACATTAGAAACTTGTCTCTGTATACAAAATTACAATAATTTGATAACAAGATAACTCTTTTTCACAGGTTTTGATGGCTACAAATCGCATTGACATTCTGGATCAAGCACTTCTGAGGCCTGGAAGGATTGACAGGAAGATAGAGTTCCCAAATCCCAATGAAGAGGTATATTTTATTCATCATACTTTGTATCTATGTCGTTATGCAATAAAATTTAATTTTTGATCCTGGTTCTATTTTCCCTTTGCATATTAAGAGGAATATTATGCTGGGAAGTAGTCTCTAATGATGAAATGTTTTGGGAAAGAAGTTTTTAGCTGTTAACAAATGCTATTTAGTTGAGAAAAGCTTCTAGTGAATCAAGATTACAGGATATACGAATTTGGCCTTTAAACTTGGGGCATCCATCAGCGTTTCTTATTTTGTCTGATTTCCTGTGTATTCCAGAAGTCAACCCATTAATGTTTTTCTTTTTTTTTGATAAGTAAACAAACTTTATTAAAAAAACATCAAGGCGATGCAAATAATACAAGAAAATACCAAGCCACACCAAACCGCAAAAGCTAACTAATCAAATCCTCCACAAATTGTACAAAAATAAAAACTTCAGGATCAACCACACCAGCAACCCAACTATGCAGCACCATAAGAAGCCTATTTTTCAGCCAAAGAATAGAATGACTTAAATTCCAAAAAATACGATGATTACGCTCCAACCACACCAACCATAACAAACAATGGGCAGCAAGTAACCAAACCTATTGACGCCTCTTACCCACCCTCGCCCTACCCCAGCTAAACAAAACTGCCCGCAAAGACCCCGGCTGCACCCAAACCACACCAAAAAGAGCAATAATCAAACTCCAAAGCCGATACACAACAGGGCAATGAACCAACAAATGATCCACCGTTTGCGCATCTCTACAACACCAATTAACAATCACATGGCGCCATCGAATCAAGTTATCAATAGTAAGGATACGTCCCAAAACAGTCGTCCAAACAAAAAACGTCACCTTGGAAGGCGAACCCGTCACCCAAATAGTCTTCCAAGGAAGCACAATTGTATCGCCCCCCACAAGCACCCCATAAAATGATGACATAGTAAATATATCCTTAGACTTCTGAGCCTCCCAAATCAAAGAATCCATCCCCTTCCCCCCATACTGCAGCCCATACGGGAAGTCCAGTAAATTCACTAATTGGTTCAATTCCCAATCCTGCACCTCACGATGAAGATGAACATTCCACACAATTGAAGTCCCTTGCCTCACCCCAACTGAGCCAACCAACTCCTTCCTAGCCGCCGCAATAGCATAAAGCAGGGGAAACATGCCTGCCAAAGACAACTCACCACACCACCAGTCTTGCTAGAACCGAACCCGATCCCCCACCCCCACTTTGAACCGAACCTTACCCCAAAAATCCCTTCTCCCCAACCAAATCCCCTTTCATAAATCACGCCCATGAGAGTGTACCACCTTTTTCGAACACCAACCCTCCTTTCCTCCCCGTATTTAGCCACCACCACCCTCCTCCATAACTGTTCTCTCTCCTCTTTAAACTGCCGCAACCACTTTCCTAAAAGAGCCCTTAGGAATGCACTCCCTCTCCCAATCCACCAAATGGTAATGGAAAACCTCCCCACACCCAATCCACAAAAAATCTCGTTGAAGCTTCTCTAATCGCCTTGCCACCGCCATAGGCATGATATGTAAAGACATAAAATACGTCGGGATACTAGAAAGAACACTCTTGATCAGAGTAAGCCTTCCCTCTTTGGACAAATATTGCGACTTCCATCTCGCCAACCAACGATGCAATCTATCCACCACCACATCCCATACTCTTGTTTCCTTAAAAGTAGCCCCCAAAAGAAGTCCCAAATAAGACACTGGTAACATAACCACCTTACAACCCAAAACAACCGCCAACACTGGAAGACGTGCCACCTCTCCCACTGGGATCAGTTCCGATTTAGCCAAATTTACCTGAAGGCCAGACACCGCATCAAAGCATAACAACACACACCCAGTGTTTTTTAAGGCGAAAAGCGAGCCGAGGCGACAAGGTCACCTAACGCCTAAGCGCGAGGCGACGAGGCGAGGCGAGGGCTTCATCGAAGCGAGGCGACCAGAAAGGATATTTTTTTAAAATAAATGATATAGACAAAAATATAAATATTTTCGAGAACCATCATGCAGTTATCATTCCAAAGAACATATTTTAATAACATTAAAGAACATAAAGAAATTAAAATAGTTGAAATTAATTGAATTAAAATAATTAATTGAATAACTAGAAAATTAAAATAACCAAGAAATTAATTGAATTAAAATAAACAAATTAATTGAATTAAAATAAACAAATTAATTGAATTAAACAAATTAATTGAATTAAAATAATTAATTAAATAATCAGGAAATTAAAATAATCAGGAAATTAATTGAATTAAATTAATTGAATTAAAATAAACAAATTAATTGAATTAAAATAATTAATTGAATAACAGAAAATTAAAATAACCAGAAAATTTTAAGAAATAATTGAAATTTTAACACAGAAGAAAAAAGTAATTGAATTAATTGAAAAAAAAAAATAATTTTAAAATAATTGAATTAATTTTAAAAATTAATTTTTGCGAATTAAAAATTAATTTTAAAAAATAATTGAATTAATTTTAAGAACAGGTTCGACAGTGTTCTTCTTCTTCAAGTCGAAGTCGAACAAAGGAGAACAGTGAAGTCGAAGGGAAGAACAGGGTCTGACAGTGAACAAAGGAGAAAGGAAGAAGAAGAAGAAAGGAAGAAGAAGAAAGGAAGAAGAAGGAACTCACCTCGGAACGATTCGACGAAGACCCAGACGATTCGACGAAGGAAGAAGAAGACCCAGCAGACCCAGATGATTCGAACGTAGTCGATCTAGGGTTTGGACTTCGTATTTAGTAATTAACTTTGTCGATGAAGGCCCAGATGATGATTCGAACTTAAATCAGTTCAAAATCTGATGAAGCGTTGCTTCATTTCGCCTCACGCCTCCTCGCCTAAGCCTCGCTTCAGGCGCTTCTCCATCGCCTCACCATTTCGCCTCGCCTCAGTACACCTGAAGCGCTGAAGCCTCGCCTCGCCTCGCTTAGCGCTTAGGCGAGCGCTTAGGCTCGCCTCTGATAACACTGCACACACCACAAATGACCAATCTGAATAGCATCCGCATCACAAAAAATAAGCTCATCATCAGCATAGAAAAGATGAGAAACCGCCAAAGAAGCAGGTTCGTCCCCCACTGCAAAACTTGACAACAAACCCCCTTGAATTGCCTGGGACAACAAACGACTTAGCGCTTCCATAACAAGAATGAACAATAAAGGGGACATAGGATCATCCTGTCGTAAACCTCTTCATGTGGGAAAAAAATCGGCCGGTGTCCCATTAACCAACACTGACATGCGAACAATCGAAATGCAAAAATGAATTTACCTCCTCCACCGCTTCCCAAAATCCATCCTCTCCAACACATATAACAAAAACGACCAATTGACGTTGTCATATGCCTTCTCAATATCCAACTTACAAATTATCCCCTCCTTACCTTGACGCAACCGCGAATCCACACACTTATTAGCCACAAGAACAGCATCCAAAATTTGACGACCGCCTACAAAAGCATTTTGCGACTTTGACACCACCCCCTCCAACACACCCCGAAGTCTATTGGCCAGAACTTTGGCCAATAATGTATTGACACTTCCCAAAAGACTAATATGTTGAAAGTTGCTGATATCCTCCGCCCCTCCCTTCTTAGGAATCAAAGCTATGAAAGTGGAATTCAGACTCCTCTCAAACTGTCCTGTCTGATGAAATTGCTTGAATACTGCCAGCACCTCCTCTTTCACCACCCCCCAACAGTGCTGAAAAAAACTAATAGAAAAACCATTCGGACCCGGCGCCTTATCCCCCGCCATACTCCTCAGTGCACCCAAAACCTCCTCAGAAAACGGTTGTTCTAGTGACAAAACCTGTGTCGGAGACAGAATCAAAAACAACACCGTCCAACCCTGGCCTCCACACATCTCCCTCATCATGAAAAAGATGCTGATAGAACCCCACAATACCTTCCCTGATCTCTACTTCGTTCAATAACATCAATGATAGAGGCAATCTCATCTGAATCATCTGAGAGAAGTGCTCCTCCCAGTCTCCAGAAACAAGGAATCTATCAATTCGAGAACTCGCACGGCCACTAGACCAGGTATAGCCTCCCCGTTGTAGGGGCAAATCAACCAGCTCCAACTCATCAATGAAAGAGGCAAATTCCCTCATAGCCCTCACCATTTGCAAATTCCCTCGGAGACAGAATCAAAAACAACACCGTCCAACCCTGGCCTCCACACATCTCCCTCATTATGAAAAAGATGCTGATAGAACCCCACAATACCTTCCCTGATCTCCGCTTCGTTCGATAACATCAATGATAGAGGCAACCTCATCAGAATCATCTGAGAGAAGTGCTCCTCCCAGTCTCCAGAAACAAGGAATCTATCAATTTGAGAACTTGCACGGCCACTAGACCAGGTATAGCCTCCCTCTTGTAGGGGGAAATCAACCAGCTCCAACTCATCAATGAAAGAGGCAAATTCCCTCATAGCCCTCACCATTTGAACCCCCCCCCCCCCGGGCGACTTTTCCTCTGGGCTTTTCACAACACTAAAATCCCCCCCAACACACCAAGGTAACCCCCATCGAAAAGCAACATCCTGTAACTCCTCCCAAAAAGCCCACCTCTCCCTACCTTGAATTGGACCATAGACCCCTGTGAACACCTATCGAAAATCATCTTCAATGCACCGAAACAAACAAGACACAGAGAAACCCCCTATTTTTACCCCTTCCTTCACCAGCACCCTACTATCCCAACAAATGAGAACACCACCAGCCACCCCTAAAGCTAGCTAGAAAATCCACTCCACATGCCTCCCACCCCACAGTTCCCAAGCAACCTCTGCCTCAACAGCCTCCATTTTAGTCTCCAGAAAACACACCACAACCGCCTTAGCATTCCTTAATAAGGACTTAACCACCGTCCTTTTGCCTCTATCATTTAAACCCCGCACATTCCAAGACAATTTTCAGACGCATGACAACAGAAGTGGACCACCACGCTCTTTCCTTAGCCATTGCTTACCCTCTTCATGTTATGGTCGTAATTGACTGAACATTCTAGTCTCCGAAGCTCCTGAATCCCTTTATCTTTTTGGCTTGCAACCTGCCGTACTTGACCATCTGTACCATCCCCTTTCTAAGATGTTTCGATTGCTGAGAATAACTTCAAAGCCTCCACCTCATGCCCCCACAAAAGAAACTCCAAAAAATTTACTAACCTCAGCAATACGAGCCAACACCCAATCAGAAACCTCCTCTGCATACGGTGGATGATCTGTGTGAAACTCAGTTTCTATCTCAGTTTCAAACTCTAGTTCAGTTGTGGCAGACCATAAACCCCATCATCTGTCGCCAAGGCTGCACCACTATAGCCAAATCATCCCCTGATTGCTCCCACCTCTCCTCATCCGCCGCCATAAACTTCCCATCACCCATGAACTGATCCATCTCTGCCCTAGCTAGCTCGTCAACTAGATATTCGTCGGACTGAAATTGTGTTTCCCTGACCCTCGACGCTGGTTGCCTAGAACTGAGCCTCCTTGTTGGCAGACGAGGCTTCTCCAACGATGGACGTGACACTAGTCCACCAGCACTGATGGTTGGCCGTTGCAATCCCATATCATCACGCCAAGATCCAAAGACTCGATCTATAGACGGGTAAGAACAAGACCTTGTATTCGGCTGTGGGCCGAGTAAGATTTTTTCATTAATGGTTGGGTTTGAATTACTTGGGCCTATACTATGCTTCCTACAATTGAAACCTTCCTCCACAAGCTTGATTTGGCCCAATCCCCCACTATTGTCCATCATTGTTTGATTTGGGCCCAAATGTGTATTACCTAAAGCCCAAACCCCCTGCCTAAGCGGCTTCAGCCTGACTCGATGCCCAAACCCTAGTTTATCTCCCCCAAATCTGCGATCAAATCCACCAAATCATCCATTTCCAAAATTTCGCCCCTCTTCTCGCCTCGCAGCCAACTTTCCTTCCCTCGTCGAAGTCCATCTCGAGTGTCCACCGTTGGAGACACCACGTCAATCGTTGATCCAACTTCCGGCCATAAAGGTATCACATACTGCCAAGCTTCCCATCGAAGCGCTATCTTGGTTAGAATGGTGGCATGACACCGCACTCGCAATCAGACCACACCGAGATCCGCCGAGAGCTCATCGACCTCCACAAAACCACCACGTCGTTCACCGATGGCCCTATACGTAGCCAACCCTCGAAGATGAATAGGTAGACCCACCACCTTCACCCACACTGTCAGCTCTAGTGTCGGCGACTTGCCTTTGTCACACAGGACTGTCGGTGACCACCATCGCAGATTAAGGTCATGGCCGTCGACAACCCACCGACGTTGCACAATATTCTTAGCTGCCCGTCATGAAGGGAACACGAAGAGAAAGTGTTGACCCCCAGCTGGCCGGACCTCCACCTTTCCCGAAAATCTCCACCATTGACCGACCCACTCCGTTATAATCGAAAATCCCACCCCTAGATCCCAAATCACACCCACTTTACCGACCAAAGCCCTATTCAGCAAGCCAAACCACCCCTCCTTGGCCACAACTTGAATCGGCTTACCCATATTGGCCATATTTGACAAAGCAGTCTTCTTTGCCACCGATACCCTTGTCACTTGGCCAGCCTTCGCAACCCAACTCTCTTCGCTGGCAAAGCCCTCAATAACCAACGCCACACCCTCCTAGCCATCCCCGAACTCTGACACTCCGTGAGAAAGACTTGATGCCTTTTACCTTCGATCGTACCCACAATTTGAAAACGACTGCCCACCACCCTTCTCGCCACGAATCCAAATCACCACACTCCGCCGCTTGCCGTCTAAACAACCCAAAAAAGATCGTGACCCTAGCTTGGCCGACGCCAACCACAGTTTATTAACGACCAAACTCACTTTAAAACTGACAAAAATCACTTCTCGCCGTAGACCTGAGCCATGCTTCACAATACCCAACCTCCGATGCCCCCTTTAATCCGCCGTTTCCTCTTGGAACTCAAAGGACCAACCACCAAGGAAGAGGATCTGACGACGTGGGCCGGTCTCATTCCTCACAGGAAACATCCTAGGTAAGTCTAACACATAATATTTTTTTGATAACGCAGGTATCCCCAACCCTCTGATTTTTCGGGAAGCCAGGACTAATCCTACGGGGTAAGTAGACTGGGGAATCCGTGTACCCCTTTCAAACTGCTGCGAGAGATGCACCCCGTAAGATTCGAACCTGAGACGTGCGCTAACCACACATCCCAGACTCAAATCCCGTGGGAAAACCCACTGGGCTACACCCCCGCCCCCCGTCTAATACATAATATTTGTCGTATTCCCAAATGAAATCAAGAGATAGAATACTTTCATTTCCATCAATGGTACTGAATGTCTAAGCTTATCAATGATGGTTTCGACAAAAAATTGAAATAAAAAAATCAAATAAAATCAACCCATTAATGTTATTGAACTCCTTCCACATTTTTACCAAATCTACTCTTGGTATTTGTCTCTACTTATCATTTTCCAAGTCGAACTGTCGTGCCTTGTTGTTCTTGGGAGTTGGGTTCTTATATTCAGTTGAATCTAAGACCTACATATTTGTCTCTTTCTCATGTACAAGCAATTTGTAACTGGAGAAGCTGTTATATCTATAACCACATTTTCATCTTCGTTTCTTTTACTTTATGATTATGGGTTTTTTTGATTTTTTTTTTTTTAAACTTGTGCCCCATGTCAAGAAGTTTAAAATGCTTGTACATCCTGCATAAAAGTGTGTGCAATAAAAATTGTACAAACATTTGAAGCTTCTTAATGTGTGCCCTTAGGGCACACATTAACAAGACCCTATAATTATTTTCTTATGTTTTTATGTTATTTAAGAATCTGCTCTATGATTGAAAGTTGGCATATGGTTGCTTAATAAGATTCTCAGTTCAGTCTTATTGTGATATGGACAGTTTCGTGACTTTTAGACTGATTCTGATTTGTTTTGTTACTGAATTGCACTTCTACATGGAATCTCGCTCAGCTATTTATCTCAGATGGCAAGGAGGATATTAGTCCTATAGTTTGCATCACTTGGACAATTTTTGCATGACCATGAGTGAAGTGGTTTGAGCCTCCTTATAGAAGTCTCTCCATTCCAAATACGTGTTACACTTTTATGTTATTGCACTTGTACCCATCTCTCTGTATCTTTTTTCTTTTTCTTTTTCTTTTTGAGTTTGTTGCTTGTCACCGCTATGATAATATGCCCTTTTTGTTTTAATATATTCTTTGTTATCTGTAGTTCTGTTTGGATGCCTTAAAAATTGCATTCTAGTACTCCAGAAAAATAAAATTAATTCATGAGATTGATTTCATATCCTTTTTTCATTATTCTTTTTTGAGTTAGTCGTTTATCAGCTCCAGTTGATATGCTTGTTTGTTTTCGTATTCTTTATTACTTGCAGTCCCGTTTCGATATCTTGAAAATTCACTCAAGAAAAATGAACTTAATGCGTGGGATTGATTTGAAGAAGATAGCAGAGAAGATGAATGGTGCATCTGGTGCAGAACTAAAGGTCTGTTCCCTTTTGAATCCATTTTTTTATCATAGCTTTAGATTCGCCCCTCCCCCAATTGATTTCCATGTTTAGGAATTCTTTGCTTTTTAATTGTTTTTTTACTTCTCTTTATTTTTGTTTTGTCAATTATTACTATGCCTATATTTTATTAAACTTTCAAATCCTTATCTGTAGGCGGTTTGCACTGAAGCTGGTATGTTTGCACTGAGGGAGAGGAGGGTTCATGTAACACAGGAAGATTTTGAAATGGCTGTGGCTAAGGTGATGAAGAAGGACACCGAGAAAAACATGTCCTTGCGGAAGCTGTGGAAGTGATTCTTTCGATTGGTACTTCTGTTTCCTCTTCTTCTTTTAAGACATCAAATCACATACCAGTTCTTTTCTATGAAAAAGGAATTGCTTTTTCATTTCGTAGCTTTATTTTTTTTGTTGTTCTTTTAAGACATGAAACCATATACCGGTTCTTTTCTTTTCCATTCGGTTCATATGCTTGATTCTTAACTCCTTTGATAATCCTAGATCTGTCTCTTTAACTCAAAAACTAAATTCTTGAACTTTTCAGAAATCATAATAGGAGAGAGAATGAATTTCTATGTAGAGTAGAGATCAAGACTCATTACATAAAACATGTCTCTGCTAATATAACCTAATACTTCAAAATACATCATTGCTCAATGGTAGGTCACCCTTATGTCATGTTTGTGCACTAAAAGGTAACCTAACAGCCCAACTAAACTAATAGAGACTTCTTTTACTTTGTCTTCATCTAGAAAAAGTATGACTAACCCAAACTACCAGAAACTTCAGTTTTCTTCTTCTAGAAAGCATGACTATCACATTAACATGCAAATATGGATATAGAAGCTTAGCTGGACAATAAAAACATGTGTAATAAATACCGGTTGAAGGGTAAACTAGCAATAGGTCTTAATAGTTGGACTTAATTCTGATCAAGTTCTATTGAAAATAAGTCATAATAAAATCGTCGCTAAAAATGAAAACGGTGCCAAACGGGTAATTGTGATCTGTAGTTGGATAAGTCAAGGAGTTGGTTCATAAATAGTTAACAACTGGTTCGGTTGAGGTTAGAGCATCGTCAACTATTTACGCGAACATTGTCTGACTTTGTCCTTGTTTGACAATCTAGAAATCTCTATATCAAGTTTTACAAACTTGCCAGAGGTCGCTTTCAGTTAGATGATTGATTGCATATGGATATAGAACAGTCAACTTCTATTTATTTTTTAAATAAGAATATTTGGTCTTAAGTTCTAGAATTTCAAATACATTTAAAAGATATTGAACCAATATGAACACAATGATACCTAAAGATCTCATTTTGGTCAATTGTAACTTGGTCTTGTTTTAGTAACTAGATTTCGTTGATCGGTGACTTTGTTTCAAATACATGTAGATTTATCTCATCAGTTTAGTCACCAAGTTATTTGAAATTAGCCCATTAAATAACTTGCTAAAACATCATCTTTCATTTTATTACACAGTTTTGTCTTGACAAATTTCATTATTAAAATTGATCATATTTATGCATAGTTGAAGAAAGTAAAATTAACATAAGAAAGATAACTTTGTTTCATCAAGCGTTATCAAATTTCATGAACTCGTTTTTAAGAATGTCATGTTAGACGCAAACAATATTTTCGTTTCCAAAGGAGAGCAAACAAGAATGGGTGCAAAATAAGAGAAATAAATTAGAATGTGATGTATTAAAAAGGAAGAATGCTAACAAACAATGACAAAAAGAAGAACATAAACAATTTGAATATAAAAAAAAAAAAATACAAAAGAATTAATATTTGATAAAACTCAAACAGAAAATTATTCAAATTTTTTTGTTATATAATTAATTTAAAAGTATGAGTCTCTACAAGTTTAGAGTGCAAAATCCTATTTTTTGCCAGCATGAAATATCATTTTAATTTAAAATTATCTTATACTAATATAATATTGGAGACTTTTAAAAATTTTGAGGTGCAGCCACCCCCCAGATCCATAATTGTTGGTAAACCTAGTAAAATTCAACCATCTACACTAATTAGTTTCACGGTTTCTATTTTTTATTTATTTATTTATTTATTTTAATTTTTATGAATTTTGCTAATGATAGTTTTAAGGGTTGTTCATAAGCCTTATAAAATGTTAAAATAGTTATAATTTTAATATATTTTCAAATATTTATATATTTTTTTTACACCTTTTAATACACTTTAACACTCTGTTTGGACGAAGGGGTTTGGTGAGAAAAAAAAAAAAAAAGAAATAATAAGAATTGAAAACCTTTCACTTGTTTGGATGGTTAAGTAATATTGAGAAATAAACTTTTACCAAACTTACGTTTTATTTCTTATCAAAAGTGATGAGATTTAGTGAGAAAAGAATTGAGTTTAATGAAACTTGTTTAAAAATATCAAAACTATCCATATGAAAAAACATAACTTATTAATATTGAATGTTATTTTAGTAAAATGAAATAAAACACTTTCTTTTCTTTTCTCTTACTTAATTCTATCTAAATAAGATAGGTGAGAAATCACATTTTCTTATCTTTTATTCATCTAAACATAACGGTGAGAAATCATAATTATTTATTTTATTTTCTTTTCTCACTTAAGCGAGAAATCGCAATCATTTTTTTCTCACCACCCCTCACGATCCAAACGGAATGTAATATACTTTTGTATATATTTTTTAAACACTAAGGTTATGTTTGTTTGGCGGATTAGGTTAGATGAGATTGTTAATGAAGAGATTATTAATGTGGAGATTGTTAGTGAGGGTATGATAATAGTGTGAGAGATGATTAGTGATGAGATTGTTAAATTATTTTTATATAAAATAAATAAAAAAATTATTTCTATATTAAAAAAAAAACTAAAACAAATATTAAAATAAATAGGTACACTTGGTAAAAAAAAAATTTATATAAAATAAATTCAATCCACTTATTATTTTTTTAATCAACCAAAATTCAATTAAGTTAAGATTATTAAGCCCATCATACTATTATTTTTCTCAAATCATCACCAAACAAGTTATAGATAAAACTCACAATCATAACACTCCAATCTCTTGTCCCACGCGCCGGTAAACAACATGAGTTAGCGGTAATCTAAAGAGCTATTTTTAATAATTTTCTTTTTTAATTTAGGTCAGGTTTCATCCCAAAATAACCGCCCCAAAATAACCCGCCGCACCCCCCCCCCCCCCCCACAAATGGTTGCATGCAAACGTCAAACTATGATTATTCTATGTAATAGGTACCCCATGCTTGCATGCAAACGTCAAACTATAACTAATCTATGTAATAGGTGTAGGTATGACTTTTAGGCTAGCTAGATCCCAAGAGTCCGGATCCTCTCCAGCCAGCCTCTCCAGCCATTCCTCCTGCCAATGGCCAAGATTTGGCCACGTCACTTTGGCTCAAAAGAACGGCTCAGATCAAGTTGTTAAAAAAAAAAATTCAACACAGCAATGGAGTTTCCCTCTGTCAAACTCTCATCTATCTCTCTCTCTCCTAAACTCTCCTCTCTCAACATAGCAACAGAGCATCTGGCTTGCAGAGCTACTCCGGCATCCCATTCGGCCGACAAAGCCATCTCTAGCGCCCTCTCAAGCCTATCTCTCCTTCCTTTTCTCCTTTATTTCACCTCCTTTCTTTCTCTCTCTTCAAACCCACAAACCTTTTCTCTCTAATCTGGCAATCGATTAGAGAGATTGAAAGTGCCAAAAATTCAAACCGGAATATTCAAGTAAGAAAAATGAAGAGAAATGCTTTGATTTGATTTTTCTTGAAGTCGTGCATGTCGATGATCTCCCAGACATTACAAGAGCATTGAAACCCAAATCATGAAATCCAGATCGTTGAACCATGAACATGGAAACCTATATCATTGACCCATCTCTGAATTGGTGAGCATTGAATTGAGCTCTGAACTGATTGGGTTGAGCTTCAAATTGATATCTAATTGACCTTCAATTCAAATTTGAATCTAGATTTGTTCCACTGCTGCAAATCGTTGTTACCGCCCATCGCCAGTCAAAAGAGAAGCAAGAATGGTAGGGAGAAGCAAGAAACTTCTGCTTGGTGATGGTAGTTCGGCATCGGAATCGGCAATGGCATTGGCATCGGCATCGACATCGTGCTCCTGTAAAGAGAGAGGAGAGTTTAGAGAGAGAGAGATAGATGAGAGTTGGACACAGCCATTCCTCCATTGCTGTGTTGAATTTTTTTTAACGAACTTGATCTGAGCCGTTCTTTTGAGCCAAAGTGACGTGGCCCAATCTTGGCCATTGGCAGGAGGAATGGCTGAGAGGCTGGCTGGAGAGGATCCGGACTCAGATCCCAAGCCTCCATGATCCATGCAAATTTTGCATGTGCAGAGGTCCTTCCTACAAATGACCTAAGACCACCTCTAACCGTTTATCAAATTTGATATCAAATTTAAAATTTAGTAAAAAAGATATTTTTTAAAATTCCAATGATTTATCAAATTGGTATCAAATTAAGAATTGAACAAAAAATCATCAAACTGAGAACAGGGTACAGATTTCAGCACAGCACATTACTGTTTGTGATCGTTGGAGGAGAGAAACCGGTCAACCAGCCGGTTGACCGCCAGTCGACCAACCGGTCGACCACTAAAAGGTTCAAACAGTTTCAAATGGGTAGGTTCAAACAATTCAAAAAAAAAAAAAAATATTATATATATATTTTTTTGCCTTATCGTTTGACCAACCGGTCGACCACTAAAAGATTCAAATAGTTCAACATTTTTGCCTTACCGGTCGACCGGCCGGTCGACCAAACGGTTGTCCCTGGAGCAGATTTGATAAAAATCAACCATTGGAACATTCTGTATCAGATTGAGAAAATGGTCATTTTTTTACTCAGATTTGGTGAAAAATTAGGTGAACCGTTGGAGATGCTCTAAGGTTGTAGAATTGTATAAATATTGGACAAATTATATTTATAGTTTCTATATTTTATACCTTATATTATTTTGATTTGATTTTTATTATTTTAATTAATTTAATTTTACTCTTAATTTTAGATTTTATATTATTTTGATCAAATTGATAACGCTGATTATGATTTTTGAAAGAAAATAATCACTAAGTTGATTGAGGTTAACTCACTAAATGAATAAGTTTAAAAATTCTAAATTCATGATCAAAATTGAACCAATTAAAATTATAAGAACTAAAATAACACAAGGGCCAATGTATAGGAACTTGGTATAATTTGCTTAATATAGATATGATATATGATAGTTTCTGTCAAAACCTAATTAATTAAGAGAAGAAACCCATTTATCATATCTGGAAGTAGAGATTTAGGAAATAGTAATGTAAAGGGTAAATTACACTCACCTCCCTTGCAAATTTGAATAAAATGTAATTAGTCTTACACTTTTGATATAATTACACTGAATTTATAAATAAAGATAAATATACATTTTAGTTAAAAATAGATTACTCTCATTTTTTCATTTATACAACTACTGAATTACTGATGAAAAAAAAAACCTAACGGTTATTTGAATTAAAACTTCAAGGAATGCCATTGTAATTATATCAAAAATGTAAGATTAGTAGTATTTTTTTCAAATTTCAAGGGAGGTGAGTGTGATTTACCCTAATATAAAATAACTAGGGAGTAACATGGATATATTCATATTAACCAGGCCTTTGGTCTTGTGATTGTGTAGTATCCTTTTGTAGCGTATAATTATAGATTCAACTACTATGGATTGGAATTTAATACCTTTTGGTGGTGTTTGTTTTGAGAGAATGAGGCATGGGATTGGACTAATAGTCCTTTCGGACTAATTGTCTATTGTTTGGTTCAAAATTATTGTTCCGGACTATTAGTCCCAAATATGTTGGACTATTGTGTCCCATGGAGAGGGTGTGACACAAATGGGGGGATAAAGGGGATATGGGATTAAGTGGTGAAATGATCATTTTGACTATTTACTATTTAATTATATATTATATTTAGTAAAATTTATATAAATTTAAATGTCTCAATTTATCTCAATTTAAAAAAAAAAAATAATTTTATTTAATTTTTATTGATGTTTTATTTATTTAATTTTTTTAAAATAATTTTTATAGATATTTTATTGATGTTTTATTATAAAATTTTGTTTATATTTTATTTAATTTCATTATTTAAATTTTAATAGATGTTTTTTTTTTTAATTTCATTATTTAATTATTATTATTTTTAAAAATAATTTATTTAAATTTTAATTAAAAAATAACATATTTTTATTGATATTTAATTTATTTAATTTTCTAAAAATAAATTTATGTAGTTGTACAAAAAATAAAATAAAATAAATTTTGATTTAATCTTGCTAAAAATAATTAAAATATTAAAGATATGTTTAATATTGCTATTACTTAGTAAATAATTGAAAATGATAAAATAGTTATTTGAGCATTTATCTTTCTCTATAATATTCCAAACAAACATAGGATTTAATAGAATAGTCCAATCCAAACATCTAATCTCATGACTAAACAAACATAGGATACAAATTCAGTCTAACCAAATAATTTAGGGACAATGTATCCTAGGATTAACAATCTGGTGGATTTCAATCTTCCTTTATCCAGTCTGTCCAAATAAACACACTTTTTATTTCTTTCTTCTCACGGTAAGAATTGTATTATCGAGTTAGCTGATCATGTATATATTATACAAAATTTTATTTATGGAGTACATCTCTTCACATAATTGGTTATGACAATTTATTAGGGGAAATTTTACCATACTCAATTATGTGTTATTAATCTTTTTTACACACTTTAGAGTTCAGAGTGAGCCAACCTATGTGCATTCTTAACTAGGAAATTAGGAATCAATTTTTATATAGAAGACAAATATTGATAATTTATCTTTCATATTATGGATTTTTTTGTTAAGTTGGTTGTTGAATTTTTTCTTGTGCTACTGATTGCTTTTCTATTTTGTGACTCTTTCTTGTATTGGTTATTAAATATTATTGTGATTGAACTATGATTATTTAGTTAGATATGATTATCTTATATTTATAATTTTTTATTGATTGATGTAAAAAAATATTATTTTTAGTCTAGTTGTTTGGGAACTTGGGTTTGGGATTTTTTTTTGATTTTTTTAACTGAAAGACAAACTTTTTGCAAAATAAAAAAAAACACATCCAAATAAAATATCACATCCAACCTCATAATCATTTCACTTTTTCTCTCACAAACATCACATCCAACCACAAAAAAACTCATCTATCTTTCCAAACACAAAATTCTTTTCGGCTCCGCTACATAGCTCGAATCTTCATTGGCTCGAGAAGCCCGAATTTTCTTTCTTTCACTTAACTTTCTGCTGCTTGCTTGAATTACACCCACACTTTGCATTCTCTCTCTATCTCTCTCTCTCTCATCCTGTTTTTTTTCCTTCATCTTCTTCTTCAACTTGTTCCTTTGTTCTCTCCCTTCTCCCTTTCTTCAACCTGTTTTTTCCAACACACCTAATCATTAAAAAAAAAAAAAAAAGTTCATAAAAACTACTTGAGAGGGTAATTTATATGCAAAATGGGCCGAGCTGAGCCGTTATGGGCCTCAGTGCGAAGGGCTGAATAAAAAGGCCATAAAGTTACTCCGGTCTTGAAGAGGCTAAAAGATAGTCCGGTCCCAAGCCCAGAAGTTAGTTCGGTCTGAGTGACGCGTAATGCTAGTCCGGTCGAGAGACGCTTTGCAGTTAGACCAGTATAAAGATGCTTTGAACTTATACCGGTTAAGGCGAGGTATGGTTATTTCGGTCTAAAAACTTTGTTAGAAGTTATTTCGGTCTAGGCCTATCAGGTTTTTGTTGAAGAGAAGCTGAGTCAAGTCCATTGAAGGGAGAACCGAAATAGTGATAGTTCGGTCTACTCTATGGCACGGCGTGACCATGCTTACTTCGGTCATATTGGAGTCCGGCCATGGTAAAACCATCTCACTTGGTTTAAGCAGTGAGGGGGGTGTGAAAGTATAAGCATTATCCTTCAGGAGTATGAATCCTAGGAGGACTCTACATGGAGGAGTAAAAGTCCTACTAGGATTGTGCCACACGAAACCTATAAAAGCTCACAAAAATCATCTATGGGGAGGTAACACAACTTTGTTTTCTGAATACACAGAGCTTTTGTCGATTTGTCAAGCTTACTGACTTAGGCATCGGAGAGGTTTCCGGCACACACCCGCCGACTAGCTCACGTTTGTATTTTCAGGTGATAAAGCGACGTCGTACAGAGGAACGCAGACTTGATCAACAGGATTATACGAGAAGGTTTATTTCTTTCCCGTACAATTGGCGCCGTCTGTGGGAAGTGCAGACAAGAACAAACCTCTTGATCAAGCTTTTCCTTTTAAAGAATCAATGGCGCACAACGAAGAATTACCACAGTCCGCCATTGATGGACTAACTCCAGAAGGGGGTGCGAGGCGCGAAGGTCTACCACTTATCCCTCCTATGGGGGATTTGGAGCCACAGAGACAGAATCCCAGGAGGGATACAAGAGGGAGAAGGCGGACTAACAGCCCTCTCGGCACTCCCGCTCACAGAGCTCAGAAAGACAAAGGCGGAGGATTGATCCTCGAGCTTTGGAGGATCGCGTCAAAGAGCAGGACGAATTGATACGACGGATGGCGGCGGACATGGAATCTCTAAAGCGCCAGGTGAAGGGAAAAGGAGTGGCGACAGGAGAGGGGCGCACAAACAAGACACCTCCTCGCCACTCGGAAAATCGTAATAGGAATACTACACCCTTACAAGCAGAGAGGAGAAGCCTTAGGACAGGCGATACCCAGTCCAGGTCTTCCAGAACTCGTCACTCCAGGTCTGAGAGGACGAGATCTGAGAGATCGTATACTGAAGGAAGCACCTATTGGCCCTCACATACGTACCAAACAAGATCCAGACAGACGGAGTTGCCCAGATCGTCCGACTTACGAACCGTACTCGAGGAAAGGGCACGATGTAAGGAGGACGCCAGGGCACGCGATCTATATAGAGTTTCTGCCTTACAGCGGTTGGCTCCTCGGACGCATAGAAGCGTCGAGGTTGGAATGCCAATACCGCGCCCTGCCTACAAACCAACGAACAAGGCATTAGCGAGGCTGCAGACCTCACCGTTCGTTCCGGCGATTGAAAACGCGCCCCTACCATCAGGCTTCCTTCAGCCCAAATTCACTACATATGAGGGAAAGACGGACCCTACTCACACTTGAGCCACTTTCGCCAGGTCATGGCGGTATACCCCGGCGAAACGAGGCTTTAATGTGCATCCTCTTCCCATCTAGCCTTGGCGACCTAGGCTTGACTTGGTTCGAAAAACTTCCAGAAGGCAGCATAGCCTCCTGGGCACAATTGGCGGAAGCATTCGTCACAAGGTTCCGAACGAACACCAAAACCCCGGTGGAGATCGATCAGCTGCTCTCCATCGACATGGGAGACAAAGAGACCCTAAGATCCTATAATAGTCGTTACTGGGAGACCTTCAATCAGATTGGGGACTGCCCACCAATCTCACCATTGCACAGTACAAAAGAAGCCTTCCAGTCGGGAACAAACTAAGGGACTCAATCACCATGACACCGCCCCTCACCATGGAAGCCCTGATGGAAAGAGTGCATCAGCACATCAGGGTGGAGGAGGATGGCGCACGTGCCAAAGCAAAATCTGGCACGACTACAGTACCAGAAAAGAAGGCCTCAGCAAAGGTCAATGCGGTAGATCAATCGAACAAAAACAGACGTGGCAGGCGAGACAACGGAGAGGACCAGGATAAAAGATGGTTGAGAGTCCGCACTGCCATAACCACGGTCTTCAAGAAACCGATCTACCGAATTCTAAGTGAAATAAGAGACGAGCCTTTCGTCAGATGGCCTGCCAAGCTAGGAGAGACCCAGAAGGACTACGACGAGAGGTTGCGATGCACCTTCCATAAAGAAAAGGGGCACCGCACTGAAAATTGCACACCATTGAGACAGCACCTGGAGGAGTTAGTGGCAGCAGGTCAC
The DNA here is from genome assembly GCA_030407325.1 of Camellia japonica. Classification (NCBI taxonomy): domain Eukaryota; kingdom Viridiplantae; phylum Streptophyta; class Magnoliopsida; order Ericales; family Theaceae; genus Camellia; species Camellia japonica. Next base: position 44,666,488 of record JAPPVO010000007.1, read on the forward strand.
CTGGACAAATACATCGAAGGAGGGCGCAACCAGCCCCCCAGGACCATAATAACCCCACGGAATGCCATCGACGCCGCCCACCTCAGGGCGTGATCAATGTGATACATGGAGTCTTCGAACCTGAGCGTGTATGCGAGCTCAGAGGATCAATCAAAAAGCTGAGCACTTGAGAGAGGTGCTAAGTGCCCAACTTGCCACCAAGAAGGGGAAGACAGAGGCCACGAACGTCATGTCTTTTTCGGACAAAGACTTGGCAAGGATATATTGCCCCCACAATGATGCCCTGGTCGTCACTCTTCGAGTCAAAGATTTTGACGTCAAGCGGATTTTGATTGACCAGGGTAGCTCATGTGAAATCATGTACTACGAAACATTTAAACAATTGAAGCTACAAGACAAAGACTTGCCGCCTGCCGTATCCCCCTAATTGGATTCAACTCTATGCCAGAATGGCCTATCGGCAAATAATTCTTCCAGTCAGAGCAGGAAGCGTGACGAAACAAGTGGAGTTCTGGGTATTGAAGGTCCCCTCCACTTACAACATCATCTTGGGCAGAACATGGCTGCATGCCATGCGATCGGTGGCGTCATCCTACCACTAAGTAATGCGGTTCCCCAACGACACCGGGTAATTGAAGAAGTCTATGGAGATCAGATCATGTTGAAGCAATGCTTCGTCACGGTGAATGGCAGCCGCGCTGCCAAAGGATACTTTTATTCGGTAGAAGAACCTGAGAGCAATGAACTATTCGCAGATGTCGGCAAAGCGGCTAATCAGAAAGCGGTGGAAGACTTGGTAGAGGTAAGAATAGATGAAAAGAACCTGGATAAGTTCTTTTTGCTTGGTTCGTCGTTGTCCAGCACTGAGAGATTGGAGGTCTTGGAATTTTTGACCTCTAACATCGAAGTGTTCGCCTGGACACCATACGACATGCCAGGCATCGATCCCAACTTCATCTGTCACCAACTCAACGTCCACCCATCCGCCAGACCAATCATTCAGCGCACACGCAGATCGGCACTCCACCATGCTGAGATAGTGGCGGAAGTAGTAGGAAACCTGCTGGAGGCAGGAGCAATCAGGGAGGTACACTACCCAAGATGGATCTCCAACACAGTTGTAGTGCCAAAAAAGAATGGCAAGTGGCGTGTCTGCGTCGATTACAAAACAGTCAACAAGGCGTGCCCAAAAGACAGCTTTCCTCTACCACGGATAGATCAACTGGTAGACCTAACGGCGGGGCACAACCGACTTAGCTTTTTGGATGCATACAGAGGCTACCACCAAATCGCCATGCATGAACCAGACCAGGAGGTCACATCCTTTATAACTCCAAGAGGACTGTACTGTTACAAGGTCATGCCCTTTGGCCTAAAGAACGCAGGGGCGACATTCTAACGGATGGTCACCAAGATGTTTGAACCATTGTTAGGTAGAACAATGGAGGCTTACATCGACGACATGGTGGTCAAGAGTAAGGACGAGAATGACCATCTCAAGGACCTAGGTGAGATGTTTGAGATCCTGAAGAAGCACAAGTTGCGCCTCAATGCATCTAAGTGTGCATTCGGAGTAGGATCTGGCAAATTCCTAGGCTTCCTGGTGACCAACCGAGGTATCGAAGCAGACCCCTCCCAGATCAAAGCAATCCAGGAGTTGGAGAGACCAAACTCAGTAAAAGAAGTGCAGCATCTCACCGGCATGGCAGCTGCGCTTAATCGGTTTATAAGCCGGTCGTCAGATAGACTACGACCATTTTTTTATGCCTTGAAGGCCAAGTTTGAGTGGGACGAAGAATGCGATCACGCCCTGGAAAGCTTAAAAGAATACAAGTCTTCTCCACCACTACTTGTCACCCCAGTACCTGGAGTAGAACTCTTTCTATACCTAGCAGTCTCCCAGCACGCAATTAGCGCAGTGTTGGTCCGCGCAGAAGGAATTCAACATCTGCCAATCTTCTATGTCAGCAAGACATTACTGGGCGCCGAAACAAGGTACTTGCCACTAGAAAAACTGGCATTGGCCCTGATGATGGCCTCAAGGAAGTTGTCACACTACTTTCACGCCTACGCCATAGTTGTCCTCACAGCCTTTCCATTAAAAGCTTTGTTTGAAAGGGCGAACTTTTCTGGGCGAATTCTGAAGTGGGCAGTAGAGTTGGGACAATACGACATCAAGTTCCAACCCAGGACCGCAATAAAAGCTCAAGCATTGGCGGATTTTGTCGCATAATTCACACCAGGAAGTCATTACATCTGCCCAGTCGACCTGACTGAAACAGCCGAACTAGGAATGGAAGTTGACGCCGGCATAGCGCAACCCTTGGTGCAGGATACTCAGCCAGACGCCAAGGCAGACCAAAGCGAAGCAAGGAAGGAAGAGGCAAACCATGCTACACCAAGGCAAGACTCACCAACAAACAAAGACTTGGTACAATCAAATAGCAAGGGACAGACGACAAGCATGGACCTTGAAGAAGATACCAGCAACATGGAAGATCCCAAGGCATCATCTGATCCCTCCACTTGCTGGAAGTTGTTCGTTGGAGAGATGTGGAAGCTCTTCGTGGATGGAGCATCCAACCGGCATGGAGCAGGGCTCGGCATAGTCCTCATCTCTCCAGACGGCCTAGTGGTGGAGCAGGCAATCAACCTTGGCTTGGCTTCCCAGCATCAAACAACGAAGCGGAGTATGAAGCGCTTCTTGCAGGCCTCAAATCAACATTCTTCATAAAGGCCACCGAGCTAATGGTTTACAGCGACTCACAGCTGGTGGTAAACCAAATATCTGGCGACTACGAAGCAAAAGATGATAGGATGGCCAAATACCAAGAGTTGGTCAGAACAGAGATCAAAAAATTTGAAGTAGTCAGGATAGAACAAATCGGCAGGGAGGAAAACAGCAGAGCGGACGAGCTAGCAGGCTTTGCCTCAATGGCAGATACTTCCATCCCTCATCCATTACTGATCGACTACCTACCTAGACCAAGCATTGAAGACCCCGAAACAGAAGAGGCATACTGCGCAGAGCTAGGCCCCTCTTGGATGGATCCCATCGTCCTGTTCTTAAAAGACGGCATCTTACCAGAAGAGAAGAAAGAGGCCAACAGAATAAGAGCAAAGTCGCAGTGATTTTGGCTCTCCCCATCTCTAGCGTTGTACAAAAAGTCGTTCTTAGGACCCTACCTAAAGTGTGTTCATCCCAGCAAAGTGGAAGCATTCTTATTCGAGATACACGAGGGCGTATGCGGAAGCCATCAAGGAGGAAGATCACTAGCATACAGGGCAATTTTGCAAGGATATTGGTGGCCATACATGCAAGCAGACTCAGAAAAATATGTCAAAAAGTGCGAAAAGTGTCAAAAATTCGCACACCAAATACACCAACCTGCCAGAGAACTTTTACCTCTAACTAGTCCATGGCCCTTCGCAATATGGGGGTTGGATATAGTAGGACCACTTCCAACAGCACCAGGCAACAAGAAGTTCTTTCTTGCTGCAACCGACTACTTCACAAAATGGGTGGAAGCAGAAGCCTTGGCATCAATCAAGGAGAAAGATGTGAAAAAGTTTGTCTGGCAGAATATCATCACTCGATTTGGCATACCAAAGGCACTGATATCAGACAACGGCACTCAGTTCAACGGCAGAATCTTCAGAGGCTTTTGTGAAGAATACAAGATCGAGTTCTACAATTCTACACCGGCATATCCCCAAGCGAATGGACAGGCAGAAGCATCAAACAAAGTAGTCTTGGACGGATTAAAGAAAAGGTTAGAGAGAGCAAAAGGCAAGTGGGCAGAAGAGCTCCCTCATGTTTTATGGGCTTACCGCACCACACCTCGGCGGTCGACAGGAGAAACTCCATTTTCCTTAGCCCATGGTATGGAGGCTGCAATCCCACTAAAAGTTGGCCTCCCCACAATTTGAAGCGAGAATTTTGATCCAGACTTGAACGGCGAAGCCATAACATTGGAGCTCGACCTTGCAGAGGAAAGAAGAGAAAAAGCGCTGGTTCACATTGCCTCATATCAGCAAGAGTTATCCAGGAAATACAATAAGACAGTTCATCCAAGACAATTCAAGATTGGAGATTGGGTACTGCGCAAAGTGATGGGAAACACCTTGGTATCGGGAGATGGCAAGTTAGGGCCTAATTGGGAAGGATCTTACAAAGTGGTTGGGTTAGCAGGCAAAGGGGCATACCACTTAGAAGATGAGGACAGCAAGGCAATTCCTAGGCCATGGAATACCGCAAATCTCAAGTTATTTTATTCTTAGCTTTTTTTCTTATTTAAGAATATGTAATTTTTTCCTTTCTCAATAAAACAAGTAGCTTTCTTTTCAGTATAGTCGTTTTCCTCTATAAAAGTTTGTTTTAGCACATTAAGAAGTTAGGGGCATAAAAAACACAGTTGGCCAGAATAACTAATTACGAACCTACCTAAGCCCATGATAAGGATCCAGGCTGCAGGACGTTTGGTCGCAATAACCAAACATTTTATTCTAAGTTGACTGGAAAAACTAACTTAGAGGTTGGCTGGATTAAACCAACTCTTGTTACTCTTCAGCCGAAGTAAGGGTATGGCTGAAGAGTGGTTGGTTGGATTAAACCAACTCTTTGTACTCTTCAGTCGAAGTAAGGGTATGGCTGAAGAGTGGTTGGCTGGATTAAACCAACTCTTTGTACTCTTCAGCCGAAGTAAGGGTGGTTGGCTGGATTAAACCAACTCTTTGTACTTTTCAGCCGAAGTAAGGGTATGGCTGAAGAGTGGTTGGCTGGATTAAACCAACTCTTGGTACTCTTCAGCCGAAGTAAGGGTATGGCTGAAAAGTGGTTGGCTGGATTAAATCAACTCTTTGTACTCTTCAGCCGAAGTAAGAGTATGGCTGAAGAGTGGGTGGCTGGATTAAACCTACTCTTGCTACTCTTCAGCCGAAGGAAGTATGTTGGCTAAAAGAGTGATTGGCTGAATTAAACCAACTCTTAGTACTCTTCAGCCGAAATAATTATATCGGCTAAAAGAGTGGTTGGCAGGTATATAGTATAAAGCTGAGACCGAGATGGTTGTCTCGGCATGAGAATTTTATCTAAGTACAAGATAAATGCAAGCTAGGCATTAGACCGAACTAAAAGTTGGAGAATTTTTTCTAAATTCAGAGGTAGTTCATTCAAAGTAAACCATACAAGAAGAAATTCACTTTAGTCCGGCTACATTGTCCAATACAAAGAAAGAAAAATAAAAATCAGTTGAAGAGATCATCAATTTCAGCGTCAAGGTCAACATCAGCATCAACACGTAGACCGGTTTCAGTCGCAAGAATGGTCTCGGTCGGAAGCACGACTTCATTTGATTGCTCAATGATCAGGTCTTCCACCGTGGGCTCCACCTGAACCATCTGATTAGCATTAACAACCGAAGTATCCTCAGGGCCTGAGTCTTCATCAGAGTCTGAACCTTCAAGAAATTGCTGCTGGAGGGCATCAGCGTACTCCGCCAGGGAGCTCGGTATGAAGTAGGCTGGAGAGTTGAAGATCTCGGTCTGTGGACCGTGACCGAGCTTCTCCACAGCTGCCCTCCAGCCGCACTTGAAGAAGAGATGCTTGGCGGCTTCGCATTGCTGGGTATAAGCGGCCTCTCCCTTCTTGAAGCCCCGCCGTTCGGCACCTTTTATGCTCTCCTTCAGCTGGGTTATCTCGGTATGTTTCTTCTTCTCAAGCTTTGCCAGCTGGCGCAGGTACTTGTCTTTCAGCTCAATGGCGGCCTTTTGCTTTTCTGCTTCGGCCGAACTAACCAGTCCGGTCAGTCGGCCGTTCTCAGATCGTAGCTCGGCCATTTGCTTTTTGGCCTCTTCCAGCTCGGCCGTTTTTGCTTCGGCTTCTGCCATGACCTGCCTTGTTGTTTTTCTGAGCTCCAGCACTTTCCTGTGTGTGATGTTGTTTTTCTGAATGGCCTGCAAAAGAATAGTAACTTTCTCTTTAGCCGGACTGACGGTTGGAAAAATTACATAGAAAAAAGAGAGCTACTTACCAGGATCATTGATTTCGTTGACGACCGGATGGACTTCAGCTCGGTGGTTAGTTGCTTGTGGTGGTGCTCCATGTCTTTTGGAAGGCAAACACTCTTGGCAAGGTTGAAAGCCATCAAGTGATCCTTCTCAGCAACCACCGAGTCGATATCCAGAATATTTCGGTTTTGAAAGGTAAGATTGGGAACCCATTTGGAGGAGCTAGCTCGGTCAGAGTGCTCTGGTCAGAGTGCTCCGGTTGAGGGCTTGGTGGCAGAATGGTCTCGTCCTCATCAACAAGGTGTTGCTCGGTTTGGCTAGTTCGGGCACGCTTGCCTGGACGAGATGATGATGGCTGTTGTGATGGAAGAGCTACCACGGTCTCAGTGGTCTGAACAGTTTGTGGTACCTCGGCTTGGTTTGTTGCGGTCAGCAGTGCCTTTAGTCTGCTTCTTTTGGCCATCTCTTGTTCAGCGGTCAGAGGGACTAGGTTGATTTGGGGCAAGGATGGGTCCGGTTCAGGGGCGTCCTCTAGCAAAAAATCTGTTACTCTGGTTTTTCGGCGGCCGCTGTATCTGTATGTCGGCTCAAACTTTAGCAACTTGGCCCAACTTCTTTCTGGGTATCGTAGTGCGGCGCGTAGAGTACCTAGGTTGGGGTAGCTGTACAATGAATGAAGATGGGCTAAGTCTGCAGAGAAAAGTACAACTGTTAGTTCGGCTCAGAATAGTAAACCGAAATAAAAAAGAAGAATGCAAGGAAACCGAAGTAATTATACCAGGTATCCCTTTTTTCCAGTTTATACGTCGGCCAGGAATCTGGGCTTGATGATCTTCAAAATTCCCAGACACCCAGAAAAAATCGTCATCGTTTAGGTCTTTATCCGGTGTATCTTTTATTATCTTTTCTCGGCGACGGTGTATTCTTAAGTAATAGACCCACCCATCTTCTTTTGAACCTAAGGAATATTGGTGGAAGATCGGCTAGACCGAGGTTAAGACCGGCTTGGCGGTTTAGTTCGGCTATTCCCATTATTATATGGTAAGAGTTGGTGGAAAGCTGGGTTGGGCATAATCTGGTTTGCCTAAGGAATTCACAGATCAAGGGTTGGACTGGAAATCTTAGTCCGGTTTCTATTATTGAAAGAAGGGTAAAGGGTACAAAGCCTTCATTCCCCCATGGAATGGTATCTTGTTTGGCTAGGGTAAGGTGGACGTCGTCAGGTATATTATAGTCCTTTCGGAATTCGGCTAGACCACCTGGTGTCTCTACTAAGAATCTATACTTACCCATTTGTTTTATAATGTTATAAATAAATTAGTTCGGTCGGAAAATTGTGCTCAGTAGCTCGGTTGAGCGTGGAGAGGAGTGCCTGGGCAACCTAAGTCTGCAAAGTGGAAAACAAAGGTGTTAAGCACAGATCGTTGACCGTGCTACAAAATCAAAACGAGATAAAAGAAGCCCTACTTCGGCTATGTGAGATGCTACAGGTTCTATCTCGGTTTTAAACAAGTTGCTTGGTAGCTCGGATTGAGCAGGGGGTTCGCTAGATCGGTTTGTGTATAGGGTTGGTTATCACGGTTTGAGACTACGGATTTTGTTACCTCGGACGAGCCTCTAGGGGTAGCTTTCTTAGTTCGGTTTAAAAACTAAGGAAGATGGCTTAGCCCCAAAGACCTAGCTCGGTCGAAAGGCTAAGGTTTCCGGTATACTAAGTTCAGAATTAGTTCGGTTCGTTTATCTCGGCTAAAGTAAATCAAGAAGTGTTGTCTTATTGAAACTAATGGTGCAAGTTTCAGTTCAGTTGGGAGGTGTGCTTAGGCCTCACAGAGCAAGCAAAATCTTTGTTCGGTTACGTGATTATTTTGGATCAAAATTAATGTTTCTCGTGTTCTTTCTTGAATTCAAATAGTTCTAACATGGTGTTTTCAGAAGACGCAAGGCAAGAACAGTGGAATGAAAGTACTTTTCAAAAAACACAGACCTAAAAGCTATGGACTAAACAAAAGCAAAAACAAGAAAATAGAATAGAGTTATGGTGCTTACCAGATGAAGAGGAAGAAACTGGAGATGAGAGCAGCAGCAAGAGTGAAAAACACGAACTCAGGGAGCTTCAACGTTGAAGAACAATGGAGGCTTGAGAGAGAAAACACAGAGAGTAGAGGAAATAAAAAGATGCAGTAGTGGATTCAAAAATGAGAAATTTGTTTTGTGTAAAGGACAAAAAAGGCGGGACTGTTCAAATCTCGCGAAATACGAAGACGACGTGACAGCTGTGAAGGACCAATAGGAGCCTGCCACGTGTCATTAGAATGGGAAGCAATTCAGTTTCTATCAACTGAAGAGACGTTTTGACCGGATGAGGATGGCTCGGCTAGAATGGCTTCGGAGTTTTAGCTCGGCTGGAAAGGCTAAAGGGTTGTTTAGCTCGGCTGGAAAGGTTGAAACTTTAGCCCGGTTTATAGACAGGTAATCCCTATCATGCTACGCAGATGGAATTAAGGGGTAATTGAGAGGGTAATTTATATGCAAAATAGGCCGAGCTGAGCCGTTATGGGCCTCAGTGCGAAGGGCTGAATAAAAAGGCCATAAAGTTACTCCGGTCTTGAAGAGGCTAAAAGATAGTCCGGTCCCAAGCCCAGAAGTTAGTCCGGTCTGAGTGACGCGTAATGCTAGTCCGGTCGAGGGACGCTTTGCAGTTAGACCGGTATAAAGATGCTTTGAACTTATATCGGTTAAGGCGAGGTATGGTTATTTCGGTCTAAAAACTTTGTTAGAAGTTATTTCGGTCTAGGCCTATCACGGTTTTGTTGAAGAGAAGCTGAGTCAAGTCCATTGAAGGGAGAACCGAAATAGTGATAGTTCGGTCTACTCTATGGCACGGCGTGACCATGCTTACTTCGGTCATATTGGAGTCCGGCCATGGTAAAACCATCTCACTTGGTTTAAGCAGTGAGGGGGGTGTGAAAGGATAAGCATTATCCTTCAGGAGTATGAATCCTAGGAGGACTCTACATGGAGGAGTAAAAGTCCTACTAGGATTGTGCCACATGAAACCTATAAAAACTCACAAAAATCATCTATGGGGAGGTAACACAACTTTGTTTTCTGAATACACAGAGCTTTTGTCGATTTGTCAAGCTTACTGACTTAGGCATCGGAGAGGTTTCCGGCACACACCCGCCGGCTAGCTCACGTTTGTATTTTCAGGTGATAAAGCGACGTCGTACAGAGGAACGCAGACTTGATCAACAGGATTATACGAGAAGGTTTATTTCTTTCCCGTACACTACTGATCCAATAACTTCCATGACAACAAATATACAGGTTTTAGAAACAAATACTCCATAAAAACTGAAACCCACCAAGTACGTGGTGGATCGATTCATCGCTCCAACATAGATTGCACCGGATTGGGATATCAGATCTGTCATAAATCTATTCCTCCTCTCTCCTTCTTCTCCTTCTCTCATTTTCTCATTTTCTTCTTTTTCTTCTGTCATCTGTTTCAGAGAAAAACAAAGGAAAAAAAAAAAAAAAACTGCCCAAAACTGAAACCCACCAAGTGCGTGACCGATTCATCGCTCCAACATAGCTTGCACCGGATTGGGATATCAGATTTGTCACAAATCTGTTCCCACTCTCTCCTTCTCCTTCTCTTCTCTTCTTCTTCTTCTTCTGTCATCTGTTTCTCGAAGGAAGAAGAAAAAGAAAGAAAAAAAAACCTGCCCAAAACGACGTCGTTTTGAGCAGTTGAGCCATTCGGGCAGGTGACCTTTCGAGTTACGAAACATTTTTCAATTTTTTTTCTCCAATAATATCCTACAACTAAAAAAACCTATATAAAAACTCACTTCCCAAACACCCACTATAAGGACTAAAGTTATTTGGAGCCCTTAAATTTTGTCAAAATTGGGAGACCAAGGCAATCACCATCTTCACTTTTTCTTAATGCTAGCACGACAAAGGAGACAAGTACATAATGTTACTTGGTGTTACATGCATAAGCATGATAAAAAAACTTTTGGAGTGTAGGGTTCGAGTTTACAGAAAGATGTTTGTTTGCGTTAGAACCTAATTACTAATATACTAACTGTTATTTTGTGGGGGGGAAAATCACTATGAGGAAACATAAGCCATCTTTTTGCCATTGTGAGGTGGCGCATGAACTTTTATCTTTGATCTTTATTTTTTACTATCAATAAGAAGATAATAAGAAAAGAAAAAATTGCATCACACAACTAGTACAACTTGAATTTAAATATATATATATTTTTTAATTTTGTAGATACTTCTAAATTTGTTTTTTATGTATAGGATTACCACAACTCGTTGGTACCTCTTTATTGATACTTCTATTTTTAAAAAAAAAAATATTTGTTGAATTAATTTGTCCTTTATATCTTTGTTTAGTCTACAATAAGCATCCAACCCTAAAGTACAACAGATTCTTTGTGAGCAGGTTGTCTTCTACTATAAGTTAGTGAAATGGTTTTGTGGTTTCTGTATCTCATTTTGGAGAGTTTTTATATAAATAGAATTTATGATTTAATTGTTGATTTATTATCTCACAATATATTATAATATTAAATAGTCATGTCGTGTTGTCCGTGCGCCATTGAGTGATTTTTAGTTAGAAAATAATTGAAAACAGATTAATTGTTATACGTAAAATTCATTTAAAATGTTGAGGTAGTAATACAACAATACATATATGAGCGAACGTGAGATGTTAGCCTTGGATCTTCCAGAGGCCCCTGAGTCACTCCTATTATCTGTCTTTACTGGATTCTCCCTTAAACGCAAGGCTCTGGACGAGCTCCCCAATTTCTCACCCCAACCCAAACTCCTCAAACTGGAGCACCAGCCCAGGGCTGACTTGGCCATCGACTTAACACCTACTGCTGGACACAGTCAAGGTATACGCACTGGCAAGAAGGGGAGCAGAGGTAGACCATCAAAGAAGAAGAGGAATACCATTCCTAAGACTCCCCAATTGGCATTGGTGGACATTGAAGTTTAGGCTGAGATTTTGAAGTACTTGGCTGAATCAGATTTCTACTCACAAGTTCCTAATACATACCCCCCGGTATCCCAGCTGGATGATTCTAAAAGGGTGGTGGTGGCTGACCCTCAACAGCCACAGCTGCCATGTATATAATCAGTTGGAACTGTTAGGGGATTGGGCGACCCCCGACAGTCCAGATCTTATGAGGGTTGTGTACAACCCATCGCCCAGGAGTAGTTTTCTTAATAGAGACAAAGAACCGAAGATTTGTTCTTGAGAGAATAAGGAGGAGCCTGCGCTTCCCAAATAGTTGTTATGTGGATCCTGTTGGTTTAGCAGGTGGTTTGGCTCTGTGGTGGACTCATGAGGTAGATATTGATGTAAGGCAACAAAACAGTAGTTTATTGAGATGTTTAATTTCCAGGTCGGGTGAGGATTGGTTGGCAACCTTCATTTATGCACACCTCCAAGGTACCATCAAAGAGCATGTTTTTGGGATCAAATCAAATCTATTGCCCATGATAACTGCCGACCGTGGTTATGTGTTGGTGATTTCAACGAAATTGGTTCAGTATGGGAGAAGGAAAGAGGCAATGCTCCTAGCCTTGGAAGAATTGAAAATTTTCAGAGAGTAATGTATGACTGTTCTCTTTTGGATTTGGAATTCCATGGTCCTGCTTTCACCTGGACTAACAATCAGCTGGGCCAAGCGTGTGTTCGTGAACGACTTGACCGTGCAATGGCTAATGTGGAATGCAGGGAACGATTTCCTTATGCACAAGTTTTTCATGAAGTCTTTTTGGGTTCTGGCCATTGTTCTCTGGTTATCAACACTTTTCTCCCCCAACAACGTGTGCCTAAGCTTTTCAAATTTGAATCCATGTGGACAACTTCCCCTCTTTGTTAAGAAGTTATAGCAACATATTGGGAAGGCATTCATAGAGGCTCTCTCATGTTCTCTCTGTGTCAGCGACTTAAATCCTGCAAAAAAGGCCTGAGGGAGTGGAGTTCCAGAGAATTTGGAAATAACAAGCTGAAGCTTAACACCTTACGAGCCTAATTGGCAGGTCTTCAAGCACAACCATCTTCGGAAGAGTCTTTCCAAGATCAGAGAGCCATTCAAGCTGAGATGTCTGAAATTTTATTGAGGGAAGAAATGTATCTTCACCAGCGCTCGAGGGTTCGCTGGTTACAGGCTGGAGATCAAAATTCATCTTTCTTTCATGCATCGGTCACACAACGGAGGCAAAAAAATCAGCTAGTTTGGCTATTGGATGACACTGGGCATCGGCTGACCTCAGACACCGAGATAAACACCCACCTCTTGGATTTCTTCTCCAATCTCTTTACAAGTGAGCAACCAAGGAACATGGAGGCCTCTCTCTCAGGTATGGACCCAGTTGTTACCACTGAAATGAACTTGAGCCTTACTAAGCCAGTTACGGATGTGGAAATTAAAGTAGCTGCTTTTCAACTCGGCTCTTTAAAGGCACCTGGACCGGATGGGTTTTCGGGAATTTTTTATCACAAATATTGGGCTGTTGTTAGGGCAAAAGTGTGTGAAGCAGTGCAGAGTTTCTTCAGGACTGGGCACCTTCTCAAGGAATGGAATCAAACAAACTTGGTGCTTATTCCGAAAATCCCAAACCTTGAGAAACTGTCCCAGTACCGCCCAATTAGTCTTTGTAACTTTAATCTAAAGATTATCTCGAAAATTCTCACCAATCGGCTTAAACCCATTCTGCAACAAATTATCTCGCCTCACCAGTCTGCTTTTGTTCTAGGGAGAATGATACAGGATACTATTATTGTAGCTCACGGGGCCTTTCACCATTTGAAGTTTAAAAAAAGAGGCGGGATGCATGAGATGGCAATCAAACTTGATTTTAACAAAGCTTACGATCGGGGTGCAGTGGGATTTCTTGAAAGTAGTTATGGAGAAGTTGGGGTTTAATAATACATGGGTTGGTTGGATCATGGAAGTTGTGACTACGGTCTCTTTTTCTATTTTTGCGAATGGTTTGAAGAGAGCTGCGTTCATCCCTACTCAAGGCTTACGCCAAGGAGACCCCATTTCACCGTATCTGGTTGTTTTGATCACAGAAGCACTATCTCTCTTCCTCACCAAGAGACAGCATGCTCAGCAACTCTCTAGGATTAAGCTTAAACGGGGGTGCCCTACTCTCACACATCTTTTCTTTGCGGATGACACGCTTCTCTTCGCAAAAGCAAATCGAAAAGATTGTTTGGCTCTTAAATCCACTCTTGCTGACTATAGCACTGCCTCTGGCCAACTTATCAATTTTGACAAATCTGGAATTGTGTTCTCCGCAAATTCCTCGGCATCTGTTAGAAGTGAGGTGTGTTCCTTATTGGGGATCCGGCTTATCAGCGGCAGCACCAAGTATTTAGGTCTACTATCCTCTTGGGGAAGATCAAAATCTACTGTTTTGGGCTTTCTAATGGAACGAGCTGTAAGTAAAATGCAAGGCTGGAAACAACATTTGTTATCACAAGCTGGTAAAGAGATTCTTGTCAAGTCTGTGGTGCAAGCAATCCCTGCCTATGCCATGGCCTGTTTTGCCTTCCCAAAGAATTTCTGTGACCGTTTAAACTCTTACATTAGCAATTTTTGGTGGGGTAATGACCCCTTGGACAGAGGTTTGCACTGGTCCAGCTGGGATACCTTGACACTGACTAAGTCTAAAGGAGGGATGGGCTTCCGCGACTTCAAATCTTTCAACCAAGCTTTGCTTGCAAAACAAGCTTGGCGGCTTATCCAGAACCCTCAATCTGTTTGTGCTCAAGTTCTAAAAAGTGTTTATCACCCTCATTCTGATTTTCTTGATGCGTCTAGGGGGCGAAGTCCGTCTTGGGCATGGGCTAGCCTTCTTAAAGGTCGCGACCTTCTTGATAAGGGGTTGAGATGGCAAGTTGGGAATGACAAGTCAATTCGTTTTTGGGATGACAAGTGGGTGCCCCATTCTCACGGCTTCAAAGTTGCAACTCCAAAACTAGCTGGTTGTCCTGTTCAGTTGGTTAAAGATCTGATTCACCCACACCGAAAGGAATGGGATCACATAGCTCTCCGCCACCTGCTGTGAACTGATGATTTGCATGCTATTGAATCAATTCCCATCTCTTCGGAAGACCTTGATGACTCCCTTGTTTGGCATTACACAAAATCTGGGCTGTATGAAGTTCGAAGTGGGTATCAGGTTGCGGTTGGAGAACTTTTTTCTGATTCTCAGACTGCCTCTTCTTCAACCACGGTTCACAAGGATTTTTGGAAAGTTATCTAGGGGCTACCAATCCCACCCAAGATTCGTAATTTCTGGTGGAGAGTGTGCTGCAATAAGCTTGCCACCAAAGAAAATCTGTTTCGCCGTTGGTGTGCCTCGTCCTAGGCTTGTCCTATCTGTAGCGGTGTTTTAGAATCTGTTGAACACCTCTTGTTTCACTATGCTTGGACTCGTGCGGTTTGGTTTGGGTGTGATCTAGGCCTCCACACCGGACAAGGCTTTATCTCTTCAACGAGGACTTAGACCCAATCCATAATTGAACACAGTATGAACCTCAAGGTCAGGAAAGATATGATCAGTGAAGCAGCCACGGTGGGATGGTTTATCTGGAAAGAGCGCAATGAGTGGGTGTTCTCTCATAAGTCCATGAATCTTTTGCATGTTATCAGTCAAGCTTTTTCCTTATGGCAAGAACTCAGTTTGGCACCTCTCCAAGGTGTTACCTCCTCCCTCATCCCCCCCGGGACTGGCAGCTCTTCCTGGACTCCACCCCCTTGAGGTCAGCTGAAAGTCAATTGCGATGCCAGCCTCTCTCCTGATGGACGAAAGTCATCTGTTGCGGTGGTTCTTAGGGACTGGACTGGTAAGCTGGTAGAGGGAATTGTATCCTCTGAGAGGTCGTCCTCAGTTCTTCAAAGCGAGACGAAGGCAGTAAAGTTAGCCTGCTCTCTCCTTTAAGCTCTTGGTCTGTCTCGTGTCCAAGTAGAAAGCAACAACCAATCTGTCATTGAGTTAAGTGCATCAGAACTGGTTCCTCCATGGGAAAGCAGAGCGTGTTTCCATGACATTCGAACTATAGGCAGCCGATTATCTCTTGCTTTTTCTTAGGTCCCCAGAACAGCCAATCGAGTGGCCCATTGGCTGGCCAATGCTCACCTCAATGACCTTCTTCCCTTAGACTGGGAACGCAACCTTCCTTCTGGTATTAAGGCTCTTTTGGCCTCTGATTTTCTTTTGTAGCCTCAGGGCACCTTCCAGTTCAAAAAAAAAAAAAAAAGTATTTTGACATATTAAAAAAAAAGAGAAATAACAAATCAGTAAAAGTTCTAAAAATAAATTACAATTAGTGATAAACTTTATCAATATTAGTAATGAAAGTTTTAAATTTTTTCATGTATCTGTAATATTTTTTTGAAAGTGCCGCTAGATAGAAATTTCTCCAATAAAATAATTACAAAATGGTACATAGGACGGGTCTTAATTTTGGGACAATAGATGGGGCTTGTTTTTCAGTGAAGATTTGTTTGATCTTGATTAATTAGTGGTTGCTTGTTTAGGCAGCATTTGGTAACCTTTATATTTTTTTGTTTATATTTACAAAAGTTTTATAAATTAGTTTTTGTGTTTTTTATAAAAAAGCATAAATTACAAATGCGTTTTGCTTGAACAAAATGTTTGAAAAATTTTAAAAACATGAACAAAAAAATATGTTTGTTCAGACCTAAAATATTTATATTTATTTTTTATTATTTATGACAATGGGATCATACACATTATAATTGAAAAAAAATTTGTTAGTCAAATTTTTAAATTTCTGTTTAAAAACCAACATGAACTCAGTTTTTGAATTTACGTTTTTTCCTCAAATTTGCAAACTAAGACAACTATTTATAAATCAAAGAAATATCAAACAAGTTTTTATAATGATTTTTAAAATTTTTGTAAATATAAACTGAAAACGAAATGGTTACCAAACAAGCCATTAATGTGTAAAATACGAGAATAAATTTGTTCACACTTTTCGAGTGCGTGAATTTTACACTCCTTAATAGTTGTTAAGATGAAATAGATTTCACTTGTAACTTAACTGAAGTTATAGAAAAAGAATATGGTTAAGGCCTTTTTTGAAAAGTGAATTAAAAGTTACTTTACAGCTTTTAACTCATTTTGAGTCACATAATATCTCATATTTTTTACACGTTTTTTCAAAAAAAGTAAAACGAAGTCAAAAAATTAACTTTTAACCATTTTTTCAAAATACTCCTAAATAGTGTTATACTTTTTTTTTTCCCTAAATAGTGTCATACTTTTTTTTGCTAGTTGATCAAATGAAGTGGATTCTATAGTGTTATACTTTTTCTTACTTAGTTGTTCAAATGAAGTGCATTCCAGTCAAGTGTTGTACTTTTTCTTGCTATTTGTTCAAATAAAGTGGATTCTAGTTAAGTTACAATTCTAGTGAAGTTACAAGTGGAATCAACTTCATCTTAACAGCTAATAAAGAGTGTAACATTCACACACTTTTTGAACATAGTGTGTGAAGGAGTGAATGAACAAATTTATTTTATGTAAAAGATAGAAGTGTGAACAAATTTGCTCTACCTAAAAGATTCCTAGAATTCTTGGGTGGGAAATGAAAATCTATGTTTACATTACAATTCTCAATCAATAACTCAAATGATTGATTTCTTTTCCAACCACAAAAAAAGTTCCTGACAAGGACCTTTGATCCATGTACTCCATAAGATTAACAAACTTGTATTTTAGGGTGTAAAGGAAGATGGTTGGATTAAAATAGTCTATTAAAAGATAAAAGACGTTAAAATAATTAATAAAATAAAATGTCGCATTCAATTCATAATTATTTTTTTTCCTCACAATCATCAAATTAACTTTTTAAAATAAAAAAAAAATGAACCAACTTTTTAAACATAATTATTTTAGCCAAATTAAAATAGTTAAATAGTCAACTAAAACAGTTAACCTTTCAAATAAGGCCAAAATTGAAGTAGTATATAGATTGTTGGTAATTTGACATACTTTTTCTTCCATATTTTTTCCACACAAATTGGAAATTCTAGTCCAACTATGATATATTAGGTAAGTATTTTACTATAAAAATTTCGAAAATGTGTAGAACTTTTGTTTAAAAAAAAATTGTATAAGATTATGTAAAAATATTTTGAAATGTGTAAAAGTTATTTTGAATTTTTTTGAATTTTGAATTTTTTTTGAATTTTGAAAGTTATATTTTGAAATGTGTAAAAGTTATATCTCTTTTTGAATTTTTTTTCTTTGTTATGGACAACCGAATGAACTGTCATTAACATGAGTCACAAAAAATTGGTAAGTACAGCTATATTATGTGATAAGTAAAATAAGTTTTAGTATTTGATTATATTTAGTGGTAAGTAAGATCAATTTTAGTGATAAATAATAAAAAAATATTTTGTGATAAATAAGATTAAATTCGGTTGTTGTTGTAGGATCATGAAAATCATTTTATTTTCAATTAATTATACTTTGGGTAAATTACACTCACCTCCCTTGAGGTTTGAAAAAAAAATAATTAGTTTCAAAAATTTGACATTATTACATTGACCTTTCTTTTAGTAAGTTTAAAACAATCAAAACTAACGCATGTGGTGGTAGTCATTGAAATAAAAAAAAGATAAATTTATATTTTAGTAGAAAAAATACGACAATATTATCTTTTCAACACTCATGAGTCATGAATTATTGATAAAAAAACTCGAAAGAGGTCAATATAATTATGTCAAGTGTAGGATTAATTATATTTTTTGTAAATCTCAAGAGAAGTTAGTGCAATTTACCTTTTTATTTTCCATCCTTGTAATTTGATCCTATTTTCACTTTAATTTTTTAAAATTTTAAATTAAACAATTTAATTGTTACCCTTTTAAGTTGAGTTTCAATTTAATTAGTCGTGACTTAAATTTGAAAATATACGCGCACACTCTGTCTCCATCTTTTTTCCCAAATTAGTGGAAGACAATAATAATGTTAGTTGATCAAAAAACTTTAGGGGGAAGAAAATTGATTGTCATTTTGGATCTGAAAAAACCTAAAATAATGTAATTGTGAGTGATCGTTAATTTCCTCCACCTAAGCTAGTAATCAAGAATAGCTTATCCTAATCCTGGCTAGGGTCCATGTCTCACCGTTCCAAACACGACGCCAATTACATAATCCATAGATTTCAAATTCCCTGTCCCTCCACGTTCACCCCTAATTATTAGGGTTGACGAGGCAGGCACAAGTTTAAGTTGCTTTAACCTATGTTTGGCAAGTTGGGTTCAGGCTAAATTAGCTACTAAATGATAAAAGTGGCTAATTTAGCCACATCCAGACAAAAGCATGACAGGAGCATGGCTGCAACAATTTCACAGGTAAATTTACCATACTACCCCCACATGAAAGAGGGGCGGCGTCAGCCCACACAAAGTAAAAAAAAAAAAAAATTTCAAATCAGGCTTTTTACCAGGAAAAACAAAGAAAGTTGAAAAAAAAATTAAAAACATTTTTTTTTGTTTTTGTTAAAATATTTTATGAAAATAAATTTAAACTATATTTTATAAAAATATTTTTAAATAAATTTTTTTTTTTTGTTATGTATTTGGTCAGGGACGAAACCAGGATTTATACACTGGGGGGCCAAGTCGAGACTAGGCATATATGTATGGGTCAGATTAAGTCTCAAGTCTCAACCCAAAACGATTCATACAGAATGATAGAAAATTTTCATATAGAATGATATGATTTATAAACATTTTACTTTAAGGTTAAACACTCGTGAAGATAACTTTTATTTTATAAATTTTGTTTTACTTTTTTTTTTTGTTTATACATATGTATATTAAACTACTAATTAAAATGATTGACCAACAAAATTAGTTCCATGTATGTTCATTAATCACTCAATAGTAAAACAAAAATAAACAGCAAACTTTTACTGCTATTCTGAACCATTTGGGATTGACTAATAAAATGAATAAACTATTACCTTTACTTCATATCATATTGTTGTCTTGCAAAGAAAAAAATGGTTGTTAGAGAATGGAGGGGGCCACAGTAAGGTATTTGCAGGAAGTAGCTATACAATCCATAGTATTCTAAAGTGAAGCTTGAAAGCCGGGGGGGCCACGGCCACCTATGGTCTCAACATAGTTCCGTCCCTGTATTTGGTTATGATTTGAGTGTAGAGTTGTGAGAGTAATATGGAATTTCAAATTATGTGTTTGGTTATGAGTTAACTCAATAATTTATTAATTGAGTTTCATTTTATGTGTTTGGTTACGACTTGAGTGTAGAGTTGTTTTTAAATTTAAAATATTAACATTTTAAATTATTTAAATTTTTTGAATATTTAAATTATTTAAATTTTGTTGTTAAAATAATTTTTTGAATATTTAAATTGATTAAATTTTTACAATTGAAATATTTTTTGAATATTTAATTTAAATTTTTGCGTATTAAATTTTTTAGATTATTTACATTATTTACAAATAAATAAAACAAATGAAAATCCATTTTTGAAATATAAAAACAAATTAATGTGGGTTACTAAAAAAATGCCAAAATCATAAATTAAAAAACAAATAACGACAAAAATATGCCTCATTGAATTTTTTTTTTAAAAAAAAACATGAAAACATAAATTACCATTCGCGACGTAATTAAATAAGGCAATAAAAATAAAAATAAATAAGGCAAAAAATAAATAATTAGTGTATAAAACAATAAATAAAAATAAATATGGCAAAAATATAAATAAATAAGGAAAAAAATAAATAATTAATGTATAAAAAAATAAATAAAAATAAATATAGCAAAAAAATAAATAAATAATGCAAAATCCAATAAAAATAAATAAGACAATTTGTGCAAAAAATATCATTATGTTATTGTATACCAATAAAAATAAATAAGGCAAAAAAAATAAATTAAAGAACAATAACTAATTAATGTATAAAAAAAATGACAAAAACAGAAATTTAAAAAAAATAAAAAAATAAAGCAAAATACGCCAAATACAAACCCAAAATAAAAAAAAAAAGAAATATTTTACCAAAATACGCCAAAATAAAAGCCAAAATTAAAAAATAAAAAATGATCCAATTTAAGCAAAATACGCCAAATCCAAACCCAAAAAAAAAAAGTTAGCAAAAAACGCAACATCCAAACCGAAAATAAGAAAAAAATTAAAAAAAAATTTAAAAAAACCAACAATTTCGGACCTTTTCGGAAGCTGACGTGGACTTTGCAAAACTATTTGAATTACAGATATATGTGGCTCAAGGGCAATCAAGGGCACTTTGGTAAATTAATAGGACGACACCTCACCAAAATGTCAAAAAGTCAAAAAAGCCAAAAAGCCTTTCCCAAACCAGGCTTTTTAGCCCCAGGCTAAAATAGCCAAAAAGCCAAAAAATCAAAAAGCCAACCCACTTCCCAAACGGAGGCTTAGTAAGTTGGTTAAAAATTAATTCTTCGATTTTTTTTTTTTTTTTTATAAAAAAATGTGTAGAGGTGATATGACCCAAAATATATTAAAAGTCAAAAAATAATTTTTATCTTTTCAAAAGACGCCTTTATAGTTCTTCACTTTTGTCTTGAAAGGAACAAATAAAAAATCATGTCGTATTCATGTTGTGTAAGAAAATTTTTAATCTTAAATAAAAATAATTCAAAATTCTTTTTAAAATTCATAATTAAATACACAACTCAAAACTCAATTCAAAAATTATTTTCAAAACTTATAACCAAACTCTTTTCAAACTTTTTTTTTTTAAAAAATAAATTTTTTATTTTATTTTATTTTTTAAAATTATTTTTAGAATCAAAACTCAACTCACAACTCCACACTCCAATTAAGATTCTAAAACTAAATCAAACGAAGTCTTTAACTTTTTTGTTTTTCAAATTGTGATTGCGTTGTAATATTTTTTATTCATGTTCGACTTGTGTCGTGTTAACGTGATATAATAAAAAATTCTTCCTTAATTAAAATAACTAAATGTATGAAAATACTTTCTTCTTTTTTTTTTTCATTTTTTTTTGTGGCAAGTAAATTTTAGAGGAAATTACAAAAAAAAAAAAAAAAAAAAAAAACTCAAGATTTGAATTTTGTAACAAAATAAATCCTGAATTTTTAATTTTGTTAATTTAAATCCTAGAATTTTGATTTTTTTCAATCTAAACTATTAGCCTATTTCTGTTAAGTAAAATATATAAAAAAATTGAGTTTAATTACTAAAATATATATATATATTTGTCGATATTACTTAATATAAATAGAATAATGGTTTAGATTGAAAACAAATTAAAATTTTAAGATTTAAATTGACAAAATTAAAAACTTAGGATTTATTTTGTTGCAAAAGCCAAACTTTATTTATTTTTTTCTTTTTTTTCTTTCTACTATATAATTACTTTTTGAGATGTTGAATTTCAACTTAATTTCATTTCTTTAAAATTTTTATTCAATGGGATTAAATAAGGAATTTAAACATGTTATGGTACCCTTACATGGAAAATAATATTAAAATATATAATTAATTATTTATTAAATATGTTATCCATATCAATTGTTGTGCTAGTTTGACCTTAACCTAATTTGTTTATGTATGATGTTATTGTGTTTTGTCATAAACAAGTCAAATCGAAAATGGCTACCCTTAATATGCTAACTTTTTTATATATGAGTCGTGTTGCGCTAATGTATAGTTAAAAATAGTACATGTTTTAGGGAATTGGGATTATTGGTACAATTGGTTGTTGTAGCTTGTAAGTCTTTGTGAAAGTTTGTCAGTATCTTTTGATAATCTGAATCGTTTAAATTATAAAATTTATTGAGTAGATTATCTATATAAAAAATTAAATTGATTGGACGTTTACAACCTTATAACAATAGCACATTTATTTATTTTTTTAAAACAAACGATTAATAGAATTTTGATATTTAAAAAAAAATTTGAGACCTGATAATGAGCTTATAAATGCCTAGTTAATTTAATTATTTGCATAAATAATATGTTTGATGAACCCTTAAATATGAACTGTTATCCAAAAAGCAACCTAAGAGGGAGGGTGAATTAGGTTTCTACAAATTAAAATTAATAATACTCCAATAAAATTAACTGCTAGTACAACAAATTATTAACAAGCACAATGATGAACTTAATTAGTAGTAAATGATCAAGCAAAATAACAATGAAGTATAACTAACATACAGGGTAAATCGCATGATTAGCACATGAATATTAGACAGATATAGCAGTAGTAGGAAAGTAAAGAGATTAGGGAAGATGAGACAAACAGATTTATAGTGGTTCGGCTTTAACCAAGCCTACATCCATTCCTCAAGCTTCACTTGAGATTTTTCACTATCTTCTAGTTTCACAGGGTGCTAGCAACCTTTTCGTAGATAGAGCAATCCTGCACAGATTTTACACAGACTTTCTAAATCAAAAACACTGAGTGTACTACACTCTTACAAGGTTGAAAGAAGGTGTTTTTACTTTCACAGAAATCTACAATAATTATCTCTCAAATATAGATATAAAAATGAAACTCTGGTTTTTCTGTAAACCGCACACAGGAAAGATGTGCTTAAAGCTATAAGGCTCAGTGTATAATTTTTGAGAATAGATGTGAGTGATTATAGATCAAAGAATATTTTCAAGTTTTTTTGTAACTTATTTACATTATAGGTTTTGGTATATATAATGAAAATTATAGCCGTTGTATTCATTTGAATTTATAGCTGTTTATAACTGTTGTTGTCATTTGAATTTATAGCCATTTATAGCCGTTGTACTTCAATCATTATCAATTTGAATATCTTCCACTCCATCATTGTAAATTTGAATATCTTCCACTTAAACCTTTTGAACATTTTGGCCTTTTGAATCTTTATAGTCGTTTATAGCCGTTGTACTTCCATCATTACTAATTTGAATATTTTCTACTTGAACTTTTTGAACCTTTTGGCTTGCTGCTGTGCTAGGCTGTTTGAACCTTTGTTTTAGACTGTTTGAACTCCTGATTTAATCAAATATTAAATACATTCTAACAATATTTAGGATAAAGGTTTAGGTGAGAAATAATGGGACAAAATAAATTTTGATTCTATTTTTCTATTTCAAATAAATCATCAAAATAAATTTTGGATTCTATTTTTCTTTTTCAAATAAATTAAAACATAATTAAATAAATCATTAAAATAAATAAGTCTAACATGAACAATTCAAATCATAGCAAGGTATCAACTGAATTCTAGGGATAGAACCAGGATTTTATTATCGGAGGAGTCAAAAGAAAAATAATTTTTTTCACCATATACACAAAACACACATGTATGTATGTATGATATATAAATTATAAATACATAAAAAAAAAAAATTTAATACCATAGAAGTAATTTTTAATAGGATGAATAAGTTTTTTTTAATATAAAATAGAAAAAGAATTCATGATGGAAGAAAAATAACATATATATTTTTTATACTGAGAGTCATTTTATATATAAACTAATAAATATATATATATATATATATTTAAAGTGTATGATAAATAATAATATTCATAGAAACATAAAGACTGACCCTCCTAATCTTTTCTTAATTCTTTCACCAAAGTGATAGCAACATCCCCATATCCATCTTTAAGATGCATTTCTTACTGTGTACTTTTTTTTTAAATTTTTTTTAGAGAGGTGTGCAATATATATTTTCCAGGAAAGGAAAATATCTTTTAAATGCATTTCCAATTTCCACTTAAAAAGGGTGTTTGATTTTTTTCTTTTCTTTTATCAACGAAAGTTTTTTTGTTAATGAAATTCAATAGACAAGCATAGTTGATAAAATTCCTTATTTAATCCCATTGAGTGAATTTTTTAAAGAAATATTTAAAATGTCCTTATTATTCTCTTTCTCATTTTTTAACTTCTTTTTCCATTCTTTTTTTGATCTGCCTTAGCAGTTATGACTGTCTATACTATGGCAAAAGAAGAAAAAAGAAAGAAAAATAAAGAAGCAGATAATTTTAGGCATTCCACAATATTTGAGATGTTATGGGCAAATCACATGTTATTTTTTTTAATCAATTTATATACAAATTGTTACTGTAAGGTTCATATTGATATAAATTGATAGTTTAAGATGACAAAGTATAGTTTTTTTTTTAGGAGGGAGTAAAGTGATATTAACTGATAGTTTAAAAGAATAAACTGTAATTACCCTTAAATTTAGGCAAGGGTTACTGGAAAATGAATAGTCATTGAGTTGAATTTTTTTTTTTCATCAACAAAAGAAGAATATATTGATGCAAATGAAAAAAAAAGGTACAAAATACCAACAACAAAATTACATAAAAAAGACCAAGAACAAAACATCAAAGCAAAAGGAAACACATTTCAGCTAAGATGGAATATGACTCCCAACTAATTCCATACAAAGACTTGATCAAAAAAACACCTAATCAAACCTCCCACCAAAACACACTAAAATTGTGTTTGGCTCATAAGTTTAAGTAAAAATTTGAAAAGAAAAATGAAAGAGGTGGATGAATTATAGCTATATTTCATTCACATTTTACCTAATTTTTCTCTTTTCATTTTTAAATTCCTACAAAAATTCACGAACTAAACATAATCTAAGCTCATCAAACAGAAATTATCTAGTGTTTTGAGAATATCACGTGATTGTGTGTCCAACTAATGATATTTTGTCATTTTCCCATACTGTCATTTCTCCTTGCGATTGAATGGACAACATCACCATAGTAAAAATATTCAAAATACTAAATAATTACTCCGCCGAAAGTGTATGGAAAAATTATTCTTGCTAGGTCATTTGTTGTTGAGCAAATAAAAATAAAAATAAAAATTAGGAACTAATATAAATTATTCAATGTCTAGGTGTAGACTATGGAGAAAAGTAACAAAAGAATGATCATTAGCTCCCTCCTATAATAGTTGATAGAATTATACATATATGTCTTTTGCTGTTGTCCACTTCAAACCCTACACATGAAAAATTCCTTCAGGTCAATGTGTGAAGACGAAAACACAAAAATACAAAACCTAATATACCCTCTCTTGTCTATTCTTCTTGGAAGTACATTAAAATTACTCATGTGAATGTTGAAAATAATTACTAATTGACAAGGGCAGGGACGGATCCAGGATTATGACTTTGGGAGGGTCAAAGTACGTTTAACCTCTAACAAATAAAATTTGAAGTTCAATACCAATTTCTACTAACATGAAAAAAAATCAATAATGTTACGATAAAATATTGAACTATATATTCCTTGTCAACATAGTTGAGTACCAAAAGATGATTATATAATTGAGAATATTTTTTTGCCCATATTCACTTACAAAAAGTAGTAACTATTTCTACATACATTTATTTACTAAAATTAGGCATCTTCAATTGAACTCGACGCTCTTTCATAATATCAAAAGCATAGATGATAGAATCTACATCAAACCCTTGAGCAATGTTTTTTTCAATGTACGTAATCAAGTAACTAGCCAGAAAACCATCTTTTATCCTATTGCGCAATTTAGACTTAATGAGTTTCATAGCTGAAAATGCACGTTCTGATGTAACAGTTGAAACAGGTAAAGTCAACACAAGGTAGATCAATCTATCAATAAGAAAATAACTTGTCGACCTTTTTGTTTTTGCCAACATTTGACACAACTCAGAAATGGTTGACAGCTTCTGAAACTCGAAAAGTGTGAAAATATTAAGCTTATAATTTTCCAACTGATATTTCAAATGCAATTTTTCTTGCTCGGAGAAATCCATGGGATAAAATTTATTTGCAAGTTTGCAAATATCCTCAATTTTGAATGATCTATAACCATCCCTAGGATCCAAAGCTGAGCTAAGAATAAGCAATTCCATTACATCTTCCTTAAACCTATTGTTTAATTCTTGTAACTGAGAATCAACTGCAACCATAAAAATATCAACTCGAAAATGATGTTCCATGGTGAGTTGATCTCTTTCAGAATGAGACCGACCTCGGCCTCCTTTATAAGGACAACTTATATCAGGAATCTGTATACCATGATTATTAGAAAATAATTTAATTTTCTCCAACAATGGAACCCATCCATCTTCTCTAAATTTTTGAATAAGTATCTTCAATTAATTATGTTTCTTAGGACTGCACAAGTAGCACTGAACATGTTTATCAAACTACAAATTGGGGGGGCTACTCTATATAATTTTGAAATTAGCTAAAACAAATTTGGGGGTGCAAACTCCTCTAGTATAATATATGATATTTTTCAAATTTTTGAGGGTGCGGCCGCCCCCCTCCGCCCCCCCTAGATCCATCCTTGGACAAGGGTAATCTCGACTGTTGACAAATATCTTAATTAACAAGGGTAACCTTAATTAATTAATCAATAGATTAATTATTTTTTGCTTCTTGTGCTGTTACATTTATAATAGAGTTTAGTATTGATTTTTTAGTAGTTTTTATTTTTTTTATTTTTTTAAATTAAAGGAAACTAAACTTTTTTTTTTGTAAGTAGAAAAAAATGAGTAACAATAAGCCAAAAAGTTGGCTTATTTAGCTCACTCCATGGGGTCTAATTAAGGAAAACAAGCATATATAGTGAGTTAACTAAGCTGTAAATAACTTAAGTTGAGTTGAATAACATATTATTCAAATTTAGTTTGAAAACTTAATAAGTTTTAAAACGTATTTTAAGTTTGATTTGTTTATTTATTGAGTCAATTTCAAACGAGTTTTAACCATACCAACCTCGAGCAGCTTGGTTTTGTTGTAGCCCTTATCGAACTGAGTATTTAGTTGTTTTAATTAGTGGTTGCTTGTTTAGGCAGCATTCGGTAACGTTTATGTTTTTTGTTTATATTTACAAAAGTTTTATAAATTAGTTTTTGTTTTTTTTTTAAAAAAAGCATAAATTAAAAACGCGTTTAGCTTGAACAAAATGTTTGAAAATTTTTTAAAACATGAACAAAAAAATATGTTTGTTCAGACTTAAAATATTTATATTTATTTTTTATTATTTATGACAATGGGATCATGCACATTATAATTGAAAAAAAATTTTTTAGTCAAATTTTTAAATTTCTGTTTAAAAATCAACATGAACTCATCTTTTGAGTTTACGTTTTTTCCTCAAATTTACAAATTAAGACAACTATTTATAAATCAAAAAAAATATCAAACAAGTTTTTATGACAATTTTTAAAATTTTTGTAAATATAAACTGAAAACAAAATGGTTACCAAACAAGCCATTAATGTGTAAAATACGAGAATAAATTTGTTCACACTTTTCGAGTGTGTGAATTTTACACTCCTTAGTAGTTGTTAAGATGAAATAGATTTCACTTGTAACTTAACTGAAGTTATAGAAAAAGAATATGGTTAAGGCCTTTTTTGAAAAGTGAGTTAAAAGTTACTTCACAGCTTTTAACTCATTTTGTGTCACATAATATCTCATATTTTTTACATGTTTTTTCAAAAAAAGTAAAACAAAGTCAAAAAATTAATTTTTAACCATCTTTTCAAAATATTCCTAAATAGTGTTATACTTTTTTTTTTTCCCTAAATAGTGTCATACTTTTTTTTGCTAGTTGTTCAAATGAAGTGGATTCTAATTAAGTATAGTGTTATACTTTTTCTTACTAGTTGTTCAAATGAAGTGCATTCCAGTTAAGTGCTATACTTTTTCTTGCTAATTGTTCAAATGAAGTGGATTCTAGTTAAGTCACAATTCTAGTCAAGTTACAAGTGGAATCAACTTCATCTTAACAGCTAACAAAAAGTGTAACATTCACACACTTTTTGAACATAGTGTGTGAAGGAGTGAATGAACAAATTTATTTTATGTAAAAGACAAAAGTGTGAACAAATTTGCTCTACCTAAAAGATTCCTAGAATTCTTGGGTGGGAAATGAAAATCTATGTTTACATTACAATTCTCAATCAATAACTCAAATGATTGATTTCTTTTCCAACCACAAAAAAAGTTCTTGACAAGGTGGCCGTTCGGTAGAACTTATTTATAACTTAAATCAACTTATAGCTTAAAATAAGTCATATTAGAGTGTTTGGTAGAAATTATGAGGGATGAATTATGGCTTAATTTAAGCCATTTCACGCATAATCTGTTAAGTGGGCTAAGAGGTACTTTTCCAAATTGATTATGCGCGCAGCTGAGTCTTAAGGTGTATAATGACTTAAATGCCCCTCACCATTTCAAGTTATTACCAGTGTGCCACGTATATAAACCAAACACAACTCATTTCTGTCTCTCTCACGCCTCTGAGAGGCGATTTCCGGCGAAAGAGAGGCGATTTTCGACCAACCTAGCTCTCTGAAACCCTAGCGCTCGCTCTCTCTCTCTCTCTCTCTCTCTCTCTGTGTTCGGATTCAGATCTATGAGACTGACAATCATCGCCTTAGAGAGGCATCGTGATCGCGATCTGAAGGCAAATCGACAGCCTCGATCAATCGACAGCCTAGATCCACCACCGTCATCGCGATCTAAAGGCATCGCGATCTCAAAACCCTACGCATCGCGATCTGCCGTTGCGAGAGAAGAGGTGTCAGAGGCGGTGGTTGTTCAGGCCGTTTCTCTCTCTCTCTCTCTCTCTCGCTGTACAGGCAATGGTTGTTCAGGCGGTGGTTGCTCAGGCCGACGGCACTCCCTCTCTGCCGTTCTAGATCGCGGCGGTGGCTAGGGTTCAGACCACCGGCGTACAGATGGTTCATGAGGAAGGAAGAGAAGAAAAAAAATAAAAATTAAAAACAAAAATAAATTTATTTGGTAATTTCTTTACCAATTAAAAACAAAAATAATCAATTAAAATAAATTTATTTCGATTAATATCAATAAATAATAATTAAAAACAAAATAATAAAAATAATAATTAAAAACAAAAATAAATTTATTTGGTAATTTCTTTACCAATTAAAAACAAAAATTAAAAACAAAAATAATCAATTATATTAATGAAAACAATTGGTACTGTTAATGAAAATAACGATTTTTGTAATACTAATTATATTAACTTTTATTAATGAAATAGTTTTTGGTATTGTAATAATAATATAAAAAAAAAATTGTTCTAATTGATATTAATGAAAACAAAACAAAATAATAAAAAATGAAAACAATGATTTTTGCAAACAAAATTAACAATTGATTGAAATAAAATAATATGTAATGACATCACAACATTAATTGAAATAATTGATACTATTAAAAATTTTAGTATTAATTGATGCTAATTAAGCCATTAATTTTATACTAATTGATAAAGAATAATAATAATATGAAAATAATAATAATAATAATTGATGGACAAGTTGATACTAATTTTAATAATTAATGAACAAAATAATAATAATAATAATAATAATAATTAATAATTGATACTAATTTTAATAATTGATGAGCAATTGATAATTTTTATACTAAAATCACAATTAATAATAATAATAAAGAAAAGAAATACAGAGAAAGAAGAGAAGAAAAAAATTAATAATTTTGATAATGAATATATGAAAGATAATATGTAATGAAATCACAACATTAATATAAATTAGAACATGAATATTAATTTTAATGAATTAATAAATTTAAAAAAATTAACAAAGAAAGAAGAGAAGAAAAAAAAAATTAAAAAAAAGAAAAGAAAATAAGGTGAAAAAGAAAAGAAAATAAAATAAAATGAAAAAGAAAAAGAAAAAAATGTATTATAAATGAAATCACAAATTTTATATCTTATAAGGGCAAAAATGACAATTATACAGAAAAAAGTTATTTTACAGCTTATTTACCAAACACTATTCTGCTGCTTAAATCCATAATCCCATAGCTACACCAAACAGGTTACCAACTTATGTTCACAGCTGTAAGTTATAATCTGTTAAACTATAATCTATAATCACTTTCCCACAACTCTATCAAACAGGGCCAAGGACCTTTGATCCATGTACTCCATAAGATTAACAAACTTGTATTTTAGGGTGTATGGGAACATGATTGGATTAAAATAGTCTATGAAAAAATAAAAGAGGTTAAAATAATTAATAAGATAAAATGTCACATTCAATTCATAATCATTTTTTTCCCTCCCAATCATCAAATTAACTTAAAAAAAAAAAAAATCAACCAACTTTTTAAACATAATTATTTTAGCCAAATTAAAATAGTTAAATAGCCAACTAAAACAGTCAACCTTTCAAATATGGCCAAAATTGAAGTAATAGATAGATTGTTGGTAATTTGACATACTTTTTCTTCCATATTTTTTCCACACAAATTGGAAATTCTAGTCCAACTATGATATATTAGGTGAGTATTTTTACTATAAAAATTTGGAAAATGTGTAGAACTTTTGTTTAAAAAAAAATTGTATAAAATTATGTAAAAATATTTTGAAATGTGTAAAAGTTATTTTGAAATTATAATCTCTTTTTGAATTTTTTTTCTTTGTTATGGACAACCGAATGAACTGTCATTAACATGAGTCACAAAAAATTGGTAAGTACAGCTATATTATGTGATAAGTAAAATAAGTTTTAGTATTTAATTATATTTAGTGGTAAGTAAGATCAATTTTAGTGATAAATAATAAAAACATATTTTGTGATAAATAAGATTAAATTCGGTTGTTGTAGGATCATGAAAATCATTTTATTTTCAATTAATTATACTTTGGATAAATTACAGTCACCTCTCCTGAAGTTTGAGAGAAAAAATAATTAGTTTCATAAGTTTGACATTATTATATTAACCTTTCTTTTAGTAAGTTTTAAAAAATCAAAACTGATGCATATGGTGGTAGTCATTGAAATAAACAAAGATAAATTTATATTTTAGTAGAAAAGATACGATAATATTATCTTTTCGTCACTCATGAATTGTTGATGAAAAAAACTCGAAAAAGGTCAATATAATTATGTCAAGTGTAGGATTAATTATATTTTTTGTAAATCTCAAGAGAGGTTAGTGAAATTTATCTTTTTATTTTCCATCCTTGTAATTTGATTCTATTTTCACTTTAATTTTTTAAAATTTTAAATTAAACAATTTAATCATTATTACCCTTTTAAATTCAGTTTCAATTTAATTAGTCGTCACTTAAATTTGAAAATATACACACTCTCTCTCTCTCTCTCCATCTCTTTTCCCAAATTAGTGGAAGACACTCTCTCTCTCTCTCTCCATCTCTTTTCCCAAATTAGTGGAAGACAATAATGTTAGTTGATCAAAAAACTTCAGGGGGAAGAAAATTGATTGTCATTTTGGATCTGAAGAAAACTAAACTAATGTAATTGTGAGTGATTGTCAATTTCCTCCACCTAAGCTAGTAATCAAGAATAGCTTATCCTAATCCTGGCTGGGGTCCATGTCTCGCCGTTCCAAACACGACGCCAATTACGTAATCCATAGATTTCAAATTCCTGTCCCTCCACGTTCACACCTAATTATTAGGGTTGACGAGGCAGGCACAAGTTTAAGTTGTTTTACGGGGGTGGTTAAAAATTAATTGTTTGATTTTTTTTTTAATTTTTAAAAAAAATGTGTAAAAGTGATATGACCAAAAATAGATTAAAAGTTAAAAAATGACTTTTTACTATCTTCCCAAAAGAAGCCTTTATAGTTCCTCACTTTTGTCTTGAAAGGAACAAATAAAAAATCATGTCGTATTCATGTTGTGTTAGAGAATTTTTAGTCTTAAATTAAAAAATACAAAACTCTTTTTAAAATTCATAATCAAACACACAACTCAAAACTCAATTAAAAATTATTATCAAAACTTATAACCAAACTCTTTTTAAAACTCTTTTTTCTTTTAAAAAAAATTTATTTATCTTTTATTTTGTTTGTTAAAATTATTTTTAGAATCAACACTTAACTCACAACTCTACACTTAAATCACAACTACACACTCAAATTAAGATTTTAAAATTAAATCAAACGAAGTCTTAACTTTTTTGTTTTTTAAATTGTGATTGGGTTGTAATATTTTTTATTCATGTTTGGCTTGTGTTGTGTTAACGTGATATAATAAAAAATTCTTCCTTAATTAAAATAACTAAGTGTATGAAAATACTTACTTTTAATTTTTTTTTTTTGTGGCAAGTAAATTTTAGAGGAAATTACAAGAAAAAAAAAAAAAA
This sequence comes from Camellia japonica, assembly GCA_030407325.1. Lineage (NCBI taxonomy): Eukaryota > Viridiplantae > Streptophyta > Magnoliopsida > Ericales > Theaceae > Camellia > Camellia japonica. Next base: position 44,698,740 of record JAPPVO010000007.1, read on the forward strand.
CTCGTGATTTGAATCTTGTAACAAAATAAATCCTGAATTTTAATTTTGTTAATTTAAATCCTAGAATTTTGATATTTTTCAATCTAAACCATCAGCCTATTTCTGTTAAGTAAAATCGATAGAAAAATTGAGTTTAATTATTAAAATACTATTTTTCTGTCGATTTTACTTAATATAAATAAGACAATGGTTTAAATTGAAAACAAAGCAAAATTTTCAGATTTAAATTGATAATATTAAAAATTTAGGATTTATTTTGTTGCAAAAGCCAAAATCTAGGTTCACTTTTTTTTTTATTTTTTATTTTTTTAAGATGTTGAATTTCAACTTAATTTCATTTCTTTAAAATTTTTATTCAATGGGATTAAATAAGGAATTTAATCATGTTATGGTACCCTTATATTGAAAATAATATTAAAATATGTAATTAATTATACAGTAAATATGTCATTCATATCAATTGTTGTGCTAGTCTGACCTTAATCTAATTTGTTTATGTGTCATGTTATTGTATTTTGTCATAAACAAGTCAAATCAAAAAATGACTAACGCTAACTTTATGAGGTGTTTTGACGATGGGCTAAAAAAATTAAAAGTCAATTTTTAATTTATTTTTGATCATATCACTTTTCATATAAAATAATAAAAAAAATTAAAAAAATTAAAAAGTCAACTTGTAACTATCTTTTCAAAATATCCCTATGTACAATTCGTGTTGTGTTAACGTATTGTTAAAAATAGTACATATTTGAGGGAATTGGGATTATTGGTACAATTGGCTGTTGTAAGTCCTTGTGGAAGTTTGCCTGGAGTTTCTTTTGATAATTTAAACTGTTCATATCATATAATTTATTGAGTAAATTATTCATTCAAAAATCAAGTTGATTGGGCATTTGCAGTCCATAACAATAGCACATTTATTTTTTTTAAAAAAATAAACTATTAATATAATTTTGATTTTTTTTTTTAAAAATAATTAAGACCAAATAATGAGCTTACAAATGCATAATTAATTTAATTATTTACATGAATAACATGTATGATGAACCTTAAAATATGAACAATTCAAATCATAAAAAAAGTACGATATCAACCCCGAAGTCATCAAAGCAACATACCGATATCCATCTTTAAGATTAGATGCATTTCTTACTGTGTTCTTTTCTTTTTTTCAAAAATGTTTGAAACCTCTAAAATGAGGAGCTCTAGAGGCGGATCACATCTTATGATTTGAAGTTTTGACTTGTGATGATGTATTTTTTTTAAATTTTTATATATATTGCTACATCACTAGAGTTGGCATTAGAGTTCCAACTATAATGCTCTCTATCATCACTCTTTTTATTTTTTTTATTTTTTATTTTTATGGAGAGGTGTGCACTAGCCTCCGTTTGGGAAGTGAGTTGGCTTTTTGGCTTTTTTGACTATATGAGCCTGGGCTCAAAAGTTTGGTTTGGGAAGGACTTTTGGCTTTTTGACTTTTTTGACTTTTTGTAAGAGAAGAGTGTAATGATTATGGGGTTGGATGAGATGTTTTGTCTGTTGTGGCTCATGAGCCTATTCTGTCTTTTGTGACTCATTGAGCCAAAAAAACCCAATGAGCCCTTGCCAAACCAACCCATATGAAAGGAAAATATCTTTTAAATGCATGTCCAATTTCCACTTAAAAAAGGTGTTGGATTTTTTTTCCTTTTATCAACGAAAAAGTTTTTGTTGATGAAATTCAATAGACAAGCATAGTTGATAAAATTCCTTATTTAATCCCATTGAATGAATTTTTTAAAGAAATATTTAAAATGTCATTATTCTCTTTCTCATTTTTTTTACTTATTTTTCCATTCTTTTTTTGATCCACGTTAGCAATTATGACTATCTATACTATGGCAAAAGAAGGGGAAAAAAAGGAAAAATAAAGAAGCAGATAATTTTAAGCATTTTACAATATTTGTCATGTCACGTGCAAATCACATGTTATTTTTTTAATTAATTTATATACAAATTTTTACTGTAAGGTTCATATTGATATAAATTGATAGTTTAAGATGACAAAGTATAGTTTTTTTTTTTTTTTTTTTTGAGAGAGTAAAGTGATATTAACTAATAGTTTAAGAGAATAAATTGTAATTATCCTTAAATTTAGGCAAGGGTTACTGGAAAATGAATAGTCATTGAGTTGAATTTTTTTTTTTCATCAACAAAAGAAGAATATATTGATGCAAATGAAAAAAAAAAGAGTACAAAATACCAACAACAAAATTACATAAAAAAGACCAAGAACAAAACATCAAAGCAAAAGGAAACACATTTCAGCTAAGATGGAATATAACTCCCAACTAATCTTATACAAAGACTTGGTCAAAAAAACACCTAATCAAACTAACCTCCCACCCAAACACACTAAGATTGTGTTTGGCTCATAAATTTAAGTAAGAATTTGAAAAGAAAAATGAAAGAGGTGGATGAATTATAGTTATATTTCATTCACATTTCACTTAATTTTTTTATTTTCATTTTCAAATTCCTACCAAAATTCACGAACTAAACATAATCTAAGTTCATCGAGCAGAAAAGTATGGAGAAAAGTATTCATGTGCAACAAAGGAATGATCATCAGCTCCCTCCTATAATAGTTGATAGAATTATACATAGACGTCTTTTGCTGTTGTCCACTTCAAACCCTGCACATGAAAAATTCCTTTAGGTCAATGTGTGAAGACGAAACACAAAAATACAAAACCTAATATACCCTCTCTTGTCTATTCTTCTTGGAATTACATTAAAATTACTCATGTGAATGTTGAAAATAATTACTAATTGACAAGGGTAATCTCGACTGTTGACAAATATCTTAATTAACAAGGGTAATCTTAATTAATTAATCAATAAATTAATTAATTTTTGCTTCTTGTGCTGTTACATTTATAATAGAGTTTAGTATCGACTTTTTTTAGTGGTTTTTTTATTTATTTATTTTTTATTTTTTTAAATCTAGGAAAACTGTTGCGTATGGAAACTTTTTTTTGTAAGTAGAAAAAAATGAGTAACAATAAGCCAAAAAGTTGGCTTATTTTAGCTCACCCCAAGGTGTCTAATTAAGGAAAATAAACATATATAGTGAGTTAACTAAGCCGGAAATAACCTAAGTTGAGTTGAATAACATATTATTCAAGTTTGGTTTGAAAGCTTAATGAGTTTTAAAATGTATTTTAAGTTTGACTTGTTTATTTATTAAGTCGATTTCAAACGAGTTTTAATCATATCACACTCGAGTAGCTTGGTTTTGTTTTAGTCTTTATCGAGCTGAGTATTTAGTTGTTTATATTTGGTTTAAAAATTTAATGAATTTTAAGATATATTTAAATTTATCTGATTTATATAATCAATTGATCTTAAGCCCTCGTTGGGAAACAAGCTTTTTTAGTAACTTTTTGACTTTTTGGCTAAATATAATGTAAAAAAAAATTAGTATATTTAAGATGACTTTCTGATTTTTTTTGAAAAGATGTGTAAAAAGTAAAGAAAAAAAAGAATATTTGACTTTTTAGTTTAGGTTGTTGGCTTTTTAATTTTTTTTAGTGACTTTTTGACTTTTAAACTAAAAAGTGATGTTACCAAATGAGACATAAATGAGGTTTGGCATTGGTTTCATTTAGGTTTAACTATAAATTTTTGTTAAAAAATCAAAGCCACATGATTTTTCTTCATTCATGTGGAGCTAACATGGACTTTTTGTGGAACTCGTGGAGTTCATGTGTTTATGTTCCTTAAACAAATATTTGATGATTGTAGATCTAACTAAAATCAATTAGAACTTATAGAGGTAAATGTGTCACAATTAAAATTACTAGAATCAAAATAATCACGAATCTCTTTTGTCTGGCTTTGTTTGATTCACGTGATTAATAGTGACAGGATTAACAATCCATAGAATTAAAGATTGGTTATCCACTTAGATTAGTGAGATAAATAATTTTCTCTTGTCTACATTTGTTTTGCAATGGATACGAAATATATAATTCCAATTATATGTTTGTTTTGAATTATTAATTGTAGAACTAAAAATTCACAATTTTTGTTGGACTGAATATCCATCAAAATCAACCAAGGCATTTTGCCTAGTGGTTGTATAACACCCTTTGTGGTGTAAGGTTTTGGATTCAACTCCTATGAAAATGAGTTTGATATCTTTTGTGATGGTGTTTATCTCTCCCCTATTATGGGGTTGTACTAAGTAGTAGTGGAGTTATTGTTGGGCTTGTGCGTGGTAAGCTTTGTTGACTTTCTAGCTATTGTGGGTTAATAGTCTGTTTGATGATATAATATTTCTTATATTTATAATTATTCTTCTATCGATTGACCAAAAAAAAAAGAAAAAAAGAATGTTCATCAGAATCTAATCCGAATAACAAAAATAGCAACCAATATTAATAATCTCAATCTTATATTATAATCTCCTAATTAAACAGGACTTCTGAGCCTAAACACTTGTTGCATTTATTTTATTTATAGCAAAAAGAATAATTAAGTTCATTGTTTGTAAAGATGCGTTACTAATGATGCACTCAACTTGGCATGATATTTAAACAGAAACATGACCTAATTAATTATTTCGATATACAAAAGGGTATTGTCCAAATGATATTTGGATGTGTGTATAATAATTAGGCAAACCTTTCTGGGACATCCAAATATTATTTGGACAAAACTAAATGAAAACCTGGAGGCTAATAATAATAATCTACTATATGTATGCTGCAAAATGGAAACAATTTCAATAAAAGAGCTTCGATGTTCAAAGAAAATGAAGAATAATGCAAGCAGGCCAATGCCCAAGTATTTTAGTGACATTTGGTTGGTAGTCTTATTATCTCGATAGTTGAGAATTTGGGTTCGACTCTCTTAAGAGGGCATAATGTTGTGATATTTATAAATTCTCCTACCGATTAATGCAAAAAAAAAAAAAAAAAAAGACTTACTGTTGAAATTCAATGTTAATGGATGGTGGTGATCCATTGGCAATTGCTCCAAAAGCTGTAGTAGAGAGAACCATGGTGGTTCCACCCCTTGAAGGCCTTGAAGCCGATGTTTGTGCTCTGTCTACTATCTTCACTTGTATTGTTTGACTTGGATTGCAACTATTTGGTGCTGCAGCACTGATACACCTCACCAAGTATTGCCTCCCACAAGCTGCCCCATTGTCCCATATCCCCTCTCCGGCTGCCGCGAACAGATTGCTTGACGGAAACTGAGACCCGTCATTGCCGCTGCACGCGGTGGCTGTTTCAATCCAACCACCCGACGACAACACATTAAAAAAAAAAAATCATGGTTTGAAAATCAGGTTGGGATTTTCTGTCTCTAAATTTTTTTTTATCCCTGTCTCGAATGTGAATGTGAGATACGAAGATCAGTTTTTCTACTTCTACAAAAATTAATCACAGAATTAGACACCAAATCTCATACATAGGTGTAGAATCCATCAAAAATAGATAAAATTCCGTTTATGTGAGATAGTTGTGTTTAGTTATATAATCCATTTCCGCATACATCTTTTTAAAAGACGGAGGGTTTGATTGTGGAAAGAATTGGTTATGATTTGTTAATGATTGATTGTACTTACGTATATATGGTGGGGCATAGCTGGCAGTAGTGCCAACATCGGCAAGAGAGAGATGAGAGAGATGTGCAAAAAATAGCAACAAGAGAGAAAGGCATACAAGGTGGAACTGCTGGGGATTCATTGACACCCTCTTTCTGCACAGAGAAAAACACCAACTGATTGATGTTGGAAAGTGCTTATAATCTCTACATACATGTCTTCAGTTTATATATATATATATATGTACAATTTACAAACTATTGAAAGTCAACTCATTGGTTTTAATAATGTAGAAGGTTTCAACTAACATTGAAGGCTGGGATATGAATATGAAATAGACACCCTCTTTCATTGACGCCCTCTTTTGTTTTTGTTTTTGGTTTAACTGCTAGTATGCGCGATGTATATGTAATTTAAATCACTACATATTGTGTGTCATTTAAGGGTTACTTGACCCAAGTTCAAGTTCCATTTTTTTTTTTAATGGGTTGATTAATTGTTTTAACTTTAAAAAATAATAATATTACTTATATACTTGCATTTGCAAGTGAGAAAACAAAATAATTTTGGTAATACTTATATACTTGCTTTTTGGATTTTTTAGTTAATGCATTTAGGAAGTTATTAAAACATGGTTCGGTTGAAAATTTCAATTTTGAATTTTATTTATCCAAAGTCTAGGCGTTAATTTATTATGTTCACAAGAACAATGCCTTATAAAATGACCAAACTACCTATGTGTATATATATATATATAATTTTCTAAATCAAACCATAATATCTCTCTCCCCCCTCTCCCTCTCCTTTTCAACAATGGCTTCAATCAACATCGAATCTCAACTCCCCCATTCATCTTTTTCAACCAACTGCCATTGTTGAAGAAGATTACAGATTTTTGATACAATGCATATATATAATATATACATGGGTAGTGACATGGGCAAGGCCATAAAGGTTATAGCCCACCACTTAGGGCCCAATACATAATTCAAATACTAAAGTCCAGCGTTGCTGGAACTCAACATGACATCAAGAACCAATGACATCTGAACACGTGGCAAGAGAAGGACAAGCCACATAAGCAGACAAAGATCCTGCAAAGTTATTGTACTGCACATCAGCCATTAATGAAGTCCCTTACAGCATTTATTGCGATAACCCTCCCCGTCGAGACAAAACGACCTCACCATGAACAAGGCAAGTTAGAGCATAGACTTTCGGCCATGGCGACAAGTCGGAAGGGACAACGAAATGATTACCAGAGGATATAAGCAGACGTCGAAGACAAGAAGAAGGTTAAGCTTTTTATCTCCAATCTATCTCTACATTCCACCTGTCTTTCTAACTTGCTCGTTGGAGGAATCGCTGGGGGACTCCCCGTTCCCCGTTGAACTCTTGTGCAGGTCTTCTGGTGGGCTTGGTACCTCGGGCACTGGTTTGGGAAGCGTGGGTCAGTCCGACCCGTTCCACTTGGAACCCGCTGTACCATCAGTTGGCGCCGTCTGTGGGAAACCTCTTACTCCGCGCGCTAGTTGTGCTCATTGTCGCCGGAGGCCCTTTCCCAATAACCCCTTCCTACCACCTGCGAAGGTGGATGGTCACAATTAGATCCATGGCTTCCCACCACAATGTTGCCGACCACCAAGCCGACCCTCCCAATCCAAACAACCCACCACAGTATTTCACCGAGCTCACCAACAGCATTAACTGCCTGGCCGAGCAAAACCAAGCCCTGATTAACGCTCTACTCCAAAGAAACCTTCCTATGCCTCCTTCACCACCTCCAGATATCCCACCTAACCAAGAACGAGCCCCGAGCCATACTATCCAACAGCCAATCCACCAAACTTGGAAGGCTTGCAACTTTCTCCCCCAGATATGAACCCTCCACCTCGGGCCCCGTATCCATCGGACTCGGCACCAACCCTCGAAGGAGAGGCCAATAGCATCCAACATTCGCTGCCTTCCGGTGGTGACAACATACCTCTTTGGGATGTAGAACTCCGAGCCATGAAGCTCCAGCTCCAAGGAGTTATGCAGAACATACCGAATAAACCATCTACCACAGCCAACTCACCATTCGTTGCCTCTATCCGGGACAAACCTCTACCTCCTAAGTTCAAAAAGCCCACCATCGACTCTTTTGACGGTACAACGGACCCAGTCGATCACTTGGAGACCTATAGAACCCTCATGATCCTCCATGCATTCCCTGATAAAATCATATGTCGGGCTTTCCCCGTAACACTTAAGGGGTCGGCTCGACTCTGGTTTAGTCAACTGCCAGTAGACTCTGTTTCCACTTTCCAATACCTTAGTGACTCCTTTCTCAGCCATTTCATTGGAGCCTAGCACCAGCAACGTCCGGCAACCCAACTCCTCAACATCCGTCAGACCGAGGGGGAGTCGCTGCGCAGCTTTGTCACCCGTTTCAACACCGAAGCCTTGCAAGTAACGGAAAACGATGACAAGGTCATCCTCACGGCGTTCATGGCTGGCCTACGATCATCTGATTTCCTTTTCTCCCTCTCCAAAAACCCCCCGACCTCCATGGCAACCCTACTTTCCAAAGCCCAAAAATACATGAACGCCGAAGATTCCCTAGTCGCCCGCCAAGATCCTACAGCCAAAAACCCGACCCCCAGAGAGAAGAGAAAGGACTCAGAAACCAGAAACACCTAGTACAATAACTAAACACCTCAGTATACTGACCGACCACCTCGAGTCGACCGGTCGGCACTAACCGGACCGCCCGGCCGGTTCGAACGATACACACCCCTCAAATCCCCCGTGGAACAAGTCTTGAACCAGATTCAACGAGATTACCCCCTAAAATGGCCCTAACCATCACAGTCTCCTTCCAACCGGCGAGACCAGTCCAAATACTGCTGCTTTCATCAGGACCATGGCCACAACACGGAGGAGTGTGTTAACCTCAAAGACCAGGTCGAGGGCTTGATATGCCAGGGACGTCTCAGTCGATTCACAAAAGCCCGCCCTCAACAGAGGCAAAGGACTGAACCTATTAGAAACAACCGCCGACGCACCCCTCTTCGGCAACCCGCACAACCTAATCAAGGTCATGATCGCCCTCCACAGCAACCCCGGGCACAAGGGAACCCCGCCCCCCCCCCCTGTTGGAGAGATCAGAGTTATTGCTGGCAGGCTTGCTTGTGGAGGACCATCCTGCTCGGCTCAGCGGGCAGAACTCAGAAAAATAAGGTAGGGCTCAAACAAAGAAGTTGCCACATTGGACTAACCCACCAAATAGCCCAAGCAGTGGACGGAGCCTATCACCTTTACGGACGCCGACTGCACAGGCATCCATTACCCCCATGACGACTCTCTCGTCATTTCTGCCCTCCTCTCCAATTACAAAGTCAGACGGGTTCTCGTCGACAACGGCAGTTCTTCAGACATCATCTTCCTAAATGCCTTCTTCCAGCTCAAGATCGGGGAAGAAAGTTTGTCCCCTCTCCAAACCCCATTGGTCGGTTTTACTGGAGATCGGGTGACCTCCATCAGCTCCATTGATCTTCCCATCACAATCGGAGAATACCCACGGCAGACCACAAAGTTACTCACCTTCCTCGTCGTCGACTGTCTCTCTGCTTACAACATTATCCTCGGCCGCACCGCGCTCAATGCTTTCCAAGCTATCACATCCACTTTCCATCTTGCCATCAAATTCCCTACCGACCTTGGGGTCGGCACGGTAAGGGGAGAGCAGACTGTGGCCAGAGAATGTTACGTCGCTTCGCTTAAAGAGGTCAAGCTAAAAGAGGCTATGATCATCGAAGGACTCGACGTCAAAGACGAGGACGAGCTGGTCAGAGGGGAACCAGTGGAAGAGCTGGTCGAGGTCCTCATCGATCCTACCAACCCGGCAAAAACTGCCAAGATCGGCAGCCAACTATCCTCCCAGGCCAAGGCCGATCTTACAGCCCTCCTGACTAAGCACAACGATGTATTTGCCTGGACCCACTCCAACATGCCAGGTATTGACTCCTCCTGTATCACCCACCGTCTCAGCATTGAGCCCCATTTCCGACCCATCCGCCAGAAGCAGCGCATCTTTCACCCGGAGCGCAATACTCTTATTGCTTCTGAAGTAGATAAGCTCCTTGAGGCACAGTTTATCACAAACGTGGACTACCCCAGATGGCTGTCGAATGTGGTTCTGGTTCGTAAAAACAACGGCAAATGGCGATTTTGTGTCGACTATTCCGACCTCAACCGAGCTTGCCCCAAAGACAGTTATCCCCTTCCTCGCATAGATCTGCTTGTTGACGCCACGGCCGGTCATCAAATGCTCAGCTTCATGGATGCCTTCTCTGGGTACAACCAAATTCTGATGCACCCGTCTGACCAGGAACACACCTCCTTCATCATCGACCGAGAAACCTACCATTATCATGTCATGCCATTTGGGTTGAAAAATGCTGGAGCCACTTACCAACGGTTGGTCAATGCTGTCTTTCATCATCAGATAGGCCGGAACATGGAAGTATATGTCGATGACATGCTAGTCAAAAGCAAACTCTCCATTGATCATCTGGCCGACCTGCGAGAGACTTTCGGCACCCTACGAAAGTACCAAAGGAAGCTCAATCCGGAGAAATGTACCTTCAACGTAGGATCTGGGAATTTCTTGGGTTTCATGGTCAGTCAGCGGGGCATTGAAGCTAACCCCGAAAAAATCAAGGCCTTAATAGAAATGCAGTCACCCAGAACGGTTGAGGAGGTTCAGAGGCTTACTGGCAGAGTCGCCACCCTCAACCTCTTCATTTCCCGTGCAACGGACAAGTGCCTCCCCTTCTTCAAAGTTCTTCGGCAAACTTTTGAGTGGACGACCGAGTCTGAAGAGGCTTTCCAACAATAGAAGCAGTGTATGGCCAACCCTCCCTTACTCTCTCAGGCGCTCATAGGTGAGCCCCTTTTTCTCTATTTAGCCGTCTCCAGCACCGCAGTCAGTGCGGCTCTCATTCGAGAGGATGGTTCAGTACAGCGCCCAATTTATTACATTAGCCGGGCTCTCAGAGGCGCGGAACAGAACTACCCACTACTAGAAAAAATGTCCTTGGCCTTGGTCACCGCCTTAAGACGACTCCGTCTCTACTTCCAAGCCCATTCTATAGTGGTCCTCACTGACTAACCCTTGAAGAAGATAATGCAACAACCAGAGCTGTCCAGCAGACTTACGCAATGGTCGGTCGAGCTCAGCTAGTTTGACATCTCCTACAGACCTCGAACGGCGATCAAAGGGCAGGCTATTGCCGATTTTATCCTAGAATTCACTAATCCCATCCGACCACGGCCCTACCACCCCTGCGACCGCAGACTGAGGCGAAAGACCCTCACTCTTGGACCCTCAACGTCGACGGATCATCCCGCAAAGAAGGCAGTAGGGCTGGTCTCATCCTCACTACCCCCGAGGGTGGTTATTTCAAGTGTGCTCTCCGTTTTTTGTTCGACGCAAGCAATAATGAGGTCGAATATGAGGCATTGATAGCAGGTTTCCGCCTAGCCAGAGACATTGGTGTTAGCCATATCCATGTGTTCAGCGATTCCCAGCTCATTGTCGGACAAATTACGGGGGAATTCGATGCCAAGGAAGACACAATGCGGGCTTACAGGGATATTGCACTCCCCCTTGCTCGCCTCTTTAATACTTTCTACATCAAGCACATCCCTCGGGCGGAAAACTCCAAGGCAGATGAGATGGCTCAATTAGACTCTGCAGACCAATCATACTTTAGCCACGGTGTCCGCCTCGAGTACCTGGCCCACCCTGCCATTTCTCCAAACCAGCAGCAAGTCCACTTCCTGCAAAATGAACCTATTCCATGGGCGGCCGACATCTTTCTATTTCTGACAACGGGGAAACTGCCAGACGACAAACAACAGGCCGCCAAAGTCAGGGCCCGGTCGTCCAACTACATTCTCATCAGCGGCCTCTTGTACAAACGTGGCTTTTCACGCCCATACCTGCGATGCCTCAATCTTGCTCAAGCGACCTATGTGATGAGGGAAGTCCATGAGGGTATATATGGTAATCATTCGGGTGCCAGGTCACCAGCCCACAAAATACTTCGCACTGGTTATTTCTGGCCTACTCTCAATCAAGACGCGGCTGATTTCGTGCTTAAATGTGATAAGTGCCAACGTTTTGCTAACATCCCCCATGCTCCTCTAACAGAATTGATCACACTTTGTAGTCCTTATCCATTCGCCAAATGGGGGATCGACTTAGTTGGTCCATTGCTCACTGGCTGAGGCCAAACCAAATTCGCAATCGTCGCCATTGATTACTTCACTAAATGGGTGGAGGCGGAACCCCTTGCCACAATTACCGAGCGGAACACAACCAGATTCATCTAGCAGTCGATCGTGTGCCGATTTGGCATCCCTCAAGCCATCGTCTCCGACAACGACAAACAATTCGACAATGCCAAGTTCAGGAAATTCTGTGCAGAACTTCAAATCTAGCCATGTTTCTTTTCCCCAGGTCATCCCCAAGCCAATGGCCAAGTTGAGGTTACTAACTGTTCTCTTCTGAAGATCATCAAAACTAAGCTGGAAACTGTTAAGCGACTCTGGGCTGAGGAATTACCAAATGTACTTTGGGCCTACCGCACTACCGCTCAAACCCCCACTGGGGAGACCCCCTTTCGCTTAAGATACGGCGCTGAGGCGGTCATCCCAGTGGAAATCGGTCTGCCTACCCCGAGGGTTTTACACCCGAATCCAGAACTAACTAAAGAGCTGTGTCGGGCAGACCTAGACCTAATTGAAGAGCTCCGAGAGACCACTGTTGTCAGACGGGCCTCATACCAACAGAAAATGAGAACACACTACAACTGCAAAGCCCGACCGAGAGAGTTCGCTGTGGGGGACTGTAGACACCCCATTTTTGACCGCCCTCAAGACTTGGGCATTACTGATGGTTTGCTCGGTGTTGAGAGATGTGCAGGGCACAGGTTCAGTTTCTTCGACAAGGAGAGAGGAAAACCCTCCAAAAAACTTTGTTTAGGGGTTTGGAGTTGAAGAGAAGAGGACGCCATGAATCCGGGTAGGAGAGAATCGAGCAGCCCTCGCTGAATCAGGCTTATTCGCCGGCACACTTGGAGTTAAGCTATGAGGCCATAACCATTGGAAAGAAGACTTCCGGGGGTTCATTCTGCACTCAAGAATCTCTCAAAACCAAGTCCGGGTGGGGGAGGTATGATTGGTTGAAGTTGGGCATCATCCCGGTTGGATCGAGTCTGCGCGACTTCACGGAAAAGGGCATAACTTTTTGCACAGAAGGAATTTTGATGCAAGGTTTGCGCGGTTGGAAAGCTAACTTCCGGGGCTTCGATTTGCATACCCACCGGCCATATTTTGACCAAGGAATCATCCATCGGCACTCTATTTAGCCGACCGGCAGAAAAGAGTGCCGACTGGCACTTTATTTTAGACAATGATCGAATCTTCTGGCCGGTTTGAACCCTTTGCACCCCCCAAGCCTAGTGCATACCAGCTGTGCCAGCTGGGATGCACAGAACTCGACCCACGTGCATGCATGTGCCTATTTTGCACCCTTTAACCCTCTTTTGTGCACCCTTTGCTCATGGCTTCTTGAGGAAGCCTTGACCCCTTGTCTTGGCTTCCTCAAGAAGCCTTACCAGCTGTCCAAGCTTCCCTTACAAGCCTTGCACCCCTTGACCCTTTTTCTTTAACTTAGCCTCTAAGTTTAGTGTTTATACTTGCCTATATAAGCACCTCTCCTCTCCCTTGAGCAAGGGTTGGAGTTTTGGAACAAAAACCAGAGATATATAGATATATATCTGATATAGATAGATACAACCCTCTATCTCTCTCTATATCTTACTTCTTTGCCTCCAAAAGTCCATTATTCTTGGCCATTCCTTCACCAACCCATAGCACAACACCACCACTTCCATTTCCAGCATTTGGGAGGACATTTGCAGAGGTTAGGAGCTCATTTTCTTCACTCAAAACCTGCTGGTTCATTGGTCTTCAAGGGTAAGTGTCTATTTCCCTCAAACTAGCATTTTCTTGGCTCATATCTAAGCCATAGTTGCATGTATTTTTGAGCTTCGATGTAAACTACAAAGTTGCTTGTTTTGAGCCCTTCTTCAACATTGAAGAAGGGCTCAACACTGTTGGGGATCTCCATGTAGTACTTACCATTATACCCCCTCTTTGGCCCCCATTTTTGCATGCTTTGTTAGCCTACCATGCTTCTGTTTTTGGGCCTTCGACAGGCCTGAAAAGTGGCTTATTTTTCCCCCCTCTACATGTCTCATGAAGGGTATTTGGCTGTTCGGTGATAGCATCTAGCACCTATCTCTTTACCCCCTTGTATGCCATGATTCTTGCATAGTATATTTGGCTGGTGTATAATCTGTTTTTGAGCATGTAATAAACTGTAAAGAGGCTTGTTTTGAGCCCTTCTTCAACATTGAAGAAGGGCTCAACCATTTTTGGTAACTCTATCATGCACTTGCTTTGTAATCTCTTCTATTTACCGTAAGTTTGCATGCTTTGTTAGCCTATCTTGCCTCTGCTTTTGTGGCTGGTCATAAACTGAAAATGTGTTTGTTTTGCCATGCTTAAGATCTGTTTTTGGTTGTTTAGGCCATCCATGACATGCCTTATATAGTCACTTTGCATTTTGGCTTGCTAGCCTTAGGTGTGTGAGTATGTAGCATGCATTGCTTCCATTATTTTAGTGGTTTGGAACCGCCCAACATGTTATTTCAGACCTTAATCCATGCTCACATGTTTGTATTTGCTATCTCATTCATGCTTTGAAGGTGCGCCCTTTTATCCTTTGAAATGTGCATTGTGTGTGCCTATGTGTTTAGAGCTTTTGGGATGCCATGTGTGTGAGCTTTAGGTGTGTTTTTGCATGCTGAAAATCTGTTTTTGGTTGCTTAAATTCATGCCATGAATGATCTTGTTAGTGGTGGTGGAGTACTCTCTTTGTGCCTTAGCTTTAGGCTCATTAACTTGCATGTTTGCATAGCACTTTGTGTATGGTTTTAGGCATGTTTGGCCACTGTTTTGGACCTAACTTAGAGCTGTCCAATTAGTGTAAGTCCATCCCTTGCATGCCATTCAAGTGTTGTTGCATTATCCCATGTTTGTATGCTTTGGTTGCATATGTTGCATGCTTGAAATCACTTGCATTCGTCTTGCATTCCCTTGGCCAAGTTGCTAGCATGATGCATGATTTAGATTACATCTTGCATGCTCTAGTGGTTTGTATAATTGTGGCATGCTTGTATGCTCCCTTTTATGCCATGTTGCATATTAGCTAACATGCCTAGGTTGCATGGCATTGGCATGCATGTCTTGCCTCTTGATCAAGTGATAGAGGTTGGGCTTTATGTGTTTATTTGGTTTGCATAGCATTTGAAATCAAATTGCACACTTTGGCTTCTTGGGCCATCATGCATTGAAATGCGTGATTGATGGCCCGGGGGTCAAGGGCCGTGCTCCCTTGAGTCTATTACATGATAGGGGGTATTGGCCATGCATATATATGCTCAAAATCCATGCCATGCACTGTCTGTCTGCTGTTGCTGTCAAAACGGTCTCCTGCAGGAATTTAGTGCCGACCGGCACTCCTTAGTGCCGACCGGCAATATTTTTGTGCCGATAACTATCAATTGCAGCCGGTGGTAAACTGGAGCATCCGGTGAGCTTTTCCCCCAGCCGGTGATGTTCAGCAGTATGCAAGAGAGGTGTTCTAGGACTTTGGGAATTTTTGGAGAGACAGGGCAGTAGAAACAGAAGCAACAGTGTCATGACACGGGTTTCCCGGGCAAGGCGGACATCGAGCATGCATCATTCGCGCATCCCGAGGCGAGGGGCTGTGGCCCCCTTTTATTTCACATTTACTTATTCAGTAATTAGAATTTGTAATATTTATTCATTTATTTTCGGACTGTAATATTTATTCGGTCCCTCCGAGCGAGGGCAAAAATGTAATAAGTGTGTGTGAGTGGATGTATGTCTTCCAATCCCCACTTCTTTCTATCCCTTTTATTTACCCGCTTTCGATGGTAGATTGGGGCACATTTAAATTAGCATACCTTATGCAATGCATGCGTGCATCCATGCATTTGTTGACATGCATCGGGCTCGGTACATCATACAAACTGCATTGTATTTCAAATCTAACTTGAATACGTGTTACTCGTGCATTTCACATGCCATGTTTAGGATAGCCGAGCCTGTCTAGATTGCATCTATGCCTGTGTTGCATTAGCCACTTAACATGAACTAGGTCATGCATGTTTGCTAACTAGTTCCTTGTATTTGGCACGGAGTACGATGTAAGTTTTTACGCTTTAGCATAACACATGAGTGTGAATGCTAACATGACAGTATGATTGCCATGCAGCTAAATGCTTATGTGATATTACTGTTTGAATGCCTGTGGGTGAAGGTTGGATTGCGTGAGTTGGAACAACTCATTGAAATCCGTATTTTAGCCTACTTGCGAGTAGCAAAAACTAGCACGTTTTTCGAGACAAACGGATAAGGCAATGTTTAGTTCCAAGTTAGGCAATCTAGTCTATACTTTTGTGTTGTGCGCATCACATAGTAATTCTAGGCTGAAAATTGGGATAAGAACGCATAATGTTTTCAAAATCGGATATCACGGTTAGTAGAGGCCGGTCTTCGGACCGGGCGAAAGGGGGTGCTCATAGCTGACCTTCCCCGATCGTACCCAAGCTCCCGAGCCGAGACATTTGGTGATGACGGACACGTGGCCTTCGGCACCGAGTCAGGGTTTCCTAAATTTCCCATTTTAAAATATTTAGGTGGCGACTCTGTAATCTGGCAAAGCAGTCCATGTTTGGCACTTCTTTTCAAAAATCTGTTTTTTCTTCAAAACGATTTGCCAGAGTTGGACTCTTTGGTTCAGATTTAGAACCGCAACACAAAAGGGAGTCCGAACTGTAGAGGGAAGCCCACGGGCGCGTCTACAGTTTCTGGCGACTCTACTGGGGAGTTTAGAGAGCTTGACTCGAACTCGTGATATCCTGTTTTGACTACACTTATGTGTTTCTTTGCATTGCATGTGCATTGGTGCGCCTAGGACACCGTGTTGGCCATCTGCTATTCCTGAGCGGTTTGCCGGAGGCTTGTCTTGTCAAGGCATGTCCATAAGGCTGACCGGTTGCGGGCTCTGCCAGTATGGGAACACAAACCCCGGTTTTACCGGGGCACCCTTTTGACCATTCGACCTAGTGCATATTCGGAATCCATAGTGACCATTCCAAACTAGGACAGGTTGCTTACCCGATTTTAGGTTGTTTGAAACCGCTGCGTGCGTAGTGAAACCCTAGCTCCTGACAAAATAGGACAGGGAAACCCTACCCCAACATAGGGGTGTATTGGCTCTCATTTACTTGCTATGTGCTTTTAGAGTGTATCTCTACAGGGAATGCATATACCAGTTTGCGAGTCTGGGTATCCGGCCTGCGGGCACCAGTATTAGTATTTTGAGAATCAGTCATATCTGCGGGTATCAGATTCAGATTTGGGGCAGTGATTTCGGGGAACAGTGATCAGTAATAGAATACAGTCGTTCAGCTTTGCTCGTATCCGTTCCAGTGAAGTTGAGCTGAGATGCTGTCTGTTTTCTCTTTTGCTAGGTAGTCCTGGAATCATAGCTTCAGAAGGCTCCACTATCCCCCAGGAACATTGGATTTGTGCTGATAGACTTTGTCAGGTCAGAACTCAGTTCAAGGGTAATCAGGGCCAGAGAAGGCTAGTCAGGCATAGACCACCAGTACCACAGCTACCAGATCAGTGATCTTTGAGCAGTCGGGTTGAGATTTCCGAGCCTACTGCAGACACAAATATACCGGTTGCTCAGTTAGATCAGGACAATATGTCGAGTCTGGAAGAGATGGTGCGCCAACTCCAGGATAGTATGAAAACCATGCAGCAAGACGCTGTCTGTCAAGCAGAATTCGCCAAGCAACGGGCTGTGGTCATAGCCCAATAGGCAGAGACAATTGCCAGGCTAGAGCAACAAACCGGAGCATCTGCTTCGCATCAAGCTCCTCCACCACCAGGGGTTCAGACACCCGGGGAAACACCCAATGTCCAGGAAGGTACGGACATTCCGGTAGGGCCGGCTCCGCTCCCAATTTTACCCCAGCAATCCAAAACACCCACCAACCTACAGACTCTCCCTTTGAGTTCGAGACTGACCCTACCGCACTGAAGTTAAGCAAGCTTGAAAAGCTGTTCAAGAGATCTCAGGGAGTCAAGACTATCCCCGATATTGAAGATGGATACACCGATGCAGCTGTGACGCTGCCCGACAGATTCAAAATGCCTCATATTGATCGATTTGATGGGTCCGGGGACCCCATGGTGCACCTCCACCTGTTTTCTGATATCCTGAGACCAATGGGTTTGACCACAGCCCAGAAATTGTCACTATTCGGCCGGACCCTGTCTGGGATAGCCGCAATCTGGTATGCGAAATTGGAGAATCTGTGAAACAGAATTGGGAAGAGATGGCTGAGGCTTTCAGTAATCAGTACTCCTACACACACAGATTGAGGTCACAACCCGTGATCTTGAGTCAACCAGGCCAAGAGCCCGAAAGAGGGTTTCTCAGAATTTGTGGCCCGTGGAGGGCCAAAGCTTCTTCGATGACCCCAGGCCGGTCGGATAAGGACCAGATACGGATGGTTGTGCGCAACCTCCAACCCAAGCTTATGCAAAAGATGATTGTGCTCCCCTTCCCCACCTTTTCAGACCTACACGAGATGGGGGTGCAGATTGAGGACGCTATGAAGCAGGGCCTTATTGACCAGGAGAAGGAGCAACCTAGGAGGGAATTTATCCACAGTTCAAATGCGACCACCAGTGGTGACGCAGCTACTATAACTTCAGATGTGGGCATAGTCACCACCACCACACAAAAAATGACCACCCATTCGCCGGTACATCCGAAACTAGCTCACAAACAGCCAAACACCCACCTCAGGGCCAAAGGTGTTTACCCCACTGTACATGTCTCTATCAATGGCCCTGAGGACCTTGATCAAAAAGGGGTATCTGAAGCCACTGGAGCCACAACCCGTTACCAAAGAAACCCCTCCCTCACATAACCCAGCTGATTACTGTGCCTTCCATCAGCGAGCTGGCCATGACACTGACATGTGTTTTCGTCTTCGCCATGAGATACAAAATCTGATCGACAACGGGGTCATCCCCGCACCAGGTCCTGCAAAGTCTATCGGCACTTGATCAGTGAACTTGTGGGGGATAATGCGATGTGATCGGGGGATGAACCACCTGCGGGCGGCACCAGTTTACTCCAGACGTGGGAATGGCACGCGCTGTTTTGAGCAGTATGCAAATACTAGTTTTTGTACTTTCTGGCTTGGGTATTGAGTCAGTTCTATTGTTTTGTTTAGAGTCTGTCTCTTTGTTTGAGTCAGTCTTTTTGTTAAGGTCTGTCTTGTTGTATCGAGTCAGTCCTGTTGTGTAGGAAGTCGGGTGATTCCGGGGGGTGTTACCTCGGACATCACCATTTTTGTTTTGGTGTTGTCTTTTCATTTCCTTTTAGTCTGTTTCTGCCTTGGAGCCAGTTACACCAGAAGATTGAATGGAACAGCAGTGATTTTTCACACTCTTGTGTTTGTATCTGCCGTGTGCCAGTTGTGCCAGAAATTCTAAATGAGATGGCAGTATTTGACTAGAAGCTATGTCTTTTCTGTGCCTTGAATTCATTGCATTGGCCTAAATTTTTCAAAACTTTTTCAAACACTGTGGTGAAAACGAAGAGGAAGGAATTCCTTGGGATTTGCAAAATTTGATCAATTGAGAGAAAGAGAGGCGTGCTAAGCCCTTAATGAATGAAATCATGCTTGTTAGTGTGGGTACTGAGAAGGACCCTAGCTTTGATCCAGATTGGTCCTACACTGTCTTCAGCGCGAGCGATTTGTCGCTTTCTTAAAAACTTTCAAAAATGTTTTGCGCGGGTCCTGCGAGACATGTGTGGAATCGCTCTCGAGATTGTGCAGCCTAGGATCGCTCTCAGCCTCGAGACTCGACCCCTCATTTTCGAACCTTGGACTCAACTCAGAATGTTCAACGGTTAACTACAACGTGAGGCCTGAGACCAAATTCAAGCAACCCTCGAACTAGGGGCAAGAGAGTCAGATCAAGAAGTTCAATGTTTCAAAGAAGCTTGCAAAGCTAGATCAGAAGCCCCCCCTCAAACTAGGGGGCAAAGATGTCAGATGTGCCCGAAGAGCCGAAGATGAGTTCTCTTGCGAATCAACAGCCACTCTCCTGGATACAGAGGGCTTCAATCTCAAAACCATTTGGCATGGACTT